>NW_019168026.1:14258618-14573860 GCF_002303985.1 Durio zibethinus | reverse complement strand
ATTGTGGGAAAAACATCCCCAAAATTTTTGAATCTGATAGCTAATATGGATAATCGACACAACTATAATTAACTGACTTTTATTCTCTCATTTTTCTTTTAGCTTTTGCGATTGCACTCCTTTTTTCCTCCTTATCCTTTTCAATGATTTAAGCGTTAGAGACTTAGAGTAGAAACACTTAAGCTACTTTTGGCTTTGGCTTTTGACTTCATTCTTAATTTTCAGATGCCTAATCTCATCCAAAATTTTGCACATATAGTATTGATGAATTTTTTTTATTTTGAAATTAATTATTTTCAAGTAATATATTTTATTTTTGATTGTTTACACTTATGATTATTTTATTAAATTTTTTCTTAAACAAATCGAGATCAATTGAGTTTTAAACTAAACAAAAAAAAAAAAAAGGTCACTTCTTTCATCTCATAAATCTTACCATTTACATCCTAAATTAAATTAGAAAAGACAATGAAGTCGACACCACATTGATGCCGGGAGGCCATTCCCACCCAACATTTTCTGAAACTTTTATTTAGATATGTTGTAAATCTGTAAGCATCCCTCTAAAACATACAAATGGCCCCTCTTAAAATAAAATATGTTTTTTGTTATTATAAAAATTTAAATTTTTAAATAAAAAATTTAATTTTTAAATCCAATTTTCAAAAATATTTACACCTAATAGTTTAGTTATGATTAAAAAAATTTAAAAAAACAAAGGTTTTATTAAATAGGACCCACATTAAAATGTCAAAACTCTAAAAAAAACTTAACAAAAAATTAAAAAATGTAAGATTGATAGAACAAAAATATAGACAAATCTTAATCCTCGAAGGCCTAAACCCAATACCAAACCACAATAGTTATTTGCAAAAGAAATGTATTATTGTTTCCCAAAGGGCAAAATGGTAATAACTTGCACCTAATACAAGAATTACTCCTTCAATTCATTCTTTTTTATTTTGTCTTATCCCTTGTTATTACCCTTATTTCATTATTGAGCAGAACAGCCTGCAGAAAAAATTATGTATGGTTGTTAAAAAGAGACTCTAACATTGGGCTGTAATTTGGGATCTAGATATGGAAATCGAATAACAGGTAATGCATACTTGTTTGGAGATTGAGATTCTGGAATAAAAGATTGCAAGGTTCATGCAATCATTTAATAGATAACTTTTAATAAAATTCAAATTCAAATTTTTATATCTTCAACTCCTTTTTTATTTTATGTTCGAATTTTTTTACAAAAAAAATTAAAATTTACGTCAGAAAATGAATAGAATTTATGGGATGAAAGGGAATTATTTGCTCGTTGTGTGGTCTGAAATTTTTTTGTACCCAAAAAAGACCAAGTTGTGGACTGAGTGACAAGGTCAATTGCATTATTGCTTGTTTTGTAATTATTATTCAACTACTGGCCATCCGTAAGCAGCCAACTGTATTTGTTGAAAATTCATTGCTGTGATGCCTCAAACAGGACATTTGAGCTTGAAGAACGCCTGTATAGAGTCTATAATTTTCATTTCTTATACAATTTTTTTAGCTATTCGCTATTAGTAGTTTAAAATGTTGTACATCACATGTTAGATAAAAATTTTTCATTTTGATGAATAGATTTAATGTTAACATACAATTTGTTAAAAGTGACTCAAGCATACAATTTTTAAGTATAAATTAGTCACAAATTCTAAAAGATGAAAGCAATGAGAAATGGGGAAAAGGAAAAAAAAAAAAAAAAGAGAAAAGAAAAAGCTTACTTCGGCATTGGTACTTCTTATGTATTATAATTATCTCATTAATAATTCTCACTGTGTAATGGACATCACTGAAAGGAGAAATAAAACAAAGCCAACAAAAACATTAGATTCAAAAATGCCCTACATTCATTATACCATTGAAAATTGAATTTTGAAAATTAAAGTATATTTCCAAAATACCTTCAAGGTGAACTCCTTCGTCCTTGCTTAGAAAATATTTGCAGTAGATTAAGCAACGAATGCTACTACCAAAGATAACCTACTAATCTCATGCACTAAACACAAATTCATACTGAGGAAAATTCATTTGAAGAATTACAATACATTGACAATCTATTGAAAAAATTTGTGTTGACTAGTACAACAAAGTCAAAGTTTTATGGGTTTTATATTTAAAATTATGTTACAAATCAAAAATAAAACAAAAAGCAACAAAAACATTTTTTTAAAGAAAATATAATGATTTTGCTATTTTATCAGTTTATGTTAGATAACTTTACAAATTAAACTTTTTCATGAAAGACATGATACAATAAATATTCATTAACCAAACAATTTAAGTTATAGAGCAAAGTACCTTAATTTTAGATGCAAGATCCATTTCTAAGAGTGATTTATTACCTATAAAATTATTTAATACAATCAATGTATGATAGATTTTAAAAATACAGTATCGAAGTAAGACATCAAGGGTTGCAGTTTTTTTGTTCGCAAAAATGATAACTTGTACATAGATTAATGTAGAAACTTATGCCAAGATAAAAATGAATCCAAGTATCTATTCTATAGATTGAACTCCTAAATAATCATCACCTAAAAGAAATTTAAAGCTTGGTACTTGACCTATTCACATCATATTAATTGATGGATGGTAGCATTGGATCCATGCCAAATCTAGATACTCCAGAAGTATTGGGTTTAGCATGCTTCACCCTACCAAAATAGTAGCTCTGGCACAAGAGCCTAGCCAGGAAACTGTTATGGCAAACTATTGAGCTATCACACAGAGATACCACATGTTTACGTGCCTTTTTTATGGCAACATTCATTCGACTACTATCTCCTACGAATCCGACAGCTCCTAAAGTGTTTGACCATACCTAAATCAGTAACAGGCATTTCACATTCATCATATTTAGATCAATCAAGCATTTTTGTTGATAATGACACGGTTTCAAGCAATCCATGATTAAAGCACTAATTTAGAAAACTTTATTAAGGCATATAAAGAAACTTCATTCTCAAAACTCAATATATGTTTAATAATCACCATGTATTAAAGGTTATGTCTGAAAATATTTACCTCATAGCAGTGTAAAGGAGGCAATTTTCCATTTTGTATGGCTAGAAAAAACAAAAAAAAAAAAGAAAAGAAATGGATTACTATACTAATAAGTAGTGTATTTCCTAATTTAATCATGTCAGTGTGATGTGATAGAAATACCAATCTTTCACCAACCATCTATAACCTCAATTAGCTGCAAGGTATTCAACAAATTCTCGATAGGATCTTAGCATTCCAAAAAAAATTCCAGTGAGGACATCATTAATTATAAGGCAAACAAACATTCTATCAACAAAATGACTATCCTTAACCTAAGTTCATATATATCTCAGCCAGGTTCATAAACTACATAGGACACCAAGAATTTTTATTTCTAACGAGAATCCAATCTTCACCAGTCTATTTTGGTAGGAGTTTATGAAATTATTGGGAATCATGGTTCATCTAGGTACAGTTTATCATCCAAAATCTGATGGGCAAATCGAAAAAGTTACAACTTACCATCCAAAATTTTATGGGCAAACTGAGAAGATTAATCGGTGTTTGGAGCAATATTCATAGTGTATGTGTATGTATTTTCTTAAGCCTAAGAGTTAGGTTCAATGGCTACTATTAGTCAAATGTTGGTATAATACAAGCTACCACAATTCTTTGGGAATGTCTCCATTTTAGGTTATGTATGCTTATAAACCACCATCCTTAACATAGGATGCAAGTAGTCTAGCAAGACTGACGAATGTGGAAGAGTTACTAAAAGATAGAGAACAAGTCAGTAGGTTGATGGTTGAACAATTGAATAAAGCTCAACAAAGGATTAAATTGTATGCTGACAGGAAAAGAAGTGAAAAAGAGTTCTAAATGAGAGATGAAGGGTATTTAAAACTCCAATCCTATAAACAAACCTCTTTGGCCTTTCAAAAAGTTTAAAACTTTCATCCAAATATTATGGTCCATATCCTATATTAGCCAAGATTGGTTTAGTTGCTTATTAATTACAGTTACCTCCTACTTCTAAGATTCATCCAGTATTTCATGTTAGCTTGTTAAAAAAAAAGTTAGGAAACAAGGTAGTTCCCAACTTAGCTCTATCGAAAAGTAACAAGGATGGGCAACCATTTGTATTTCTTGTTACTGTGATTGATAAACAAATGGTTAAGAGGCAAAATAGGGTTGTCACTCAACTCTTGGTGGCATGGTCTAATTTAAGACCTGATAATACAACTTAGGAAGACTATATAGTATTGAAGTCACAGTTTCCAAGTTTTGATCCTTGGGGACAAGGATTTGGTGAAAGGGAAGTTATTGTGATAAGCTTGATGAAAAAGAGTAAGAGCGGCATGAGCAAGACTATGGCAAAGAATGAGCAAAAATCACTAAGAGATGAGCTTAAAGCTAACAACAAAATGGGTAAACACAAAAAGGAAGATAGTGATGTCAATTATTAACCTATTGGCTAGGAATACTTTACAATTTTGTATTTTTTGCACTTTTGCACGACCATTCCAAGATAGTTGTATTTAAATAATTCATTGGCTGTAACTAACTTTCATGAATGAAAAAAATACTTTCTTCTTTCAATTCTCTTATGTTATCTTCTTAGTCTTCTTATTCTTTAAAACCTTAACCAAGTCACAATTGATTAATGATAGACGGAGTAATGGGAGTGCAACAAGGGCTAAGGAGAAAAAGGTTTAGGGATTTAGGAATTTTGAGGGAGAAAATAAGAAAGGGATTTAGGGATTTGGTTTTTATAGTATTTACTAACAGAATTCTATAGATAACCAAATTTTATTAATTAATTTATTTTTATATTCCTTAAGTTATTCCCATTTTATTTTTTTACTAATATTTTTTACAGATTGATTAATCTATCGTTATATATGTTACCAACAAATTAATTCTTTTATAATTCCTTTGCTAATTTTTTCCCCTCCCACCAAATATTTATCTATGAAATACCATCAGAATTTTTTCAGTAAGCAAATTTTGTCAGTATTCTAACGATTTTTCTGTGGTTCTATTATAATTATATTATGTCAGTAATCCATCGGTAATTACCGATGAAAAAATTCTGTCAGTAAAATTTGATTGATGTTGAACAAATTTCTAGTAACCAATGTTTGATCATAAATAAATGTTTAAACATAAACTTTTATATTATATTTAAACAAACTAACATGGTTATTCATCAGATATGATTATTCAATAACAATAAAAAAAAATTTATGTATAATCATTTGCATTACTTCTACTTAAAGAGTTTTAAAACTTTATTATATCTAGAGATATAATTAGCTTTAAAAAATATATTTTTTACATCTAAAAATCAAATTCATTTCTATTATTTCTATTCTCTTATAAATTCTTTTAACATTTGCAACTTCCAACAAAGAAAACAAGTGAAACCCATTTGTAGGCATGGCACTGCACTCTGAACAAATATCACGTATCTTTAAATCTAAAACTTACAATCGATCATGCTTGTCTCATTAACATAGGTTTCTCCGTTAAACCGTAATTTAAAATTCAAAAAATTCAAAGATGTGTAAATGAACTGAAATTCTCAGATGGGTTGAACTGATCTTCACTTCATCTTAACCACAAAATCAAACAAAGTTTTGAATTGCTCTTCACTGATAGTTCTCAAAATAGAGATTTCATGTTCAAATCATGAAACAAGGAATAGAATTTATGGGATTAAAGGTAATTATCTCTCGTTGTGTGGTCTAAAATATTTTGTACCCAAAAAAAATCAAGTCGTGTCCAGGGTGACCAGGTCAATTACATCATTGCTGCTTTTGTAATTATCATTCAACCACTAGCTATCCGGTAGTAGCCAATCGTATTTGAAAATTCATTGCTTTGATACAGGAAATTTTAGCTAGAAGAATGCCTATATATAGAGTCCATAATTCCCATTTCTTATACAAATTTTTTGTAGCTATTTGCAACTTCCTACATAGAAACCAAGTGAAACACAATTGCTGGCATGGCACTGCAAGTAAGTATCTCGTATAAGCTGATCATGCCTGTCACATTAATATAGGTTTTTTTTTTTTTTCTGTTAAACCGTAATTTAAAATTCAGAAAATCAAAGATGGTAAATAAGCTAAAATTCTTAGATGGGTTGAATTGATCTTCACTTCATCTTTTAGCCAAAAAGCCGAGAAAAGCATTGAATTATTCTTCCACTGCTAAATGGACCATTTCATTTATAAGTTGTTAGAGGTTTTTAATAAAATATTTTGTTTTTTAAATATTTTGTTTGATGATTCTATTTAATTAGTTTGTTTTAAATATGAAAAATTAAGAATTTAAAATATAATTTAATTTAAATTTTTTTATTATTATTCAAAAATTAACCAAATCAAATTTGATTAATTAAACTTTTGAAATTAATAAATTAGTTTGGTTAATAAAAATAAAATAAATTAATTTAATTAATTCAATTTTGATTAATTTGATTCGTAATTAACCATACCAGTTGAATGAATACTCTTAATTTAAGTATTATTACTCGTTAACAGTATTTTAATTTATGAAAATAGAGAGGAGAAAACGAACAAGATTTAAAAAAAAATACAAAAGTGACAAATAACTAATGTTTTAATTTAGGTATGCTATGAATACTTTGCATTTTATTTCTAACATAGTTTTATACAATTTACAGGCGAAACTACTGGAAGACAGTGTTTCCATTGACATAGGCAAAATGCTTGAGAGTAATTTATCAGAAAAATCACCCGAGCCTTGCATTTCCTTAGTACCTAATTATCTTCATCGGGCAAACGAGAAGGCGTACGAACCACAGGTAATTTCAATCGGTCCATATCACCGGCATAAGAATCACTTAGTGGCAATGAAAGAGCAAAAGATTCACTTTCTTCAAAAGCTTCTTGAAGAAAGAGGAGGGATTGATGTTTCAGTATATGTCATGAAAATGAGAAAATTAGAAGTTAAAGCTCGCAAATGCTATGCAGAACCGGTGAGTGACCTTGACTCAGATGATTTCGTTAAAGTGTTGCTACTTGATGGTGTCTTTATTGTCCAGATAATTCGCTTGCATTTAAACGAGTCTCAAGAAAATTTGCCGGATGTGGTAGGTTACAGCAATGGTTTTTATCTTGCTTTATCTCATGACTTGTTATTAGTCGAAAATCAACTTCCCTTCTTTGTCCTTTGGGAGTTATTTTGTATGATTGAGAATAGGGATGATAAAGATATGATCTTCAAGAAAGCAATTTGTAAGATGTTGGACAAAATAGTACCAGACAAAAGGCAGCGCCAGAGAGAAGATCCGACGTCCTTGAGATTATCAGATATCAAGCATTTACTCGACTTCACGTATCACTACTGCTTTCATCCTTCAACTTCGGAAGTGGTTAATGGAGATCCGAATTGCTTTAGATCATGTATCAAGTATTTACTCGACTTAGGGTATCACTGTTGTTGCCCTCCTTCAACTTCACAAAAAAAGAATGATTTCATTCGTTGTGCCACAGAGCTCAAAGAGGCTGGAATCAAATTCAAATTGGTCGATGGAAATACCAGGTTCAATTTCGATATAAAGTTTGCAAATGGGACTTTACATATACCTAAAATTAAAATAGGAGACTATACGGAACCTTTCCTCCGAAGTCTCATTGCCTATGAGCAGCTGTTCCTAGCAGACAGAAAGCATGTCTCCGATTTTATGATTGTTATGGACTACCTTATTGACACTCCAAAAGATGTGGAAATACTTTGCCAACATAGAATTATTAAGAACATGTTAGGTAATGACAAAGCAGTTGCCACCATGATTAATGGTCTAGTCGTCGGTGTCATCTACTCCCCCTGCAGCTTCTATTACACTAAAGTATTCGACGAGATAAACGAACATCGCAGTAAACGTTGGCACCGCTGGATGGCAAACTTGAACCACAACTATTTTAACAGTCCATGGGCACTCATTTCCTGTCTGGCGGCTGCTCTGATCCTTCTACTTACACTGCTGCAAACTGTATTTTCAGTTCTCCCTTATGTTAAATGAATTCCCACACTCTAATGTGTTCTCTTATTATTAATATCTCAACAATGGAGTTCCTACTCCAAGTTTATGTAATTTACTTTGATAAATAAATCCATTAAAGATAATCATAATTAAGTTATTGAAGTATATTTATGTTTTTTTCTTCTATTTTTTGCCTTTTAATTTTTTGTTTTAATAAATTTATTAACTATATATGTTAATGATTTTATTATCTGTTTTATGAGTTGATCATTTGATTATTGATAAAATAATTAAATTTTTTAGCTCCTTAAAATAATTCCTTATGATATATTATTTTTACAATTTAGTCTGACCTCTATAATTAATTTTTCTTTTGTATTTTTCTCTAAAATTTTATAATTGTTATTCACATGAACAAAAACTAATATTAAATCCAAAGTAAATCAATGTTAGATATTGACTCAAATTCTAATTGGAAATCAGTTTGAATTCTAATTAAATTCTATTAGTTAAAGAATTACTTAATAATTAAGTTTATTTAAGGATAAATATTTTTAATGGGTAAGAGTTGTCATAACGTCTAGATCCGGGGATCTATCGCTAAACATTGACTTAAGGGAGTCGCCACCAATCTTTTTTATCTAGGTGCGATTGGTCACCTAAAGAATCTGTCATTTTAGGGAACACCTAAGTTTAAGGGTCCCTAAAAGAATAGGTTCAGGTCTACTAACCAGAACAGAGTTCGGGAGTTCGGTTACGTGTGAGGAAGGTTATAGCACCCTCACAACGCCCATCAAAAGATGGTACTAGCATAATTTGTGTTATCCAAAAGCCTTAAAATTTTACCAAGTAATTAGTTGTCGAAAATTATTCTCAATTGACTCTAATACTTTTAGCAGAAAATTGAGAAAATTCCCTCACCTCAAGAGTATGCAAGAAGAACTACTGTTTCACTTGCAGAGGCTCCGTCGTCGGATTAGTTAAATCAAAATCAAAATAGAAAGGAAGGAAAGGATGATTGTTCTTGCGTAGGGAAAATTGATACTTTCAACTTTTTCCCAAAATATTTGTTGAAAATTTATTTTTAAGGAAAATTGATACTTTCAACTTTTCCTCAAAAATATTTTTTCTGAAACTTTGATTTCCAAGGAAAATTGATACTTTCAACTTTTCCTCAAAAATTCCTTTTTTGAAAATTTATTTTTCGGAAATTTTGATTTTCAAGCAAAATTGATACTTTCAACTTTTCCCCAAAAATATTTTTTTGAAACTTTTATTTTCAAGGAAAATTGATACTTTCAACTTTTCCTCAAAAACCTTTTTTTTTTAAATTTTATTTTTAAGGAAAATTGATACTTTCAACTTTTCCCTAAAAATATTTTTTTTGAAACTTTTGATTTTTATTTAAAGAAAATAGAATAATAAAAAAAGTGAAAATAAATAAAAATAAAAAATAAAGAAAAGTAAAACAAAAATAAAAATAAAATAAAGATAAAAAATATTAAATAAACCTAATCTAATAAATAAATAAAATAAAAAAAATTCAAAAAAAAAAACCTGGAGCGGCTCGAATCGCGGCTCGGCTCGGCTCGGCTCAAGGAAGAGAAACGACTTGGGTTGGCGGCTTGGGAAGCTCGACTCGGCTCGGCTCGGCTTGGCTCAGAGGGGGGCAGGCACGCACGGGTCAAGAAGCGAGTCGACGCTCGGGTCGGTTCGGGTTTCGACAAAACGCGCGGATCCTCTGGGTCACTTAAAGCCAAAACGACGTCATTTCGGGAGGGTATAAAAGGCAGTTCCCTTCGTTTTTCGGCAGAAACCTTCTCCCCTCTCTCTCTCTTCTCCCCTTTTCTCTCCCTTCCCTCTAAAGGCTGAAGAACACCGGTGGAATTTTCGTCGGATTCTGGAAAATGTCACCGGAATCTGGAAATTTCGTCAGAAGTTCACCGGGAGTTGGCCGGAAGATCACCGGTTTCTGGGATTCTTGTCGAAAACTAGGCAGGTCGCCGAAAACTTCAAGGTTGGCCGAAATTGTCGTCGGAAAACTCAAACTTCGTCGGAAAATTCACCGGAATCTGGAATTTCCAAAAATTCCCAGAAAAAAAAAATCACCAAAAATTTTAAAAAATTTCTGCTAGCTCCCAAAACACTCTTAAACTTTTCTTAGCTTCCTATACGCCTCCTTTTCTCTCAAATTAGTAGCTTTGCTCACTGTTTTCTGTGTGTGTTCTGCATCTGTTCCAGGAGGTCCCTTTTATAGGGATTGATCAGGAGTTCCTGATCAATCCCAATTCCTCCTTTGACGGGGATTCAATCTTTGAATCCAATATGGACTCTCTTGATTGAATTCCCCTTCACAGTGGGATTCTTCAACTTTCAATCCCAGCCCTCCAAAATCAAATAAAATAAAAAAAATAGATAATTAGAAAAGATAGGATAAATAAAAAAATAATAATAATATCAGATATACAAAAAATCAGATAAACGGAACAAGAGAGAAAGAAAAGAAAAAAAATTATTAACAGATAATACAATAAGATAAATAAAAAAAAATATTACAAGAAAAAAATAAATAATAAAAAATAATAAATAAATTATAATATATAATAAATATAAATATTAACAAACACAAAAAAAAAAAAATAAATAAGTAAAAATATACATATAATAATAATAAATAATAAAATACATAAAATACAAAAGAAAAGAAAAGAAAAGAGAAAAATAATAATAATACAAAGTAAAAAATTGCATTAGGCTTACCTATTTGGGTTAGGCCCAATTGATCTGGGCTAGGACCCAATTAGGTGTCTACAGCTGCCCCTCTTTGCACATTTTCTGTGAAACAGAAATTGCGCAAAGACGTAGACACCCAATCAAGACTCAACTCAACATTGTCATTTTTTATTTTTTGTTCTTTTGTGTTTTTTTTATTTTTTTGTTTTTTTTGTTTTTTATTTTTTTTGTTTTTTTTTTTACCAAAGCTCATCTAAAGAGAGGCACCACGACTTTGAGAAACATAAATTGCTCCTCTAAACAGAGGCACCACGACTTTGAAAAATAAATTGCTCCTCTAAACAGAGGCACCACGACTTTGGAAAGTAAATTGCTCCTCTAAACAGAGGCACCACGACCTCCTCTAAATAGAGGCACCATGACTTTGGAAAATAAATTGCTCCTCTAAACAGAGGTGCCTCTGGAAAATAAATTGCTCCCCTAAACAGAGGCACCACGACTTTGAAAATAAATTGCTCCTCTAAACAAAGGCACCACGACTTTGGAAAGTAAATTGCTCCTCTAAACAGAGGCAACGGAACTTTGGAAAGTAAATTGCTCCTTGACAATCGTGTCCAAAGGAGTTGAAAGTTGTGTTTGAAGGAATTTCAGGGGGATTATGCCCAAAGGTCTTATAAATCAACCCTGATACCAGAAGACATCCTATTTCAAGGATTAGGGACTTACTTGACAAGCTTTTTCTTTTTCAATTTTGCAAAATATCTTCATATCTGTCTTTTCTATGTGGGATGTTGGAACACCCCTGCTTCTTGAATTTGTACACTATACTTTCCTGAAAGTAGTGTATGATGTGCAAATGCATATGAATTTCAATGCATGTTATGCAAATGTTGGCCAATTAATTCCTGTTCAATGTATGGTACTCAAGTTTCTCAAGCTTTTCTTGGGCATCAAGCCTTTTGATTCTTCAGAGATCCAATTACACTGTTCTTCTAAGATCGAACCAGTGTAGCTCATATTCTTTCTGTAACAAAAAAATCTCTTCCCAAATTCAATGTCCTAATCAGGAGCTGAACATCTTGATTCTGCCTTTTTCACTTTTGACTTATTCAATGTAATGTAAAGATCTTTTTATGTTGTTATTCATTCATCAATCATTATTTCAAACTCAAAAAGTGAGAATGCATTTGCACATTTCTTCATGGTGGGGTATTGAGAAGAAAAGAATATGAATGGTTGGGAAACAGTTATCAGGAAAAGGCACAAAGAATGAAATAACGTTTCTTATTAGCAAAATGTTGGCAAACTTTGGCCAAGAGAAAATTACAAGGATAGGTATGGGGACAAAGCCTAAAATGAACAATCAGATAATCATGATAACACATCTCAAAGTTTTTTCTGAAAACTCAACCCTCTGATGTATTTAACAACTTGGAACTCTTTCGAATTTGCTAACCTCCATATCAGCAGACTTTCAACTTCGATGTTGTATTCTCCTTATCTAAGCCGCCTTTTCAGGTTTTCAACTTAGACAAAACCCCCTATGACTCAAACCGCCCTTTTTGGGTTTTCGCCTTGAGTCCTCCTTTTTCATTCACTTTTTCTTTTTTCTTTTTTTCATTTTTTCATTTCATTTTTCATTTTTTTCATTTTTTCATTTTTTCATTTTTTTATTTTTTATTTTTTTCAAGCATAGTATTTCTTCACAGCATCAGAATTTATAGGATGGGGTAAATCATTTCCATCCATCTCAGTCAGTATTAGCGCTCCACCTGAAAAAGCCCGTTTCACCACATACGGTCATTCCCAATTTGGAGTCCATTTTCCTCTACTATCGTGTTGCATTGGGAGAATTCTTTTCAAGACCAACTCTCCTTTTCGAAAACGACGGGGCTAAATTTTCCTATCATGAGCTCTCATCATCCTTCTTTGATATAACTGACCATGGCACAGTGCAATCAATCTCTTTTCTTCTATGAAATTTAACTGCTCATAACGTTTTCGAATCCATTCAGCTTCTTCCAACTTGACTTCTTTAAAGACTCTCAAAGAGGGGATCTCTACTTCCACTAGTAGTACGACTTCCATCCTATAAACCAAAAAAAATGGGGTTGCCCTAGTAGAGGTGCGAACTGACGTTCAATATGCATGCAATGCGAATGGCAACTTCTCATTCCAATCTTTGTAAGTCTAGGTCATCTTCTCCAAAATCCTCTTTATGTTCTTATTGGCTGCCTCAACTGCCTCATTCATTTTCGGACGGTATGGTGCCGAGCTATGATGCTTGATCTTGTATTGATCACATATTTCTTGCATCATCTTACTATTTAGATTCTTGGCATTGTCTGAAATAATTCTCTCCGGAAGTCCATATCTACAGATGATCTCTTTCTTTATGAACTTGTAAATCACGGAACGTGTCACATTTGCATACGATGCTGCCTCTACCCATTTTGTGAAGTAATCTATCATCACAAAAATGAATCTGTGCCTGTTAGAAGCCTTTGGGGTGATTGGGCCAATGACATCCATGCCCCACATTGAAAATGGCCATGGTAGTGCCATAACATGTAAAACAGACGGTGGAGCACGAATCTTATCAGCATATATCTGGCATTTATGACATTTACGGGCATAATCAATGCAATCAATCTCCATCGTCAACCAGTAATATCCCACTCTCATGATCTGTCTTGCCATCATATGTCTACTAGCATGTGCCCCACATATTCCCTCATGCACCTCTTT
Organism: Durio zibethinus; assembly: GCF_002303985.1. The sequence continues at coordinate 14,560,344 of NW_019168026.1, read as the reverse complement.
AATGATTTCTTCACTTCAGTCTCATCTACACACCTCAATAATACTTGATCCTTGCTTCTTTTGTACAGGACATCCCCATCCAGGAAAAAGCTCATAGCCAATCTTCGGATGACCCTTTTATCATTTTCTGTTGCATGAACTGGATACTGCTGATCCTTGACATACTGTAAGATGTCATAATACCAAGGTTTTCCATCTTTTTCCCCCTCTATATTAGAACAATACGCCGGTATATCTTTAACATCTAACTTGATGGGCTGAATGTCGGTATTATCATTAATTCGAATCATCGCAGCCAGAGTAGCCAATGCGTCAGCAATCACATTCTCTTCCTAGGGTAAGTGATCAAACTAGATATCTTCAAATCGTTTCGTCAGCTCCAGAATGTACTTATGATATGGAACGAGTTTGGAATCCCTCGTCTCCCATTCTCCTTTCAACTGATATATAACTAGAGCTGAGTCTCCAAACACTTTCAGTATTTTCACTCTTCTTTCTATAGCAACTTGCAAGCCCATGACACATGCCTCATATTCAGCGATATTATTTGTGCAATTGAAGTTTAACCTCGCTGTTACAGGACAATATTGTTTTTCTGGAGAAATCAGAATCGCCCCCAATTCCATGCCCCAAGGCATTAGCAACTCCATCAAAGTACATTCTCTAACATTTTTCTACATGCTCCCTTTCTTCCAGTTGGGAAACAGTCATTAAGTCTTCATCAGGGAATTCCAGCTTCATCGACTCATACTCTTCAATAGCACGATCTGTAAGAAATTCTGCTATAGCGCCCTCTTTTATTGCTTTTTGGCTCACATATATAATATCATATTCCGAGAGCATTACTTGCCATCTAGCAATTCTTCCAGACAAAGAAGGCTTCACAAAAATATACTTAATTGGATCCAGTTTTGCTATGAGCCACGTAGTGTGATAGAGCATATACTATCTGAATCTTTTGGCAGTCCACGCTAATGCACAACACATTTTCTCCAATGAAGAATACTTGGATTCATATTCCGTGAACTTTTTACTCAGATAGTAAATAGCTCTCTCCTTTCGACTAGCCTCATCTTGCTGCCCCAGCACACATCCCATTGAACTTTCACATACAGTTAAGTATAAGAGTAAAGGTTTCCCTGGAATAGGTGGCACCAACACTGAAGGGTTCGATAAATATTGCTTAATTTTATCAAACGCCTCTTGACATTCTTCGTTCCATTTTTCAGGATTATCTTTACGGAGAAGCTTAAATATGGGATCACATTTGTAAGTAAGCTGAGAGATGAACCGAGAAATATAGTTTAATCTACCCAGAAAACCTCAAACTTCTTTTGGCGTGCTGGGAGGTGACAAATTTTGGATGGCCCGTATCTTATCGGGATCGACTTCGATTCCTCTTTCACTGACCATAAAGCCTAGCAACTTCCCTGACCTTACCCCAAAAGTGCACTTGGCTGGGTTTAATTTGAGCTAAAATTTTCTCAACCTTTCAAATAACTTTCTGAGGCTAGTAACATGATTTTCATCCTCACAAGACTTTGCAATCATATCATCTACATACACCTCAATCTCTTTGTGCATCATGTCATGGAAGAATGTTACCATGGCCCTTTGATATGTTGCCCCAGCATTCTTTAACCCAAAAGACATGACTTTGTAACAAAAGGTTCCCCACATGGTCATAAAAATAGTCTTCTACATATCATCTGCAGCCATTTTTATCGGATTACATCCCGAGAAACCATCCATAAAAGAGAAAATCATATGCTTAGCTGTGTTATCTACCAGTGTGTCAATATGAGGCAAAGGAAAGTTATCTTTTGGGCTAGCCTTATTCAAGTCCCGATAGTCCACACACATTCGTACTTTTCCACCTTTCTTAGGAACTGGAACTATATTGGCTACCCATTCTGGGTACTTAGCCACTTGTAGAAAACCTGCATCAAATTGTTTCTTCACCTCCTCTTTAATCTTTAGCAGCATTTCGAGCTTCATCCGTCTCAATTTTTGTTGAACTGGCTTACATTCTGGCTTTAGGGGCAATCTGTGCTCCACTATCTCTATGCTCAGTCCTGGCATATCCTAGTAAGATCAAGCAAATATATCTATAAATTCTCGAAGTAAGTCTGCCAATCGTTGTCTATCTTCAGATGGAAGTGAAGTGCCCATTCTGACCTCTTTCTTATTCTCTTCATCTCCCAGATTCACTAAGTCCACTACCTCCTGATGAGGCTCAATTGGCTTGTTCTCTTGTTCAATCATTCTCATTAGGTCCGGAGGCATAACATATTCTTCAGAATTCTCTTCATTGTCAATTTCATCAGTGTTAATTGAATTCTCAAAGTTAACCTCTTGATTGTTATCATGATTATCTTCATGTTCATTTAAAGACCTGTAATTGAATGAAATGGGATATGTTGGCAAGATGTGCTTAGAGAGATGGAAATAATGAAGACACAAGAAGAAATGAATGAAAATGCATACTTCTTAATTTTTATTAAAAATAATAAATGATGAATGGCCCGAACAAAAAAGATCACCCCAATGCCTTGGGCAATAGCTATTGGGATGTTACAATTACATTGCATCTAAATCAAAAGTCAAGGGCATCTCGATGGCACTCCAATTGTTCAGCTCATAATCTGGTGGACAAAGGCGAACCCACTCTTCTTGGTTAACCCTCACTTCATCTTCAACAACATTAATGGCTAACTGGGCAAAATCATCTTCCACACTTTTTCTTGCATTTGGGTACATGAATCCTCCAGGTCTGAAGGTTTCGTACAAGTGTAGGATAAACATTAATCTTGTTGTCTTTCTTGATGGCCTTCTTTTGACTTCCCACTCTGCCATCTCATAACCTAGGCCCACCATGTCACTATTGTCCATTATTGTTGGAGGTTCTTTAATTCCCTGCAAATTTTTACCTAGCCCAAGTCTTGGACACTAGCCTTTGTTGATGACTTGGCTCACCACTATCTTTGAGAAAGGCTGACTTTGAAATCTTTCGCCTACAGTATTGACCAGTTCAAAAGATCGATAAGAGCATTCCAATGCTTCTTCAGCAGCCTCTACATATGGGATGTTCAATGGTTGGGTCACTAGCATATCTTCTTCCCCAACTACCACTACTAATTGACCTTTCATATTGAACTTAATCTTCTGATGCAAAGTAAAGGGCACAGCTCCTGCCATGTGAATCCATGGCCTTCCTAATAGACAGCTGTAGGATGGAAATATATCCATCACTTGAAATTTTATATTGAAGGTGCATGGCCCAATTTGTAAGGGCATCTCAATATCCTCAAGGATTTCATATTATTTAATATTATTTGTAAGGGCCCAATTTTTTAATATTATTTAATTAAATCATAGTTATCATATTTTACAATATACTTATTAAATATAAATTTTGATTGTTAACAGTAATTTAATGTATAAGAATAAAGAGGAGAAAAAGAATAAGATTTTTTTTAAAAAAATACAAAAGTACTGACAAATATCTAATATTTTAATTTAAGTATATTATGAAAACTTTGCAGTTTATTTCTAACATAATTTTACTCAATTTACAGGAGAAACTACTGGAAGACCTTATTACCATTGACATGGGCAAAATGCTTAAGAGTTTATAAAAAAAAAAAACATCTAAGCCTTGCATTTCTAAAGTACCTAATTATCTTTATCAAGTAAATGAGAAGGCCTACGAACCACTAGTAATTTTAATTGATCTATATCATCGGGGTAAGGATCATTTAGAAGCAATGGAAAAGCAAAAGATTCACTTTCTTCAAAAGCTTCTTGAAGAAACAAAAAAGAATGATGTTTCAGTATCTGTGATGAAAATGAGAGAATTAAAAGATAAAGGTCGCAAATGCTATGCAAAACCTATGAGTGATCTTGACTCATATGATTTCTTTAAAGTATTGCTCCTTGATGGTGTCTTTACTGTCCAAATAATTCGCTGGTGTTTAAATAAGTATCCATTAAATTTGTACGATTTGGTAGGTTGTTACAACAATGGTTTATGGCTTGCTTTATATCAATTTTATAACGTCTAGATCCATAGACTTACTACTAGACATAGATTTAAGGAAGTTGCCACTAATCTTTTTTGTTTATGTGTGATTGGCTACTTGATTGAATCTATCTCATTTAAATAGGAGTCTCAAGATTGACATATGTATCTTTAAATAGTATATTTTGATCCACGAAATTAGATTTTAGGTTCAAGAGTACAGTTAGATGTATGAAGGTTATAGCACCGCTATAGCGCTTATCCAAAGAATGGTACTAGTTTGATTTCAAATTATCCAAGCCTTAAATATGTTTATAATTTGCCAAAACATTTAATATTGAAAAATAATCCTAAAATTATTCCAATGGTTTGGTAACAATTTAAGATAATTCTCTCACCTCAAGAGTATTCATGGAGACTAGTATCATACCCTGAAGAGGCTCTGCTATCAAATTTGTTAATGTATTTTATCCAAAAAAATAATTAGTAAAGTCCTCCAATAGTTTAGTAAGGTTTACTTTGCTACTGATCTATCAATAGTTTGGTGAGATTTCATTGTAAAATATTTATAAAATTTTATTTATTGAGAAAATCCATTAAACTTTTTAATAGTTTGGTAAGATTTAATTTAAGATACAATCCTCCAATAGTTTGGTAGGATAAAATACAAAATACTTCATTAACAATTTTTTTTTTTTTGCAAAAATTGATTTATAAAATTCTCCAATAGTTTGGTAGAATCCATAAAATTTAAATTCATAAAAATCTTTCAATAGTTTGGTAGAATTCATGAATTTCTTTAAAAAGAGTTTTTTTATTATTGTTTTCTTTTTTTTTTCAAAAATAGAATAATAAAAGGAATTTTACAAAAATATTTTAAAAGCAATAATTTACTTAATTTAAAATTAATAAAATAAAATAAAAATGAAATAAAAGTAGAAAAAGCTAAAAAAAATAAAATAAAATTAGAAAATAAAAATAAAAAAGAAAAACCTGTGATCGGGTTAAGTCAAACATATGGGTTGTGCGCAAGTCAACCAATCGACGCGTGGATCTAGGCTTACTGAAACGGCATCATTTAGTGCAGGTATAAAAGCCAAATCCCTTAGCTTTTCTTCAAAAGCCTTTGGTCCCCTCTCTCTTTAAAAAAATTTCTTCTGCTTTCTCTTTAGAAAATCCCAAAAACAACCACTGGAAGTTGGCTTTGATCACCTGTTTCTAGAAAACTGGCTAGAATTTGATTGAAAAATTCAACAAAAAATATAAACATTCAACCCAAACTCAAATTTTTTCAGAAAATTTTCAGAACTTTTCAGATTTTTTTTTAGAAATTCAAACTTCAATCCTAGAACTTTGAATCTAAACCCAAAAACTCAAACTTTGCATCCTTAAACCCAAAAATCCAACCTAGAATCCCATAAACTCAAATTTAAAATCCTAAAAGCATATAACCCAAAAACTTTTTACCTAGAATTTAAAACTCAGAGTCTTTTTTCCAGAAATCAACTTGTGACTTTCCCTCTAATCCTGTGTTCAATTTATAGCCAACCTTAGTAGAAATTTTAGGGTTCAAACAAAACTAAGCCAGGCTTGAATCCTCGAATTGGATTCTGTCAAATGTAAATTAGGCTTAAGTCTAGTAAGTTTGGTTAATTGCATGCAGATTTGATTCCCTTTGATTATTATTATTATTATTATTATTATTATTATTATTATTATTATTATGAATAATAATAATAATAACAATAATAATAATAATAATAACCATAACTTGACTTAGACACAGATGGGTATCAACAGCTGCCTCTCTTTGCACATTCCTATTAAACAGAGAAAATCCAAAGACCTAGGCATCCATATTATTCTAGCCCAAAAAAAAAGAGTTAAATTAGTAAGCAAAAAATGATCAAGACTAAATCGTGAGTTAGAAAGGTGATTTAGATTGAGTCGAGATAGAAAACAAGTGACTGGGATCAAACCGCGAGTCAAAAAAATGATCTAGATCAAGCCAAGATCAAATGACTAGGATTGAACCTTAAGTTAAGAAAATGATCCAGACTGAGTCGAGATTGAATGACTAGGATTGAATCACAAGTCAAAAAAATGATCTGAACTGAGTTGAGATCGAACGACCGGGATTGAATCGCAAGTCTGAAAAACTAACCTAGACCGAGTCGAGGTCGAAAATGTGTGACCATGGTCAAGCCATGGTCAAAAAGATGATTTGGCCAGAGCTAAAATCAAAATGAGTGACCAAGATCAAATCGCGAGTTAGACTGATGACTTGGACAGAGTTAAGATCGAAAGTAAATGATCGGGATCAAATCATAAGTCGAACAGATGACTTGGATCGAGTCAAGATCAAAACAAGTGATAATGCAATGGTGCAAATGCATGCCTTATCTAGGATGCAAATGAAACATCAATTGTGGTACTAAAGTTTCGATAGCTTTCTTTCGCATTCTCATTTCTGCATATTTCTTGCAAGGAGATTACAAACCATTCTTCGTTACTCAGGATAAGCATTTATCTTCATTCCAAAGAAAGCTTTCAAAATTAATGACTTTATCACATTTTGAGGATTTCATCTTTGGCCTTTGTCCATTTCAATTTTCTCAAAGTAATACACAATCTCTTATGACATTACTCAATATGATATGTGAATTATGTACTTCTTCTATTCATAGCAAAGCATAAAGAAAAGAAAGGTAAATATTGAAAGCGAGACATAAATATGATGAAATAAATATCATTTATTTAGAAAAAAAGTAAACTGCAAATGACGACAAAGGAACAAAATAAAAGTGTATAAGGATGGCTATTTGGGATAGTAGTGGCCCAAGACAAACAATCAGATAATCATGACAACAAATCTTGGATTTCTTCAAAAACTCAATCATATAATGCCCTCAGCAATTTAAAGCTCTTTGAAATTCACTGATTTTGGTGTGCCTCTCAAATATTGCCATATCCTCTCTATTCAAGTCACTTTTATAAGTTTTCAACTTAGATAAACCTCTATTTAGTTCAAGTCGCCCTTTCGGGATTTTAACTTGAACTCTCTTTTTTTTTTTTTTTTGGCTTAAGCCACCTTTTCAAATTTTCAACTTGAACTCTTTTTTTTCAAGAAAAGTATTTATTCATGACATCAAAATTTATGGGATTAGGAAGGCCATTTCCATCCATCTCTGAAAAAATTAGGGCTCCTCCTAAAAAAGCTCTTTTCACAAAAAATAGTCATTCTTAATTTGGAGTCCATTTCCTCCTATCATCATGTTGACTTGACAGAATTTTTTTTAACACCAACTTTTCTTTTCAAAATTGACGAGGTTAGACCTTTTTATCATAAGCTCTCATAATTCTTTTTTGGTACAATTAGTCATGACAAGTACTACTAATCTCTTTTCTTCAATGAATTTAATTACTCATAACGCTCTTGGATCCATTTAGCTTCTTCTAACCCCACTTCCCTTAGGACCCTTAGAGATGGGATTTCTACTTCTACTAGCAATACGACTTTCATCCTATAAACCAAAGAAAATAAAATTTTCCTAGTGAAGGTACGTATTGACATTCGATAGGCATGCAAAACAAAAGGCAATTTCTTGTGCCAATCCTTATATGTTTTAGTCATCTTTTCTAAAATATTTTTGACATTTCTATTAGTAGCCTTCACCGCCACATTCATCTTTGGACGATATTAAGCTGAATTATGGTGCTTAATCTTGAACTGAGCATATATTTCTTGCATCATCTTTCTATTCAAGTTCTTTACATTATCTAAGATAATCTTTTTTAAGAGTTTATATTTGCATATTATTTCTCTCTTGATGAACTTGTAGACTACTAATCGAGTTACATTTGTAAAAGAAGCTACTTTGACCTATTTGGTGAAGTAATCAATCATCACAAAAATGAATCTATACCCATTTTGATGCCTTTGGAGTGATGGGACCAACAACATTCATTCCTCACCTAAAAAATGGCCATAGTGATGCTATAACATGTAAAATAATTGGCAGAGCATGAATCTTATTGGTATAAATCTGGCATTTATGATACTTTTGAGCATAATCAATGTAATTTTTCTCTATTGTCAACCAATAATATTCGACTATCATAATCTTTCTTGCCATCATATGTCCATTTGCATGCACTCCACATATGTTATTATGGAATTTTCCAATGATTTTTTTAGCTTAAGAGGCACTTACATAGTGCAATAATATTTTATCTCTATTTTTTTATACAAAACCTCATCATCTAAGAAAAATCCCATAATTAATCTCCTTAGGACTCTCTTATCATTCTCTATTGCTTGATCCAAGTACTACCAATCCCTTAAATACATAAAATATCATAATATCAGGGATTTTCATCTTCTTCTTTTTCCAAGCTAGCGAATGCACTAACATATCCCTGACATCTAACTTGATAGGCTAGGCATCAGCAATCTAATTTTTTTCATGAGGTAAATGTTCAAATTGGATTGTCTCAAATTGCTTGCATAACTCTAAGTTGTATTTATGGTACGAGATGAGTTTTGAGTCCCTTGTTTCCTATTCTCCCTTCAATTGATAAATAACCAAGGCTGAATTGTCGAACACCTTTAATATTTCAATTTTTCTATCCAAAGTAGCATGCAATCCCATAATAAAGGCCTCATATTTAGCCACATTGTTAGTGTAATTAAAGTTCAATCTTGCTATAATAAGGTAATAGTTTCTTTTTGGAGATATTAAAATTGCTCCAATCCCATACCCTAGGCATTAATAGCTCCATCGAAATACATTCTCCATTACTTTTCATCATCACTTTCTTCTTTTAGTCCTAAGATGGCCATTAAATATTCATTCAAAAAATCAAGTTTCATGGGTTCATAATCTTCAATGGTCCAGTCTATGAGAAATTTAACGATAGCACTTTTTTTATCACCTTTTAGCTCATATACACTATATCATACTCCGAAAGCATTACTTGCCATCTTGTAATTCCTCTTAATAATGATGGCTTTTCAAAGATATACTTAATTAAGTTCAATTTAGCTATAAGCTAAATTGTATAATAAAGGATATACTATCTGAATCTTTTAGCTGTCCAAGCTAAGGCATAAAACATCTTCTCTAATAATGAATATCGGACTCATATTCTGTAAACTTCTTACTCAAGTAGTAAATAGCTCTTTCCTTTTTGCTAGATTTATCTTACTATCCTAGCACACATCCCATCAACTTTTCATACACCATTATGTACAGAATCAATGGTATTCCTAAAATAAGTGGTGATAATATTAGAAGATATGACAAGTATTACTTAACCCTATTAAAAGCCTCTTGACATTCTTCATTCCATTCATCAGGATTATTCTTTCGGAGAAGTTTAAAGATGGGATCGCATTTTAAAGTAAGTTGAAAAATGAATCAAGAGATGTAGTTTAATCTGCCTAAGAAACCTCAGACCTTCTTTTGTGTATTTGGCAAGGATAAATTTTGAATGGCCCAAATTTTATCTGGGTCAACTTTTATTCCCCTTTCATTGACTACAAAACCCAATAGTTTCCCTACCTTGGCTTTAAACGTACATTTGGATGGATTCAACTTAAGCTAAAATTTCCTTAACCTCTCAAATAGTTTTCTGAGGTTAGCTACATGTTCTTCTTTCTTTATAGATTTTATGATCATATCATCCACATACACCTCAATCTCTTTATGCATCATATCATGAAAAAATGTCACCGTAGTACTTTGATAGGTTACCCTGGTATTTTTCAATCCAAAAGGCATAACTTTGCAACAAAAGGTTCCTCATATAGTTATAAAGGTGGTCTTTTCCATGTCATCTTAAGTCATTTTTATTTTATTATAGCCAGAGAATTCATCCATAAAGAGAACACTGTATGTTAGGCTGTATTGTCTACTAATGTACTAATATGAGGCAAAAGAAAATTATCTTTCAAGCTAGCCTTATTCAAATCACAATAATCCATGCATATCTGTATCTTTCTATCTTTCTTGGGGATAGGTACTATATTAGCCACCAATTCATAATATTTTGCCACTTGAAAAAAGCATACATCAAACTACTTTTTTTACCTTCTCTTTAATCTTCAGCAGCATTTCAAGTTTTATTCTTCTCAACTTTTGTTAAACTGGCTTATATTCTAGCTTTAATGGTAACCTATGTTTCACTATCTTAGTGCTAAGCCTAGGCATATATTGGTAAGACCAAGCAAATACATTTACAAATTCTCAACGCAAATCCTCTAATCATTGTCTATCAATCACTAGGAGTGAGGCACCAACCTTGACTTCTTTTCTGATCTCAATGCCACTTAAATTGATCATCTCAGTAACTTCTTAATAAGGCTCAATAGATTTATTCTTCTGCTCAATTAGTTTCATTAAATCTAGAGGCAAAGTGTATTCTTCAGAGTCTTCTTCAAAGTCGAGTTCATTAATATTAATTGAATTTTTAAAATTAAATACTTGATCATTATCATGATTATCCTCATATTCATTTGGAGACCTAAAATTAAATGAAATAAGAAATATTGGCAAAATACTTTAATGAGAATGTGGATTGAATAGAAGAAATGCATAAAATGCATGCTCTTATCTCTTATTGAAATAATCAATAATAAAAAGCCCATACATAAGAGATCATCCAAATGCTTTTAGGTATAAGCAATCAGGAGTTGTAATTACATTAAAAGAATATCAAAGATACCTGGCATCTGGATAACATTCCAATTCTTCAATTCAAAGTTTGGTGGACATGGGTAAACCAATATTTCTTTCTTTTTGCTATCCTCACCTACCATCTGCATGGATAGTTCAGCAAAAGCTTCTTCCTAACTTGGTTCTTCTCCAGTGTTCTCCTCAGCTCCTAGGTATATATATCATCTAAGAATAAATGTTTCATTTAAATGTGGGACAACCATCAGCTTATTTCTTACCCTCTTTTTGTTATCTTGCACTCCTTTTATTTCACAACCCAAGCCCAGTCTTCTGCTATTGTCTTCAATCATTGGTGGTTCTTTTATCCCTTGTAGACTTTTATCCAAACCAACTATAATATTCCAACCCTTATTAATTATCTAACTGATCATAATTTTGCTAAACTTTGGTTGGTGCACTTTAAGTCCTTCACCTACTGTGTTGATAGGTTTAAAAGATCGATAAAAGCATTCTAATGACTCTTTTGTGACTTTTATGTATGAAGCATTCATTGGCTAAGTCACCAGCAAGTCCTGTTCTTTAACCATTATCACCAATTGACATTTTATATTGAATTTGATCTTTTGATGTAAGGAAAAAAGAATGGGACCTATCATAAAAATCCATGGTCTTCTCAATAAACAACTATAAGATAGAGAAATGTTCATAACTTGGAACTTTATATTAAAAGTACATGGTCCAATTTGCATGGGCATCTCAATGTTTCCCAACATTTTTTGCTTGGTCCCATCAAATGCTCAGACCATCATATGACTGCTTTGGATACGGGACATATCAATAAGTAATCTAGTCAGAGTAGACATAGGCATGACATTAATAGTCAAACCATTATCAATAAGGACTTTAGCTATCATATGGCTTTGCATTTAATAGTGATGGTACTTTTTCTATCCTCAAGTGGAATCACATCATAACTGAAAGATATATAATATGGTACCATTAAGTTTTTTGCCAAATGGTTCACATATTCCACAGACACATTATGTTTCATATAGGCCTGATTCAACACCTTCAATAAGGCAATGTGATGCATTTCTGGATTCAGTAACAATGACAACAAAGAGATTTTGGTTGACATTTTATTCAATTGCTCTGCCATAAAATATTCACAATGCTTCACCAACTTCAAAAACTCATAAGCTTCTTTTTTCGACACAAACTTTGGGATGTTTTTCTCTAGAATCAATTTTGGTTCAATCTGCTTCTTTGTCACCTTCGTTTTCCCTTTTTTTTTTGTTTTCTCTTAAGTCTCTAGAGTATAACATCTTTCATTTTTGGTCATGTCATTTACACCGATTATATTGTCAGCTTCAGATTTTGGCATAACTTCTTCTTACCCCTAGACTGTTACCTCATAACCATACTTTCATGGTACAGCTTTCTCATCTTTGTAGGGGAATGGACTTGGGACTTTGAAAATCACTAGCCTAGGGATAAATTTATCCCAGACTAATTTTAGCTTCTCTTTATAACGAATGGTAATCGACTTTGGCATCTATTTGTCTGTTATGCCCATTTCGATATTTTTTTAGGCTCATGTTTCTTCATACAACTCTATTTGGTAAGAATCCATTAACTTTTGCACTTTTTCATGAAACTATTTACATGTTTCAATAGAGTACCCAAAGTCCCGTTATGATACTTGCATCTTTGATTTGGGATACATTTCTCACGATAGATGCATGGGGCCACTAGTTGTATCATATTAGCCTCATATAACTTATCAAATGACATTTTGATCTCTTTCATTCTTCTTTTCATATGCTTTTTATCTTCATTCAAAACATTGACTACATGATTGGGTAGTCGGTTACCACTGACATTGGGTGTTGTGTTTCCACTAATGTCGAAACTTATCAATCTTTTTTAATTAGACTTTGCACTTTATATTTTAAAGAGGTGCAATCTTCAATAGAATGGCCAGCCACCCTATAATGATAGTCATAATAGGCAGTGGAATCATACCACTTGGGATAAAGAGATTTAAGCTGTTTTACAAGGATGAGAGCAATCAAATGGTTTTTGTAAAGCTTTTGCAATTTTATATAGCTTATGAGAATAGGATTAAATATAGGCTTTTCTCAATTTTTTGATTCTCACACACCACTTCTTGGGATGGTTAGATAAACAAAGGACCTTATTATGGTTGAGTAAAGAGGTTGTGTGGTTTATTGGTAAGGGAAAGTGCAAGCATGATTTATGATAGGGTGACATGTAGGATAGATCGACCAAGGGTAGTTTTTAAATTGCTGCCCTTTGAAACTCACAGCTTGAGTCTTGCTTTCATTCTTTTTAGGCATCATTTTAGCAGATGGTTCTCATTCTTTGAGTTTGCCATTTTTGATTGCATTTTCAATGATTTCATTCGAAATTATTATATCAATAAAATTTTTATTCGCATTCCCTATCATCTTCTCATAGTATGGTGACTTTAAAGTGCTTACAAATAGCACTATCATTTTTTTTCTGTTAATAGCAACTGCACTTGAGCAAAAACATCCTGTCATCTTTGAGCATATTTTTTGAATGACTCAATTGTTTTCTTCTCTATACCTTGTAGTGAAAGACAATTAGGAGCCATATTTATAATATAATGGTATTGATTGATGAAAAACCAAGTCAGATCTTTCCAAGATCTTATGTAAGCCCTATCCAATTGAATGTACCATATCGCGATAGACCCAGTTAAACTATCCTGAACACATGCATTAGTAGTTTCTCATTACAAACATGTGCTACCATTTTACGATAATATATTGTGACGTGTGTAATGAGACACTTAATACCATCATACTTTTCAAACTTTGACACTTTGATCTTCAAGGGTATCATCATGTTTAGCATCAGACAAACCCTGCAGCATTCATGGATCCATAGAAGTCAATGTTTTTTACATCCCGTAATCTTTCCTCAATCATGTTCATTATGTGATCAATCTTAGGATCCTCTGATGATGCAGTCACCTGCAACTTCACTTTTGCCTCATCCAGATTAGGGATTTGGATTGGCTCGACTACCTTTTCAATGAAGATAGGGTTAGTGTAGCTCTGAACATTTACTTGATAGGGTGCATAGAGTATTCCTAGGTAGCTGTAACTTGGAAATGTAGTTTTTTGTGGTTGAAAGTTTGGAGTGGCTTAGGTCTAATATGGACCGAAACCTAAAGGATATAGTGACTTATGACTTTATGTGAAATATCTTCCTCCAGCGCTTTTTCTTTGTTTATCTTATCCAAAGCTTCGAGGATCTTGCTTAGTTTCTCCTCAATTACCTCATAAACCTTTTCTAACTTTTCAAAATGGTTTGCATTATCTTTTTCCATCCTCTTAGCTTGAGCTCGGGTATTATACAGATGTTAAGCTATTCTCACACCTTAATACCACAATCTAAAATTAGTGATCATGATATGATTTAACATGAATGAATGTAAAGCAATACATTGAAAAGAAAAAAAATTACCCTTTTAAAGATTTTAACAAAAGTGAACTTTCATTTATTCCACATAAGTCTATTTTACATTAAGTCTAATATTTTTCCTTTGTAAAAGCACTTAATTTTCTTGTACTAATCATTAACTTCCTCAATAAAGTTCAATAGTCACTGTCTATACTTTCCTACTGGCATAACCAAAACTCTCAATGTCTTAGCCTCCTCCGCTATTTCTTCCACCTTAATCATTACCTTGCCTATCTGGGTTGTAAAATGCTCTATGTATCTTTGTCTTCCTAACCCTTCTTTTTTGTCAAACCATACCCGATAGGATAATTCATGTGCTTTTCTGTAAGTGTCATGATATGATTTCTCTGCTCATTCAACTTCTGCTTCAGCACCTGGATGTACTCTTAGAGCATTTCATTTTCATGCTCAGCTTTGACATAATCATCCTCTATTTAGAAACATTCTCTTTCTAGCCTTTTATTCGCACAAGTCAAATCTGTATTGTTTATTTCTTTGGCTTGTACCTATATGTGAATCTTTTGTGTTCTTGTCATAGCTCCATCAGCTCTTTAAGGGCATTATCTCGTTCTCTAATAACCTTTTGAGTATTGCTCATGTTACACTCCTTGGAAATATTTTGGATTTGAATTTTTAACTTTTTTGCTTCGTCTTTTCATTATTTTTTTTTCTTTTTGAAGCCTTATAATCTCTTGTTTTAGTTTCTCTTTCCTGACTCATGTTCTTTCATTGTAAGTTCTGACTCTGAGGGCACATTATCCAACTCTTGATTCATAGACTGACAATGGTCTTTGAACATAAGTGCAACCTCCTTACTTCTCTTGGCTCTCCAAATCAAATATCCTTAAATGATTTTATCAATAAATGGTCTAGGGTTTACCCTCATGGACTCTTTCAAACTTTGATCATGCCATCAATTTTTTGAAAAGTTTAGGTTCTCTATATAAGCAGTCAAATTGGTTGAGCTGTGTGTAATGGGAACGAATTGTTTAGCTTCATATTATCTTTTTACCATCAACGGTGCGTAACTTGTTGACCCCTATAAGCCTAAAAGTGGAACCCTTATCTCATCTTTATATTGATACAGTATAGGTTCTCAATTTATCCATGAAGCTAATCATTTCACTTGATAAACTGTGAGCTTCTACAGTAGACATTCTTATTCTTTCCAGGTTTTTGCTTTTGGCCATTCACTCTCATAGAATTTTTTAATTGGATTTCAACTACAAAAATAGAGTTTGAAGAAAGCATTATTCTTGCATTCGAATTACTCTTTATCCATAGATACAATAGTGGTATGCAACCTAAAAAATGAGCCTTATCATTACGTCTACAAAAATTTAGAGATCTAATGGCTTATGCCAATATTATCGATGAAGGATTATATCACCTTTCAATCTATTCAAGTAAATCCACCTCATCTATCTCAATGTGGCCTAAGACCTCTGGGAAGATTACCATCCCATATATTTCTAAAGCAAACACATTCATTCCTTGGTCATTATCAGGGTGTTTGACAATGAAATCTTAGAGAAACTCTCATGAAATACCCTTATGCTCTCCTTTTTCTTGGATATGTGAATCTATGAGCTTATTTTCTATCCCTAAGATGTGAGCCAATTTTTTATGATACCCTAATCTTTGTTTCTTCATGTATACTCTGTTTGGATACTGAAAATGCATACCCACCAGAGTCAAATACTCATTTATTGTTGGTACCAAATTGACTTCATTAAAGATGAAGCAACGATAGGAATGATCCCAAAATTGTACCATAGCTTTAATGAGTGAATTTTCAACTCTCATTAACAAGAGATGTGCAACATGCCTAAACTTCTAACAAAAAGTCTGCTACCTTAAAGGAACCATGCTATTCCATATATCTAATAGGCCTTTCAAATCATTTTGTTTAAAGAGCAACGAACTTTGTTTGGTAAAGTAGAGACATAACCAGATGGTAAATAATTTCATTCTTCTTGCTACCTCTTTCCTGACTCTATTTTCATATTTATAAGTAAATCACATTTGAATAACACAGACAATGAGCAAATTTGATGTTCTGTGGGTTCCATGAAAATTTTTGTTGAAAATACCTCCAGGGCAAGAATAATATGCAATCTGCATGTATGTTTATGAATATGCACAAAAAAAATAATAAAGACAAAAAAATCAATTAGTTACCTCAATATAAAATAAAGAACAAACACTATAGAATAAGTAAAATAATGACATGACTCTAAATTTTTGATTAAATACAAAGAGTGGAGGGACATAACTCTACCTATAGGTTAAGCTCTTAAAGTTAACTATATGTAGTTTGGAATTATTTCTAAAAGGCTTCTAAATTGTTTCTTACATCATTGTCTATCACAGACTCATAAGGCACGCAAAACCTTGCCCATTATAGGTTATAAGCATAAAAGGTTTAATCTAAGTGGGAGTGTTTCGTTAGCTCATGCAGAGATATGAAATCTCACAAAGGCATAGGTACTTTACTTCTTCTTAAAGGATAGAACTCGAGTGTAGAGTTCATATTATGCACATACAAATGAATGACAGATATATGAAAATGAATAAATAAAGAACTAAACAAAATATAAGCGAGGAACAAGAAAGAAAAAAAAATCTCATATTTATTAGGCTAGGCTTAAATAATAAGAAATCATCTACCGGCCTAACTCTCAAGATCTTTAATAAAGTTGTCAAACTATCATAATATATAGATTTGTGGACTTATCGCTAGACAGAGATTTAAGAGAGTCATCACTAATATTTTTTGTTTAGGTGTGATTGACCACCTTATCGAATCTATCCCATTTAAATAGGAGTCTCAAGATTGACTTAGTTATCTTTAAATAATAGATTTTGATCCACAAAATCAGATTTTAGGTTTAAGAGTATAGTTATGTGTGAAGAAGATTATAATACTCCCCATAGCCAGTTTAATTTTAAATTATCTAAGTCTTAAATATGTTTATAATGTACCAAAAATATAATATTGAAAATTAATCCTAAAATTATTACAGTAGTTTGGTAGCAATTTAAGTTAATTCTCTTACCTCAGAAGTATTCATGAAGACTAATGTCTTACCTTAAAGAGGCTTCATCGTCGGATTTGTTAATGTATTTTATCAAATAAAATAATTAGTAAAGTTCTCCAATAGTTTAGTAAGGTTTATTTTGATGCAGATCTCCCAATAGTTTGGTGAGATTTAATTATAAAATATTTATAATTTTTTTTTTTTTGAGAAAATTCATTAAACCTTCCAATAATTTGGTAAAATTTAACTTAAAATGCAATCCTCCAATAAATGATAAAATACAAAATACTTCATTAACAATTTTCTTTTTTTGTGAAAATTGATTTATGAAATTCTCCAATAGTTTGGTAGAATCCATAAAATTTAAATTCATGAAAAATCCTCCAATAGTTTGGTAGGATTCATGAATTTATTTAAAAATAGCTTTTTTATTTTTTTTTGTTTTCCACAAATAAAATAATAAAAGGAATTTTACAAAAAATATTTTAAAAGCAATAAATTACTTAATTTAAAATTAATAAATAAAATAAGAAAAAGCTAAAATAAAAAAATAAAAAAAAAGGAAAAAAAAAAACTTGCGATCAGGTCGGGTCAAACACGCGAGTCGAGCACAAGTCAACGAACTGACATGCAGATCTTGGGCTTACTGAAACAACGTCATTTAGTGCAAGTATAAAAGTCACGTCCCTCAGCTTTTTTTCAAAAACCTTCGGTCTCCTCTCTTTTTAGAAAAATTTTCTCTACCTTCCTCTAGAAAATCCCAAAAATAATCACCAAAAACTAGGTTTGATCACTGGTTTCTAAAAAACTGACTAGAATCTAGCCGAAAAATTTAAACTCCATTGAAAAATTCAACGAAAAATTCAAACATTCAACTCAAACCTAGAATTTTTCAAAAATTTCTCAGAAATTTTCAGATTTTTTTGGAAATTCAAACTTCAATCCCAAAACTTCAAATCCAAACCCAAAAATTCAAACTCTGAATTCTTAAACTTGAAAATCCAAACCTAGAATCACAAAAATTCAAACCTAAAATCTAAAAAACGTACAACCCAAAAACTTTTTACCCAGAATTTAAAACTTAGAGTCTTTCATCTAAATATCAACTAGTGTCTTTCCCTCTGGTCCTATGTTCAATTTATCGCCAGCCTTAGTAGAAATTTTAAGGTTCAAACAGAACCAATCCAGGCATGAATCTTAGGATTGGATTCTGCCCGAACAGAACCAATCCAAGCTTGGATCCTAGGATTGGATTATGTCAAACGTAAATTAGTCTTGTCTAGCAAGTTTGATTGATTGCATGCAAATTTGATTACCTTTGATAATGTCGATTGACTACTTGATTCAATGTAGATTAAGAAAAGGAAAGAAAAAGAAGAAGAAGAAGAAGAAACAGAATAAAAGGAAAAAGAATAATATTAATAGGAATAAAAATAATAACTGTAACTTGACTCGGACACAGATGGGGTGTCTACAGTCAGGATATGTTATTAGTCGAAAATCAACTTCCCTTCTTTGTCCTTAGGGAGTTATTTTGTACGATTGAGAGGAGTAGGGCTGATCAAGATATGATCTTCATGGAAGCAATCTTTACAATGTTGGGCGATAGAGTACCAGGCAAAAGGCGCCCGAGAGACGATCTGAAGTCCCCGAATTTATCATATATCAGGCGTATACTCGACTTCATGTATCACTGTTGCTTTCATTCTTCAACTTCCAAAGTGAAGGCCCGTAAAAAGAAACTCAGAGACGATAACTCAACTTCAGAAGTGAAGAACCGTAAAGAGAACCCTAGAGATCGGAATTGCTTTGAATCATATAACAAGCATTTACTCGACTTAAGGTATCCTTCAACTTCACAAAAAAAAGAATGGATTGAATTTCATACGTTGTGCCACAGAGCTCAAAGAGGCTGGAATCAAATTCAAATTGGTTGATGGAAATACCATGTTCGATATATGGTTTGAAAATGGGACTCTACATATCCCCGAAATTAAAATAGGAGACGATACGGAACCTTTCCTCCGAAATCTCATTACCTATGAGCAGCTGTTAGCAGACAGAGATCTCAAGCATGCCACTGATTATATGTTATTTATGGACTACCTTATTGACTCTCCAAAAGATATGGAAACACTTTGCCAACATGGAATTATTAAGAACATGTTAGGTGATGATAAAGCAGTTGCCACCACGATTAATTGTCTAGGCTTCGGTGTCATCTTTTCCCCCAATTTCTATTACACTGAAGTATTCAACAAGATACACGAGCACCGCATTAGACCTTGGAACAGCTGGATGGCGAACTTGAACCACAACTATTTTAACAGTCCATGGGTACTCATTTCCTTTCTGGCGGGTGCTCTGATCCTTCTACTTACACTGCTGCTAACTGTATTTTCAGTTCTCTCTTATGCTCAATGAATTCCCACTCTTTAATGTGTTCTCTTATTATTAATATCTCAACAATGGAGTTCTCACTCCAAGTTTATGTTGATAAATAAATTTATTTAAGATAATTATAATTAGGTCATTGAAGTATATTTGTGTTTTTTTTTTTAATTTTTTGCTTTTCAATTTTTTGTTTTAATAGATTTGTTAACTACACATATATATATATATATATGTTAATGATTTTATTATTTATATATTTTATGAGTTGAAATTTATTTAAGATAATTATAATTAGGTCATTGAAGTATATTTGTGTTTTTTTTTTTATTTTTTGTTTTAATAGATTTGTTAACTATATATATATATATGTTAATGATTTTATTATTTATATATTTTATGAGTTGATCATTTATTATTGATAACATAATTAAATCTTTTTAGTCTCATAAAATAATTTTTTAATATATCATTTTTACAATTTAGTCTGACTTTTATAATTAATTTTTCTTTTGTATCTTTTCTCTAGAATTTTATAATTATTATTTACATTAACAAAAACTAATATCAAATCAATTGCAAATCAATTACACACTCTCTATTAACAATTAACACTATGTAATTCATTGAACTTTTTAATTAGACTTTTCACTTGTAAAATTAGATGATTCAGGTGTTGGAGCTGCTAGTAACTTAAGATTGAGTCATGTCAAATTGTCATACGAATTGTTCACCATGATTGAAATAATAATTAGTTTAATTTTCTCTCAACTTTTATCTTAATGTGTATATATATGATTTATTTATATTTCAAGATTATTTAATTTTTTCAATTGTATTAAATTGCTCTTTTTTTTTTTTTGTCATCCAAATGATAGAATGACTTAACATAAATTATTCTAAGTAGAGAATTATCAAGTAAAATTCATTTTTTTTAGTGAATTTTTTCAAAATGTGACAAAATTCATTAGAACTATCTTTTATACCAAAGTTAAATTCATTCATGAAAATTTATGTTGTTAATATTGAGAATGAAATCATTATAAATTGTATAGGTATTACATAAGAAGTTTGTTATTATGAGATTGAAATTTTCTTAAGAAAATAGGACAAGTACCAAGGTTATGAATTTATTTATTTTATTTTAATTTTTAAAATTATATATTTTAATATTTTTATATAATAAAATTTTATGTATAATAAAAATTTTTAAATAAAAAGAATTTTAAGTTTTCAATTGATAGAACGTATAATTACATCTGGTTGATGGAAGTACCAATGGATAATTATCCTAAGCAAACAAATGAGATAAAGATTAATTGGTTATACATTAGATTTAATTATGTTATCAATAATCAATGATCAACTTGAAGCTTTTAAATGAACAAGCTTTGTTGATGAAGACATTGGATTAATAAATTAATAATGTTATCATTTTTAAATCAAATAGGTTTTCTTGTTTGTGCTTTACACAATTAATTCTTATTTTTCATAAAAATATTCAAATAACAAAATCTATCTATCATCTATCTATTTATATATAAATTTGTAAAGTCAAAAAATGTTAAAAATGATTAACACAAATACCTCTATCAATTTTTATAAATTAACAAATTTATCCTTAATATATAACTTTTATGAATTAATTTATTTAAGTTTAATTTAGATCAACTAAATTTAAATTCAAGTCCATGTGAAATTAAAATTTTAAAATTTTAATTCCAAAAGTATTAAAAGTGATTAATTAAAATATTTTTAGTAATTTTTTTAAACATTTTAATTTAAATGAATTTTCTTGTTTATTATTAGATTCCTTTTTTATAATTAGACTCAAAAAGTGCTAATAGTGATTAAGTAAAATATTTTTAATAAAATTTTAATTCTGAAAATGATAAAAGTGATTTATTAAAATCCCATTAGTAACTTTTTATAAATTTTAAATTTTAAATTTTAAATGAATTTTATAATTAGACTTGTATGAAGATACAAAATATTATTTTTCACATTAAAAAAATACTAATAGAACATAGTCAAAGCTTATTAATGTATATAAGAATAAGACAACTATATGGAGTTTGATTCTTTAGTTGTTGTAAAATGCATGTAATTTCTATTGATAAATAAATTCATTAAAGATAATCATAATTAAATCATTGAAACATGTTTTTTTTCTATATTCTGCTATTCAATTTTTTTTTGTTTTAATTAATTTGCTAACTATATATGCAAGTTAATTATTTTATTGTTTGTATGTTTTGTTAGTTGATCATTTGATCATTGATAACATAATTAAATTCTTTAAGTCTATCGAAATTATTCTTTAATATATATATCAATCTTACTGTTTAGTCTAACATCTATAATTAATTTTTTATATTTTTTATAATTTTATAATTGTTATTCCTATAAACAAAAACTAATATCAAATCAAACGAAAATCAATTACTCACCCCTAACCAACAGTTAGCACTATGTGATTCATTAAACAACTTAATTAGATTTTCTACCTATAGTATTAGATAATTTAAAAGGTAGTGAAACTATCAGTAACTCAAGATTGGATCTCGTCAAATTGTCATAAAAATTGTTCACTTTGACTGAAACAATAATTGATTTAATTTTCTCTCAACTTTTATCTTAATGTACATATATATGATTTCCATTTTAAGATTATTTAATCTATCTAAATTATATTAAATTGCTCACTTTTTTTTTGTCATCTATGTAGTTGAATGACTTAACGTGAATTATTCTAAGTAGAGAATTATTAAGTGAAGTAAATTAATTGTTTTTGATAAATTTGTTCAAGGTGTGACAAAATTCATTGGAATCATCTTTTGACTATGTTTATACGAAAATTACATTCATTCATGAAAATTTATATTGTTAATGCTAAAAATGAAATTATTGTAAATTTATAGGTGGTACATAACAAGTTTGTTATTTTGAGAATTAGAATTTTCTTGAGAAAACATGACAAGCACTAAGGTTAAAATTTTATTTTATTTCATTTTGATTTTTAAAACTATTTATTTTAATATTTTTATATAATAAAAATGTATGTACAATAAAAATTTTCAAATAAAAGAAAAGTTTTCAATTGGTAGAATGTTCAATTACATTCAATCGATAGAAATAGCAATGGAATATTACCCAAGAATTAGACGAAAGGTTGATCATTGGTTACTCATATAATTCTATCTTCTTCATATGACTCTTACAAATTGTGCATGTGTCCTTATAACGATGGAAATTTTCACGAAAATTTGTCATGATTTTTTGTAATAAAATACGAGGAAAAATCATGAATCTATAAGTTAACACAAGTAAAAAAAATGATTAAGACTCATCATAATCATTTTTGTGTGATCTAACATCCCAAAGTCAATCAAGAACAAATCAATTCTTTTTTAAAACAAATTCTTAAAAAAATTTTTAAGAATATTTAAAAAAAAAAAAAAAGAGAATTTGAATGCTCTAGAGAGAGCATTTGAATGCTTTCCTTTTATTTTAAAAAATATTATTTTTTAAAATTTCGCCTATGGTATTCGAATGCTCTATCTAGAAACCAAAAAACTGATCCAAAAAAACAAAACATCAATGGCATTTCATTTTTTTATTCCAAAAATTATCACAACAACGTTAATTATATCAAGAAGATAAAAATTATGTCAACTCCTATAAATATTCACAAGCATTAAAGAACATGTCATCCTTTTAGTTATAAAAAAACATACAAAATGAACTAGAACATAACCCAACTTTATTTTGATACCAATGAAAAATAAACTCATGCAAGACATATACAAATATAATTATATATACTTACTTGTTTAGCAGAAACAGAAGCATAACTTAAATTATTAATTGTTGTATAAGATCATAATATAAAAATTATTTGTTTCCACATCATAAATCCTTTATATCAAACGCAATAATTTCTTCATTGAGAGTTGTTGCACTACCTGCCGATTGCTCTCCTTTCTTTTCTTTCTATTGTTTATTGTGAGAAACTTTTCTCTCTTGGTTTATTCTTTTAATAGTCGAATGCTATAATATTGTTATATAGAGATGGGCAGCATTTTCATGTATTTTGTAAACAGCGCTCCCAAGGTAGTTTTCATACCTTCAAATAAGTAAACTGCCTAATGGTAGTTGCTCCATGCATAAGGATCGGGCCACCCATTATGGGCAGACCCGCATCTCCTATTTCTTTCAAATCACATAAGGAGTAGGGTAAATGAGGCCAACATCAATACACAAAATCAAATTTTCTTTGTTAATTTGTCACCAACATCTCTAGCATTCTAATTATAATTGTAGAAAACATGTTATAAAATTTAAAGACAAAATTTTTATGTATATCATTAAAACGTTTAGTGATATGTTTCTAATACTGAGATAGCATGTTATGCCACTAGAAAATTTAATATTCTTCCTTTAAATATAAATTTGAATGTTTCCTACTTTTATTTACATTTTTTTTAATTTTTGCACTTCCTTTTATTTACTATTCTTTGAATCTCCCAAATCAGTGGTAAATCAGTTGAAATTATTGGATTACGCTATATTAGATCAACAACAAGAAAATGAGACAAAGCTTCTAACTTTCTTATTAGCTATCACAACAAATTATAATTGTTGACTTTTTATTATTGGTGAATTTATTTTTTTACAACCTATAAGTACATGGGTTTTGTTACAAACTAATCTTAATTCAAAGTGAGTCAATCATTTTGAATAATCTTAATTAAACTCTTTATGCCTAAGTGTTAATCTCTGTATATTTTTGTATACTGGTTTTAATCATTTAACCTTTTTCTTATAGTATTCATTTATATTTTGTTTGTAGTACAGTATTTAGCATTTAACTACTAGGCGTCAGAGGCAGTCAGCTACTCGCCTTCAAGGAGATAGCAGGCTAGCATTTGGATCCATTCATCGGAAACTTTAGTTATACAAACAACGAATTCCATGGACTTGTTTGGGCTAGGTTTGGGTTTTGCTTGAGGTCCAACACAAGCCGACTCATGTCAAAATAATTGATTTTAATATTTTTATTTACAGACAAAAATATAGTTTGAAAAAAAAAAATTCCATTGATTCATCCAACTGGGAAACTGAAATTCCAACATTAGATTTGATCCTCTTAGAGAGGCAACAATCATTTAATAAAAGTCTGAGTTTTTTACTCAAAAATCCCATTTTATGAGAATAATAATAACAACAGAAAACTCCTACTCCATAGGTTACCGCCTTTCAACATCTATCTATCCACGTGTTCAACTAACAAGTAGCACTATGTGATTCATTGAACAACTTAATTAAACTTTTCACTTTTAAAATTATATAACTTAGGATTTGGTAAAACTATCAGTAACTTAGGATTGGATATCATCAAATTACCATAAAAATTGTTCATTTTGATAGAAACAATAATTAATTTAATTTTTATCAACTTTTACTTTAGTGTGCATATATATGATTAATTTCTATATCAAGATTATTTAATCTATCTCAATTATATTAAATTGCTCACTTTTTTGTTATTTATATGGTTGAATGATTTAACATGAATTATTTTAAGTAGAGAATTATCAAGTGAAGTAAAATTAACAATTTTTTATGAATTTGTTCAAGGTGTGACAAAATTCATTGTAACCATTTTTTTTTTGCCAAAGTTACATTCTTTCATGAAAATTTATGCTGTTAATATTGAAAATGAAATTATTATAAATTGTATAAGTGCTACATAACAAGTTTGTTATTTTAATAATTGGAATTTTCTTGAGAAAACATAACAAGTACCAAAGGTTAGAAATTTATTTTATTTCATTTTGATTTTTAAAACTATGTATTTTAATATTTTTATATAATAAAAATGTATGTATAATTAAAATTTTCAAAATAAAAGAAAATTTAAGTTTTAAATTGGTTGAATGTACAATTACATTCAATCAATAAAAACAACAATGAAAGATTATCTTAAGTAAAAAAATTAGACAAAAGATTGACTAGTTACTCATAATTCTATCTTCTTTATATGACTTTTAGAAATTGTGCCAATGTCCTTATAACGATGGAAGTTCTCACAAAAACTATCATGATTTTTATAACAAAATACAAGAAAATTCATGAATCTATGATTCAACACAATTAAAAAAAAAATAATGAATAAGACTCATTGCAATCATTCTTGTGTGATCTAGCATCTCAAAGTCTATTAAGGACAAATCAATTTTTAAATAAATTCTTAAAAATTTATTTAAAAATATTTTTGAAAAAAAAAAGGCAATTTGAATACACTGGAGAGGACATTCAATGCTTGCTTTCTATTTTAGAAAATATTAATTTTTAAAAATTTTGCCTAGGACAATCGAATACCCTATCTAGAAACCAAAAAAAAAAAAAAAGAACTATTCCAAAGAGGCAATGCATCAATGGCATTTCATTTTTTTATTCCAAGAATTATTACAACAATATTAACTATATTAAGAACACAAAAATTATGTCAATTCCTTTAAATATTCGCAAGCATGCAAGAACATATCATCCTTTTAGTTATGAAGAACATACAAAACGAATCAGAACATAAACAAACGTGGCTTTGATACCAATTAATAATAAACTTGTGTAAAACATACAAACATAATCATATATACTTACTTGTTTAGTAAAAACAAAAATAAAAGAAAAAGTCTAACTTAAATTATTAATCATTAAACAAAATCACAACACGAAAGTTGTTTGTTTCCATAACATAAATTCTTCATATCGAATGTGAGAATTTCTTTATTGAGAGTTGTTACACTACATGCCGATTGCTCTCCTTTCTTTTCTTTTTTGTTTTTTTTTTTTTTTCCGAATGCCATAATCTTGTTTTATGGAGATGGGCGGCATTTTCATGTATTTTATAAACTGCCTACGGCAGTTTTCATACTGTCAAATAAGTAAACTGCGTAATGGTAGTTGCTTCATGCATAAGGATCGGGTCTATTTCCTTCAAATCAGATAAGGAGTAGGGTAAATGAGACCAACTTCAATACACACGATAGGAATTTCTTTGTTTGTCATTAATATCTCTAGCATTCTAATTATACTTGTAGAAAGCATGTTATAAAATATAAATACAAAATTTTTATGTATGTCAATAGAACGTTTAATTATATGTCAACTATGCCACTAAAACACTTAATGTTCTTCCTTTAAATATAAACCTGAATGTTTCCTATTTTTTATTTAGAATTTTTTTCATTTTGCCTCTTCCTTTTATTTACTATTCTTTGAATCTTCCAGATCAATGGTAAATCAGTTGAAATTATTGGTTTGTGCTAGATTAGATCAACAACAAGAAAAAGAGACAGCTTCTAACTTTCTTAATAGCTATCACAACAAACTATCATTGTTGCTTTTTATTATTGGTGAATTTGTTTTTTTACAACTTGTAAGTACAAGGGTTTTGTTAAAAAATAATCTTAATTCAAAAAGAGTCAATCATTTTGAGTAATCTTAATTAATTTCTTTATGCTTAAGTGTTAATCTCTGTATATTTTTATACATTGGTTTTAATCATTTTACCTTTTTCTTATAATATTTATTTATATTTTGTTTGTAGTGCAGTATTTAGCATTTAACTACTAGGCGTCAGAGGCAGTCAGCCACTTGCCTTCAAGGAGATAGCAGGCTAGCATTTGGATCCATTCATCGGAAACTTTAGTTATACAAAAAACGAATTCCATGGACTTGTTTGGGCTGTTTTGGGTTTTGCTTGAGGTCCAACACAAGCCAACTCATGTCAAAATAATTGATTTTAATATTTTTATTTACAGAAACAAAAAAATAGTTTGAAAAGGAAAAAAAAAAAAACCTTCCATTGATTCATCCAAGCGGTAAACTGAAATTCCAACATTAGATTTGATCCTCTTAGAGAGGCAACAATCATTTAATAAAAGTCTGAGTTTTTTACTCAAAAATCCCATTTTATGGGAATAATAATAACAGCAGAAAACTCCTACTCCATAGGTTACCGCCCTTCAACATCTATCTATCCACGTGTTCAACACTGTGCAGCCTCGTTTTTGTCCCTTTCTCGTTTGAACACGAGACAAAAAGGGTAAAGTGGAATATGCTTTGCCTAATCTTATCCATAAACATTAATTATTAATTAAATGTTTCACTACATATAAATTACCTAGGATTCGAAACTTTTATATAAACTGTAGAGTCAATTGCACACCAACTTTCTAATTTTCCATCAACATCCCTAAGTGGCGATATCTGATTGGGTGAAAAGAAACCTAAAAACTCCTTGTCATTTTCAAAGGCCGTAAAAAGCAAAGATTAAATAAAGGAAGAAAGAAAGGAAAAATAAAAATGTCACCATCTGCTCTCTGTCTCTCTTTGTTTGGTATTTGATGCATTCCTTAGGAGCAATGAAAACAGTTCAATACATTATTTTTACCCATATTTGAGTCAGACTCCAAAGCTATTGTTACAAAAGCTGAAAGGAATACTACTAAACCTATTATTTCATGGTAAAGTCATTCTTCATTAAGCATAAAGCTGATCAGGCTGCTAATTGGCTTGTTGGATGTGCCCATATGGTTGGGGAATACTATTTGTACACATTCCAAATAAAGATGGTCTTCTTACAATACCTTATTGATTTGCTTCTGCTCGATTGTCACGAGTTGGAAAAACACTTATTATAATTAACCTATTATAACTTATAATAATTGCGTAAAATCTATTAAAATTTTGTATAAAACTCAAACATCTATGAAATTTTTTTATTACGATTAAACAATTGTAGATTGTAGTAAAAAAATGTCGATGAAATTATACCTTAGCAATGATGTCGTTCTTCGCTAGTGGGAAAGAATAAAATATACGTAGTTATATAAAACAAGACATTACCAAAATAAGAAGAGAATGAGCAAAAAAAAGACAACCAAACTAGAGAATTGTTGATGCTATTGATGAATGACGACAATGATCAACTAGTTTTAGTCCTTGCCCTTATCATATTTCGAAATGCTACATCCACTGCGGCATCAAAGCACCAAGGAGTGCCTCCCACCTCATCTAGATGATCATCAACTGGTTATTTTGTTTAATTAAGCTAATTGACCATACAAGTTAGAATGGGGAATGCCTTTAAAACTTGAAAGGAAAAAAATTTTGGATTTTTTTTTTTTATAAAAGAGAATACTACAATTGCAAACTTCAATTTTTATTGTTTACTCTTAGGTAAGAATGTGAATGAAAAAATGAATGATTTAAATTAAATGTTTAATAAACTGAAAATTTGTAGTGCCATTTGATAAATTGAAAAAAAAATTCAACACTGAAAAATTAAGTATTAAATTTTTATTTATGAAAATTTTAATCGTGGATTTTTTATACAAAAATTGTTTGGTATGCTCCTGAAAGTTAAATGTTTAGTTTTTTTTATTATTTTTATAAAATACAGATGTGATATTATAAGTATTATTTTTATAAAACTTTTTTTGTAATTTATGTAGTTGAATGACTTAACGTGAATTATTTTAAGTAGAAAATTATAAAGTAAAGTAAAATTAATTGGTTTTGATAAATTTGTTCAAGGTGTGACAAAATTCATTGGAACCATCTTTTGAATGTATTTATACCAAAATTACATTCATTCATGAAATTTTATATTGTTGATGTTGAAAATGAAATTATTATAATAAATTTATAGATGCTACATAACAAGTTTGTTATTTTGAGAATTGGAATTTTTTTAAGAAAACATGACAAGTACTAAGATTAAAATTTTATTTTATTTTATTTCATTTTGATTTTTAAAACTACGTATTTTAATATTTTTATATAATAAAAATGTATGTATAATAAAAATTTTCAAATAAAAGAAAAGTTTTCAATTGGTATGTTCAATTACATTCAATAGATAGAAACAGTAATGGAAGATTATCCAAGAATTAGACCACTGGTTACCCATATATAATTCTATCTTCTTCATATGACTCTTAGAAATTGTGCATGTGTCCTTATAATGATGGAAGTTTTCACAAAAATTATCATTATTTTTTGTAATAAAATATAAGGAAAAATCATGAATCTATGAGTCAACACAGTAAAAAAAATGATTAAGACTCATTGTAATCATTCTTGTTTGATCTAGCTTCTCAAAATCAATCAAGGACAAATCGATTGTTTTTTTTTTTTAATTCTTTAAAAAAATTTTAAGAATAATTTTAGAAAAAAAAATAAAAGAGAATTTGAATGCTATGGAGAGAGCATTCGAATGCTTGCTTTTTGTTTTAAAAAAATATTATTTTTTAAAATTTTGTCTTGGGCATTCAAATGCCTTATCTAGAAACAAAAAAAAAAACTAATTCCAAAAAACAAAAACATCAATGGCATTTTATTTTTTTATTCCAAAAATTATCACAACAACATTAATTATATCAATAATTATATCAAGAACACAAAAATTATGTCAATTCCTATGAATATTCATAAGTATGCAAGGACACATCATCTTTTTAGTTATGAAAAACATACAAAATAAACTAAAACATAAGCCAACCTGACTCTGATACCAATAAAAAATAAACTCATGCAAGACATATACAAACATAATTATATATATTTACTTGTTTAGCATAAGCGAAAGCCTGACTTAGATTATTAATTGTTGTATAATATCATAATAAAAAAAAATTATTCTTTTTCATAGCATAAATTCTTCATATCAAACGCAAGAATTTCTTCATTGAGAGTTGTTACATTATCCGCCAATTGCTCTCCTTTCTTTTCTTTCTATTGTTTATTGTGAGAAACTTTTCTCCCTTGGTTTATTTTTTTAATAGTCGAATCCTATAATATTGTTATATAGAGATGGGCAGCATTTTCATGTATTTTGTAAACTGCCCAAGGTAGTTTTCGTACTTTCAAATAAGCACACTGCCTAATGGTAGTTGCTTAAGGATCGGGCCACCCATTATGGGCAGACCCGCATCTCCTATTTCCTTCAAATCACATAAGGAGTAGGAGGCCAACATCAATACACAAAATCAAATTTTCTTTGTTTGTCACCAACATCTCTAGCATTCTAATTATAATTGTAGAGAACATGTTATAAAATTTAAATACAAAATTTTTATGTATATCATTAAAACGTTTAGTGATATGTATCTAATACTGACATAGCATGTTATGCCACTAGAAAACTTAATAATCTTCCTTTAAATATAAATTTGAATGTTTCCTACTTTTATTTACATTTTTTTAAATTTTGCACTTCCTTTTATTTACTGTTCTTTGAATCTCCCAAATCAGTGGTAAATCAGTTGAAATTATTGGATTACGCTATATTAGATCAACAACAAGAAAATGAGACAAAGCTTCTAACTTTCTTATTAGCTATCACAACAAATTATAATTGTTGACTTTTTATTATTGGTGATTTTTTTTTTTTACAACCTATAAGTACATGGGTTTTGTTACAAAATAATCTTAATTCAAAGTGAGTCAATCATTTTGAATAATCTTAATTAAACTCTTTATGCTTAAGTGTTAATCTCTGTATATTTTTGTATACTGGTTTTAATCATTTAACCTTTTTCTTATAGTATTTATTTATATTTTGTTTGTAGTACAGTATTTAGCATTTAACTACTAGGCGTCAGAGGCAGTCAGCTACTCGCCTTCGAGGAGATAGCAGGCTACATTTGGATCCATTCATCGGAAACTTTAGTTATACAAACAACGAATTCCATGGACTTGTTTGGGCTAGGTTTGGGTTTTGCTTGAGGTCCAACACAAGCCGACTCATGTCAAAATAATTGATTTTAATATTTTTATTTACAGACAAAAATATAGTTTGAAAAAAAAAAAAATTCCATTGATTCATCCAACTGGGAAACTGAAATTCCAACATTAGATTTGATCCTCTTAGAGAGGCAACAATCATTTAATAAAAGTCTGAGTTTTTTACTCAAAAATCCCTTTTTATGGGAATAATAATAACAACAGAAAACTCCTACTCCATAGGTTACCGCCCTTCAACATCTATCTATCCACGTGTTCAACACTGTGCAGCCTCGTTTTTGTCCCTTTCTCGTTTGAACACGAGACAAAAAGGGTAAAGTGGAATATGCTTTGCCTAATCTTATCCATAAACATTAATTATTAATTAAATGTTTCACTACATATAAATTACCTAGGATTCGAAACTTTTATATAAACTGTAGAGTCAATTGCACACCAATTTTCTAATTTTCCATCGACATCCCTAAGTGGCGATATCTGATTGGGTGAAAAGAAACCTAAAAACTCCTTGTCATTTTCAAAGGCCGTAAAAAGCAAAGATTAAATAAAGGAAGAAAGAAAGGAAAAAAAAAATGTCACCATCTGCTCTCTTTCTCTCTTTGTTTGGTGTTTGATGCATTCCTTAGGAGCAATGAAAACAGCTCAATACATTATTTTTACCCATATTTGAGCCAGACTCCAAAGCTACTGTTACAAAAGTTGAAAGGAATACTATTAAACCTAATATTTCATGGTAAAGTCATTCTTCATTAAGCACAAAGCTGATCAGGCTGCTAATTGGCTTGTTGGATGTGCCCATATGGTTGGGGAATACTATTTGTACACATTCCAAATAAAGATGTTCTTCTTACAATACCTTATTGATTTGCTTATGCTCGATTGTCTCGAGTTGGAAAAACACTTATTATAATTAACCTACTATAACTATAACAATTGCGTAAAATCTATTAAAATTTCGAATAAAACTCGAACATCTATGAAATTTTTTTATTACGATTAAACAATTGTAGATTGTAGTAAAAAAATGTAGATGAAATTATACCTTAGCAATGATGTCGTTCTTCACTAGTGGGAAAGAATAAAATATACGTAGTTATATAAAACAAGACATTACCAAAATAAGAAGAGAATGAGCAAAAAAAAGACAACCAAACTAGAGAATTGTTGATGCTATTGATGAATGACGACAATGATCAACTAGTTTTAGTCCTTGCCCTTATCATATTTCGAAATGCTACATCCACTGCGGCATCAAAGCACCAAGGAGTGCCTCCCACCTCATCTAGATGATCATCAACTGGTTACTTTGTTTAATTAAGCTAATTGACCATACAAGTTAGAATGGGAAATGCCTTTAAAACTTTAAAGAAAAAAATTTGGATTTTTTTTTTTTTTACAAAAGAGAATACTACAATTCTAAACTTCAATTTTTATTGTTTACCCTTAGGTAAGAATGTGAATGAAAAAATGAATGGTTTTAATTAAATGTTTAATAAACTGAAAATTTGTAGTGCTATTTGATAAAGTGAAAAAAAAAATTCAACACAGAAAAATTAAGTATTAAATTTTTATTTATGAAAATTTTAATTGTGGATTTTTTATACAAAAATTGTTTGGTATGCTCCTGAAAATTAAATGTTTAGTTTTTTTTATTATTTTTATAAAATACAGATGTGACATTGTAAGTATTTTTCAATTGGTAATAGTTAAAAAAAAAAAAAAGAATAAATAGTTAGAAGGAAAGATTATAAGATAATTGTAATTAAATAGTATTTTTTTTCTCAACAATAAATTGGGAAGAAATATAGTGCCCCTATGAAGGATGAGTTTGATTTGTTGAAAATTTTCACTTCAATGATTTGAAATTGAAATTTTTAAATGGTTGATAAAAAATCCAAAAATCTAAACCCAAAAAATGATTGTAATTTTTAGATTCTTTTCTTTTCTTTTGTCAAAGTTGGCAATAAATTTGGAAGAAATATAGTGGTCCTAGCTAGGAAGGATAAGTTTGATTTGTAAGAAACATCCAAAGAAACAAATGGTTATGACTAATCAAATTCATCATATATGTAGAAACTATAGAGGATAAAAATATATATTGTATCCATTTCAAAACACATCAAAACTTTTCCAGGTGGAATCATGAGAGGAAATTGGGATTTGTAGACCCATTTGCTAGGAATTAGTGGAAATTAGTTGACTTTGAAAAAATAATAAAAAAAACATGTGCTCTTATTAAACTTAATTTCCGTCACAAATTCCGCCGCCAATACCCAAACCTCATCGTTGATCCACCCACTTGTTGGTTCTTTTGAAATCATCTACAATTCTAGTTGCACTCTCTAGCAAATGAAAAACCAAATGCTTGCAATATCGTCGGTGTCCAACTATATTGTGTCTGCCCATTACAATAACAAAGGCTACATAAAAGCTTAAGTTGTAATGTATTTGTGGTAATCATGATTGCTTCTATCCCACCTTTTCTCCCAAAATTCAGTGATTATTCTTACACATTTGAGTGTATTTGAATAAGGATGTCAACCTTACGCAAGGAAATTCAATATTTATTCAAATGGAGATAGAGATGGATATTACATTATAAGTATAGAAATGAGTATGATTTTATATTTTTATTAAATACAAAAATGAGAACAAATAATATAACATATATCTCGTACTCATATCTTATATATAAATATACTTATATCCTACATATTTATACAGTCAGCAAACATATTTGAATATATTTATTAATGATATTAGCCCTGCCGCCACATAAATATAGGTGGACCTCTTTTTATAAAATTCAAAAGAATTGTTGGATATATCTTAAAAATTGTTTCGCTTAAAATTATTCTAAACATATATGAAAGATCGTGCATTTAAAATCGTTCTAAAAAGAGATATTCAGACAAAATATGAAAATACATTTAAGTTATATTTGATGTAAAAGATGATAGATAGAATAAAATGATAATCATTTTATATTATATTTGTTTTGTATCAAAAAAAAGATATAGAATTACAAAGAGGATTAATATCCTCGTGGTATAGGATGATTCAATTCTCTCAAAGTGAAGAGAATTATTTTTAATCCATAAGATTAAATTTTCATGTCTTATAATACCCTTAAAAGTTACATTAATAATTTAAATTGTATAAATTTTAAAAAATTATAATATTAACTAATAAATAAATTATTTTATTATAATCTTTGCACACATCAAACACAAAATAAAATGAATTATTTAATCTAATCTTATTCATACTATCATCTTATCATAGTCTATCATAATCTTGAGTATCAAACGTATCTTTATAATATTACCTAAAAAGTAATAATGATAATAAATTAGGCTAAGATATTCTTGTGTGCACCTTTGCGTTGAGAAAGAATTCCTATCCTATTACCGTCATTGGTTGTTGCTTACAGGTGCAATTGCAAAGCAAAATAAAAACAAGAATGCATAAATTGATTTGCGATAACTCAAATCTAAAGTTTTCCTTTCTATTTGCCAACCAATTCTAAAATTGGTGACAGGAGTGACACCACCATTCTCATTGTCCCCGACTACACCCTTTTTTTTGTTTTATTATATGATTTTTTTTTTTTATTAAAGGATTGAAAATACCTTTTGAATTATAATTTAATAATTATTTAAGTATTTAACATTTTATTATTATCAGTCAAACTCTTAATCTTTTATTTGACTTAATTGAAGTTTTAAATGGACGAGATCTAGTCATATAATAAAATTTAATCAATTAATCTTGAATTATAATCAATTAAACCTTTAGAGGTATCTTAGAGAGAGGAAAAGAAAAATTAGAGAAGAAAAAAAGAAAAAAGAAAAAAAATTTATTTTATTTTATTTTCATATATATTGATTATGTTACGTGAAAAACTTTAATTTATTTGATTGATATCATATGAAATTTTATTTTAATTTACAAAAAAAATTAACAATGTTAACTTTTTTTTCAAATAAGATTTTAATTAGATGCAAATAAATATTGAAGAAATTAATTTATTATAATAAAAAAATAAAAGTTTGGATCATTTTTTTAATTATAATTAGAGGCTTTTATAACCCTTGAACCAACTTTTTTCATTGTACTAATTAATTAAAATTAGTATTAAACATAACTTTTTTGAAGAAGTACTTGATTGTGAGCTTTTTGTTACAAAAAGAAACTTTGAAAATTATGATAGCATTTTAATTAATGGTTAGATACCAAAGATTTAGTGGTAGGAAACTATCTTTCCAATATGGAAACCCCTCATTAAAACATAAAAGATAGATGCAACATGATAATTTGTATATCTATATTTATTTATTTCATGTCAAGTACGTATCAAATACAAAAATTATATTATCACAATTTGCATTGATACGTCAAATACAAATATAATTTATTGGTTTTTAACTCTATAAAATTTTCGCTAAAATTTTACACTAAATCACTTTAAAATTTTTTTGTATCATACCATTTTCTAGGTGTAGATAGATGAAATAATTTACAAATTCAAAAGTATTTTGATGTTGAAAGGAATTTATGTAGTCAAGTTGGGACAAGATATGATTCGTATAATGCAAATATGTTATCAATGGGAAACGATTCGTCCCTTCCCATTGCACCACTTTGACAGGTTGAGGTTTGCTGTGACGTAGTATTTGTGTTGGGCATATATATCCTAAGCAATACAAAATCAGCTAACTCGAGCCTGCATTAACCAATGGGATCGATCACCTTTCATCCCAGTGGGAGACCCAATCGAACATATTGTCGTGTATCAGCTCATTTTGGTAAATCGCCAAGGAAGCAAATGTTGAAGGATTAAAGAAGATTTCGCAGGCACATGTTACCGCAAAAGGAATGGAACTATAGCATGACGCCAGTAAAGTTTACCAAGGCTGAAGGGATGCGAGCTATAGGCTGGGATCCATAGGATTTAGCTTTCGGCTTGACCATTGCTCGTTATTTTATTATTTCAACTCAATCTTTTATTAGAATTTTTATGGTAAATCCAAAAATGTGGTCCAAAGGTTCGAACTTGAATCCGTCTTCATTTGAATAATATAAAAGTCAAACATTCGAACCTAAAATTCGTATCCAATATATCCCAATTATGAAATAACTTAAATTCAAAATCGATTCGCTGCAAACATATAATCACTTTAACTTAGTATTAAAATTTTAAAATAGTTAATTTTTAATTAAAAAATGTAATTATTAATTTTATTTCAATCTGAACTCAAAAAAATTAATCCAAATTCAAGCTTGAAACAACTAAAATATAAAAAAGCTTAAATTCGAAATGATTTGAACTTTGATACCTCCTCTAAAATATTCTCAATACACTTTTATAGAAGATGATAATTAATATTGTACTATATTTCATGTTCATCTTGAAGCTCTAAATTAAATATATTAAACTAAATCCAATTTATAGAAGTAAATATTAATCAATTTTAAGATATATGTACAATATTTAAAAAGTTTATATTTGATACATTATTAATGTATAAATCCTATATATTGTTAATGAATTAAATAATATTATCTTATTAATAAATAAATATCAACCCTTAAAATAAATATACAAAAATTAATATTTTTTAAAAAATTTACTCATTAATGAGATGTTATAATCTAATTCACCTTATTAATAAGATAATATCATTTGATTTATTGATGTAGACACTAAATTTTATCCAGGTTCTCCAGACTAAGCCTCGATTTTTAATTTTGCTTAATTTTATTAATAATTAATTATTAAGTAATAATAACAAAAAAAAGAAAAAAAAAAAAAAGAGAAAAGACAAGGTGCCATACGGTGCCATGCATGGCACCAACCTGTGCACCTGCCTACCCTAAACTGTCCCTTAGTAATCAACTACCCACTTCCTTACAATCCCTGGCTATATCTTAAACCACCTCTTGGCGACTCCTTTTATTTTTCTTGATCTTAAAATTTCTTTACGTTTAGCGATTTCAAAATTGTTATAACAACTTGGCGACTCCATTGGGGATCTCTTTGAGAGTCATGCCATCATTTTTTTAATTATATGCTATTGACAATGGTTGGATTTAATTGGTTTTATTTTATATTTAATTTAATTTCCTTTATTTTAATTTTTCAAAAAAAAATATACAAGTTAATAAATAAAATAAATTGTATATTAGTTATTATTTTGTTTTGATTTTGTGCTTATGATTTATTTATGATATTTTGATTAATATGTCATTTTGCATACTTTGCACTTACATGCATGAGCTCTAGACCCAGGCTTTGTCCTTTTTAGGAGGAAGTGAAGTAGTTATACTTTTGTGAAATGATATTCTTCGCATTTGCTAGCAAAATACTTCCACTTAGATCAAATCATTTTCATTAGTAGCCTGTAATAGGAGAGAATCGGGAAGTCTTACTAGTTATAATAGATGATGATGTGAGAAATAGTCTGGTAACCTTAAATAAATAAATCTTAACCTGGCATGTTGAGTGCCATAAGAAGCCTAGCTAAGGTAGAGCCATGCCATCATTTTAGAAAATTACCAAAAGTTAGGATACTATACACATTCTATTATTTTGTTGTATGGTTGTTATATTATTTCTATTACTTGTTTGTTTTGAATTATTGAGTCATTTTATTTTTTATATATTCTTTGATTTTGTTGCTTACATTAAATAAGCATTATATTTTAAAAGGGAGTATTTGTTTTAGGTCAGTCATCGACAAAACAAAAAAAAAAAGAAAAAGAAAAGGAAAAGAAAAAGGTAAAAAAAAAAGTTCTCATGGAGCCATTAGTGGTGTCGACCTTCTGTAAAAATTATTTAGAAGTCCAAAGTCATGCCATTTTTTTCTTTCATAAAAATTACCCAAATTAGGATATGTGAGGCACTTTGATACAGTTTGTGTTTAAGGGTAATAATAGTGCAAATAAAGTTAGGATTAAAAAAAAAGATTTAGGATAGGTAACAAGTTTGTTTTCATTTTGGAATTTAGTTATTTTATTTTACATTCATCATTAAGGTGATTTATATATTTTGTTTGTTACATTTTTTTTAAATATATTTGAACCATTATCATATTCAAGCATTCATATACATATTCTATGTAGCATGCAAATTAGAAATTATGTCATTCATTCACCAAAAATAATAGCATAAACATTTTGGTTTAAACCCTTAAAATAAAGCATTTGTTTTAGTAGGTATAAGAAGCTGAAAATATGAAGGATTAATTGAGGCTCGGATTAGTGCGTTAGAATGCAATAAAAAAGAGTTTGGTCATGACATTTGGATGATGACAAAATAGCTCACTGAGTTAACAAAAATAGTTGAAGAGTTCAAAAACTTTGCTTTGGTATCTTTTTAAGAGTCCTTACTAGTTTCAGCTCAAGTAAATCTTATGAACTCAAGAAGTCACGGTCAATTGATTCCTGCTGGGCCTAGTACACTTCCTTAGCATGCTAAAGCATTTAATGGTTTGGCAATAATAAAGGTCTAGATAATATCATGAAAGGGATGAGTGATCTGACTATTCAAGTGTTTGAGCTCTAGAATTTGCTTTTCAAGATGGGGTTACCAAGTTTCGTATAGCTTTCATTAATCATTTTGAATTTGAACTTGCATTCAAATCTTTCTCATATTTGTTTTTAGCCTCATTCTCAAGCATCTAAGATTAGGCCCTAAAATTTTATGTAATCTTCCAGAAGTTCACGTCTGAACCAAAATCTTCAACCTTTCATTGCCCAACCTATTTAGGTAATTGGATCAAGTCCTAACCTTTGCACCACCGCCAAATCTTAAAACTCCTAGTCAACTTGTTACCTGAAAATTACCTACGAAAAAGAAATAGTTAGATTCTTTTCTTATTTCATATGAAAAACTATTTCTTTATTTGTTTGAGAGACATCTTATTATCTCTGTGCCTTTTGTGCCTTTAAAGCCATTAAAGCCTTTGTACACAAAATATTTTTGACCCAAATGCAAGATACAAATATTATGGTGGCAATACGAGGTATTCCGTTGAGAATTATAAAGATTTCAAGTATAAGGTAAAGTCACTCATAAATGCAAAATGGTTAAATCTAACTATAATGGGGGATTAAAAGATCTAGGAATAATGAGAAAAAGCTAGCAAGATGATGAATATTGTTGGGACTTTTGTTAAAGAGGGTTTTCAAGTGATAAGTTGTTTGGAAAATAAAATGCTTTATGAATTTCTTCAATTTGAAAACTATTTTTATGTTGATATGATGTTGTCTCTTGAATTTTTGTTGAACTTAGATGTGAATTATGGTTTCATTTTCGCTCTTTCGCCAATTTTCATACTTTTCACTGAAGAGCTTTGTCATTTGTGCGTTCATTCCTTCATCCATTCATCTATTTATGTATCTATTCAATATAATGCAATTCATGTGTGCTCTAAAAGAGAGAATTTCTTCAAAAATAATCCTTTCTATTTCTTTTAAAGATCAAGAGAATATTGATGTGATCAAAGAAATAGAGAAAATTATCGATAGACTTTATGCTCAAGGAAAAAATCAATCTGAATGACCTAGCTTAGGACCCATAAAAGAGGAGTTGGGAATCAAAACGAACAAAGAAGGTATAATCTCTTGAAAAAAAAAGTTTGAGCTATTAAAAGTAAAGATGAATCTTGTTATGTAAAGGAATCCTAGCCAGTTTCAAATATGGTTATTTAGCTCAAGTTCAAAGTTCTAACATTTGAAAAATATAATGGAACTAGATATCCTAAGATAAATTTGGCTCAATACTATCACAAAATATTTTTCAAGAAAGTTTGACTGGAGTAGCAGCCAATTGGTATTATAGTTTGGAGAGTAGTTAAATTCGTACTTAGAGAAATTTATTACAGGCATTCTTAAAGCAATACTAGCATACGTCAAAATTGGCTTCAGACTGATTAACTTTTCAAAATATGAGAAAAATTCCTAATGAGAGCTACAAAAAATATGTTGTTAGATGGAATGAAATGGCACACAAGTATGACCACATTTTACCAAAAATAATTCCCTATTTATAGATACCCTTTCTCCTCTCTATTATGATAAGTTGATCAATAATACTTCATCAGAGTTTACAGATTTATTATTTACTGTGGGCAAAATCGAGGATAGGATAAAGAGACGAAGAATTATCGATGCTAGCGATGAAAAGATGAGAGATATTTTTGTTGAACAAGTCCAAAAAAAAATTGTTGAAAGGCAAATCAAAGGAAGCCTTCACGAGATACAAGAAGACCCTATAAATGCTCATTTTCAATGGTCACCGTATTGTTTCCAAGCACCATTTTAGGCCAATGATTTTTCTCAACCACTTCATCTATGTGCTTCAATTCCTTCACCACAAACATTCACAGAATAAAAGATCAATCCAAACCATTCACAAAGTCGTTAAAGAAAACAAATCCAAATGTATTATTCACTCCCAAATACTTACATTGAGCTTTTTACCTTACTTGTCAAAAATCATATGATCTCTATTATTTCTGCAAGACCCAAAAAACCTCTCTACCTAAAATAGTATGATCCTAATATTAAATGTGAATTCTATGATAGGATTGAAGGGCATTCAATAAAAGACTGTACTACTTTCAAAGATATAGTTCAAGCTATGATTAGTGTAAATCCATTAAAATTTAAAGAATTGATTAGTGATTTTGATGATTGATGATGAGAAATTTTTAGGTCAATGATGCTAAAATTGAATTGCTAAGTGATGAACCATTGTTTGTAAGTTTGAGTGTCATCCCATGAGTACTATTACGAATGTAAATTTTTAGGTCAGGTTTGAATGTTTGCATTATATGAATAGGTCTTGTACACCATGAGGGTTTCATGGATTTATATTGTCATTTAATGTTTATAATTTTTTTTAAATTTTAGACTTATAGGTTTTCTTTGAAAGAAAATTAGAAAAAAGAAAAAAAGTTAGATTTAAATTAAAGCCCGAAATAGTTAAGTACCAAGGTTATAAAATGGAAAATACCTTTAAAAAAAAAAAAGAAAAGGAAAAAATGTAAAAGTGTAAAAAGGAAAAAACAAAAAAAAAAATTTTAAGTCTAGAATAAATTAGTGATCACTATTAGGAATTTCTCTAATGCCTAAACACCAACTTTCTTAAATCATCCAATTGACTTCGTTTCATTAGTTATGACTCCTCAACAACTTTGAATGTCAATTTCAATTTGTGAACCTTGTTTTCACTTGATAATGTTATGATATCAAACTGTGATATTATTTTTCAAGGCAACGAATGATGAAATAGCCAACGAAAAAAAAATGGTTCTTAGAAAATAAAGTATATAAGACATTTTTAAGAATTCAAATAAAATAATTTTATATGACAATGTTATGCTAAAGTTTTAAAAAATTTTCAAAGTCAAAGTCATCCCAAGTCTTGTAAAATGACCATAGAGTTACCAATCTTTCAATCCTTTACCCAAAAATTGGCCTAGCTCATGTGTCTCAAGGGCATGTTGC
The DNA here is from genome assembly GCF_002303985.1 of Durio zibethinus. Next base: position 14,518,366 of record NW_019168026.1, on the reverse strand, counting down.
TTATATTTACCAATTTTTCAACCCTTTTACCCTAAAATTGGCCTGACCTATGGGTCTCAAGTACACTTTGATAAAAAAAAAAAAGATCTCATTACCCTTAATATAATTTGAGCTATGATCAATCCATTCATTCATTTTTTAATAAAGTGACATGGATCATTTGGTACCTCAAACAGTTTATTCCATATGAATCGTTCATTCTATATAACCCTTCCTTATAATAACTTTCATTAAGGATAGTTTGCTAAAATTGGGCATCTTTCATGAAACATATTATTGAAAAAATGAATTTAGGTTTAAGTCATGAGGGCATGTAAAAAACAAACAAAAGAAAAAAAATGGTTATGATATCATGCACTTAGGAAATTTGAATAAATCTAAATAGTCTTGACAAATTCAAAGTTTTGAAAAGGGGATAAAGAAAAAGCCTAAAATAAAAAAGGCAAAAAAACAAAAACTTTTGAAATGAAAACCTTTCTTTAAATTTATTTTCCTAAAATGAATTGCTCTTAAATTTAAGTATCTATACTTGAAATGACAAATAACCGTTTTTCATTATCCCTTCACAAAAGTAGAAATTTATTCTTTACTACTCTTTTGTGCCTGATTAAATTCTTTCAAAATAAACCATAACTAAGAATCACCCTCCACATTTAGAGGTTAAAAATAAGGATGTCCAAATGGAATCCACTGTGATGAGGCAAAAGCCCAATATAAAAGTTAACAAAAGTTTTGAATCCACTCAATGACAAAAAAAAAAAAAATAAAAAGAAAGGAAAAAAATAAAAGAAGGAAAAAAAAGAGAAATGAATGGTGGAAAGCAAAAAAGAATATACCTTACAGTGTATCCTTCAAATGAAAAAATGATCATTAGTTTTAAATACCCTTAAATATTTGTTTTGAGCATTTTTATCCTTTTTTTTTACAACCTTGAACCTTAACTCATGTTATATCCTGTGAAAAGCCTATATTGGATCAATCATAAAAGCTTAAAATTGAAGAATTTCTCTTGAAAAAATTACCATTAATCTTTTGGGTCCCCTTTTTATTACTTAATTTCCTGTTTGGATCGTTAACCCCTTTTGAAAAAAAAATTTTTCTCTTTTGGATAAAGTTAAATTCTCAGAGGCATGGTGTAATAATAAAAAAGGACAAAACGAGAGTAAAAAAAAAAGAAAAATAAATAAATATGGTTCTAAGGCTAAAAAAAATAGTTTAGAGCAAATCTGAAAGGCCACTCCTAATGCTAAATGTGGTGGATGTTGAATAAAAGTAAGTCAAACCTTTTTTAAAGATCCGAAATACCAAAGTCCCAGAAGTTTGAAAGGGGTTGATTTCAAATATCTCAATTTTTGTCCATTCCCGAATAATCTTTTAAAATCTCGAGCCCTTACAGCTAATATTGATATATATCAAAAGGTCGCATTTAAAGGCTAAAGAAAATGTTGAATATGTTTAGTTTTCATGGAATTCATGTTTTTAGAAAAACTTATGTTTCATCTATAAGCTTGCATAAAAAATTATATGTCCCTTTTATTTCCTTTAAGTATTGAAACCTTTTTGAATAAACAAAAATCTCCATATACAAAACCATTCAACCTTTGGAAAGAAAATTTTCACCACTTTCATTTTTGATAGAAATTGTCAATTCTTTAGAATTTAAGCCCAATTTAGCTGGCACCTAAGTTTTAAACCTAGTTTAGTTGGCGCCAATGAGATTTTAAGCCCAATATAGCTGATACCCAGGTTTTAAGCCTAGTTTATCTAGTCTTCAATGAAATTTTAAGCCCAGTTTAGCTCGCATCTCGAGAGTTAAGCCTGGTGTAGCTGACACGTAAGCCCAAATTATCTGACACCAATAAAGTCTTAAGCCTAATTTAGCTGGCATCAATGAGATTTAAGCTCAGTGTAACTAGCACACAAGCTCAAATTATCTAGCACTAATGAAGTCTTAAGCCCAATTTAGCTAGCATCAATGAAGTCTTAAGCCTAATTTAATTGGCTTTAATGAGATTTAAACCCAATATAGCTAGCATGCAAGCTCAAATTCTCTGGCACCCATGAAGTTTTAAACCTAGTTTAGATAGCATCAATGAAGTTTTAAGCCTAATGTAGTTGGCACACAAGCCTAAATTATCTTATATCAATGAAGCCTTAAGCCCAATTTAGTTAGTATCAATAAGATTTAAACCTAGATTAGCTGACATGTAAAGCCCAATATTAACTGGCATCATGAAGCCATAAACTCAATTTAACTGGCACATAAGCCCAGTTTAGCTGGCATAATAAACCCAGATTAGCTGACACATAAGCCCGAATTAGTTAAAAAAGTATACACCCATATTATCTATTTTAAGTGGTGAAGTCTTTTTAAATCAACAAGAATCTATTGGTGCAAAATCATCAAATCCATTGAAAGAGATTTTTCACTCTTTTCATTTCTAATAGGAATTATTAGTTCCTTAGAAAACTTTAAGTCTACATAAAAATTTAAGCTTAGTTTACCTGGCACCCAATGAATTTTAAGCCCAGTTTAATTGGCACAAAAAAATATTTTAAACTCAGTTTAATTGGCACCCAAGGAATTTCTACGCCCAGTTTAGCTGGAGCCAAAAAATTTAAGCCCAGTTTATCTAGCATCCAGTGCAAATTTAAGCCTAATTTAGCTGACTTCTAATAAAATTTTTAAGTCTAGCTCAACTGGAACCTAATTTTAGGCTCAGTTTATCTAACCCTCAATAAAATTTTAGGCCAGTTTAGCTGGCCCTAATGAAATTTTAAACACAGTTTATTTGGCACTAAAGAAAGTTTTATACCCAGTTTAGCTAGCATGTAAACCCAGATTAACAATCACTTTATTTGACTTACAATGTTGTCTCGATCGATTCTTATTTTTTGACTTACAACTCAGTCCCAATTGTATTTGTTCTTCTACTTGCGATTCAATCCCGATCACATTTATTGTTTGACTTGCGGTTTAATCCCAATCATCTTTATCTTTCAACTTACAGTTCAATCCTAATCATCTTTATTCTTTGACTTGTAGTTCAATCTTGGTCATTTTTATTTTTTAACTTGTGACTTAGTCTCAGTCATCTTTATTCCTCTACGTGCGGCTCAATCTTGATCATCTTTATTATTCAACTAGCAGTTTAATTCTGGTCATTTTCATTTCACAACTTGCAGCTCAGTCTCGATCATATTTATTCTTTGACTTGCAGCTCAGTCTCGATTATATTTATCTTTCGACTCACAATTTAATCTTAGACATTTTTATTACTCAACTTGCAATTTAGTCCCGATCATATTTGTTCCTGACTCATGGTTCAATCGTGGTCATCTTTATTTTCAAACTCATGATTCAATTTCGCTCATTATATTTTTCAACCCACGTCAATTCAAATCATTAAAGTCAAAAAAAAAAAAATTTGACTTCGAACAAAATTACTGCCTTTGTCTTTGCCTTATTCCTGATTCTCAAAAACACGTAAAGAGGGGTAGCTATAGATATTGAATTTTGTTCGAGTGTTTTAGATTAAGCCCTAATTTTTAATTTTGTTTAATTTTATTAATAATTAAATATTAAGTAATAAAAGCAAAAAAAAAATAAGGTTAGTCACGGTGTAATGCATGACACCAGCCTGTGCACCTACCTACCCTAGACCATCCCATAGCAATCAACTATCCACTCCCCTGCAGTCTTTGACCATACCCTAAACCACCCCTTGGCGACTCTCTCTATATTCCTCCATTTTTAAAATTTTTTTATGTTTAACAGTCTTAAAACTGTTTTGATGACTAATAACACATAAATTCTATATACTAATAATACATTAAATATAACTTATATTTAAAATCAATTAATAATAACTAATTAACTTCTTGTTAAAATTATATGCTTATCCAACATAAAATCAATTCAATTCTTATTATATTTATATGTTTAGCATTATTTTTTAACAGAGAAAATGTAAAAAAGAAAAAGAAATACTTTTAGTAATAGCATTTGCCACAGAGGTGGACAGTTGTTTTTTTATTATTATTATTAATATAATAAGAGGCATCTTCAATCTTCTTATGTAATTTTTTTGGATAATTTTAAATTTATTTTGCCACGTCAATTTGAAAAGCAACTCGTACTTACCAACTTAGCATGCTAGATTGACACTTGTTAACACCGCCTATGAAACAACTTCAATGCACGGCATTAATATATACGAGCACCGCCAAACCGTCACCGCTCAACTTTGAGACAATAATCACTGATTCCTAGCATTTGTCATTTTTATGGATCATAGTGTTATTACAACTCTCAATCTCTGTCTGTCTGATCTCTTCACGAGGGAAATAAAAGAAATGAAAAGAAAAGAAAAGAAATTTTCAATTAATGGTAATATTATTTATGCACATGAACACTAAAAAAAAAAAAGGCTGTACAAGCTTCCATATTAATTTGACCATATATACAAACATTACACCAAAGCCAAGCTATATAGCTATATTTTCAGACGACTTGTCGGCTTAGCTCTTCTTGGCTGACAAACGTGCCATGAAACCCGTATGGAACCCTTGTAGGCAACATTATGGCAGCCACTTGCTCCATGCTCAAAGCTTTCACTATTACCAGCTCCGAAATCTCCCTCTTTTCATCTCTCATAAGCCCCATTATATATCCTTCATCTTCAGCTTCAGCTTCAGCTTCAGCTTCACTATTATTGTCCCCAAATTTCTGCTTCTTTTCAGGCACAAAAAATGGCTCACCCCCAAAACGCCATGGTCCATACATGAACTTGGTGACTTCTCCTGTCTCTAAATCAACTTTAGCAATGCCAGAACACTTTGGCCATGGCTCTGCTATCGCCAAGTACACGAACCGAGTCTTTCGACCCTGATATTGCCGGTTCACTTGACCTGCTTCCAAGTTCATGCCTGATATAATAACCCTTTGTGTTGACTCTCCTGCTCTTAAGTTCATCCTGATTTCGGATAGCTCACTTCGGAACAGGTCTTTAGAGTCGTTGAAAATGGAGTCCGGCGGGTTCATACAGGATCCAATAACGACGATTATTTTATCACCATTATCAGAATTTTCTTCCCATGCATTCCATAAATGGAAACAGAAGCAATTTGGTACGTCAATCCATTGGATTCTCGATCCATCAACATCATTTTGTTGCAAAATTCCAAACCGAGATGTCTTCTTTTTGTCATATACAACGGGTGACCCTCCCCGGATCATTTCGGATAACTTGAATACCATTTGGTGATCCGGGATTACTACAAAATTCTCTGTTATAGCAAAGTCATGAATCATCGTTGCCTGCTCGATAGCCACGTGTAAATCACTTAACTTTTTGCCGAATTTATCAAACTTGAAATATTTCAAGTAGGGTTTCTTTAAAACATTGTAACTCAGAGTGTGCAACTCACCTGTAACAGGATCTAATTTGGGATGAGCGATCAATGGACAATCAATTTGATCATCAAAATTGAACCGTCCGATAGTTTCAAGATCAGCATCATCATTGATTTTAACATGATAAGGAAGATCATCTTCCGACATGGCTAATAATCGCCCATTGAAGTAAACAAGTCCAGCATTTGCCACACCCGTGCCATGTGAACCATCAACCAAGCCTACACCAGTTCGAGCCATGAACAGACCGAGCCTAGCCAAACCCAAATGCCCATGCAACTCGCCAATTGGTTTAGGAAACATGGACCGACCCAACTGGGCTTCTTGAACCAACCGGCTCGTTCGAGTGTACCTGCAACTATAGCTAGCTCTATTCCCAAGGCCCAAGCAAACGGCATGGAGCATCCCATCACCGTCAAACAAATGGTGTCCACCGGAGGGTGCAAACATAGGATTTGCACCGTTTCGGACATAGATGCCACGTAGGCAAGCAGGAATCTGACCCACCACTTCCAACCCATGCTGAACCGGACACTCTTGAACCGGTGCAAAGTTACCTGACATTTGAACCGCCGGATCAACCATTTTAGGCAAGTCATGATTTTTTTCTAGTGGCATGATCACCGAGGTCTCAATTTTGTCTAAAGCTAATGCTGCTAGCTTTTGAAATGGATTAAAGTGAACAGGATAGTTTGGTCCTTGTGGTGGAACCAAAACACGTTCAGGCTTGACCATAGGTTCAACCTCAAGAGGTGGTCTTGTTAACGGATTCCAAGGAATTGTTTTCTTGGAAGGATTGACAAGAATTTTGCATGTAAACAATGGATACTGAGCATGAAGGAGAGCTTCATGATTTGGGGTTGTTGAGTTGGTTGTGGTGGTGGTGGTGGTGATGGTGGTGAAGAAGTGAAGTGAGGCTTGCATGGTTAGAAGGATTAGGTGGGGGAGCAAGTGGTGAAGAAGATGGTGGAAAGAAATACACTTGTGAGATTAATTTTTGGCAGGTTATATGGGTGGGGAAGGGGGGAGGGCTTTATATAAAGTGACAAAAAGTCTAGGTGGGTGACAATTTCAGCTAAATCTAGCCAGTAATGGAGAAGTGGACACGTTAGAGATGAGTTTGAACTTTGAAAGGAGAAGAATTTTTTTAGCATACATATCTCCATTTTTTTTTTCTCTTTATTTGCTTATATTTTATGCTAGGTTAAACATTAGCTAAAATAGAAAATGCTCACCTAGCTTGTACATTCTCGAATCCATTAAAATAGAAAACATGACATTGAATAGAATCTTCATTCTTTCATACTAACTTTGGTTATTTCTTCTCCAATTCCAAAAAAGCTTTTAACGTAATTAACTTATATAATTATTTTTTAAAAATAACATTAAATAGATTTAATTTTTAATTTTTATAATTTTTTTCTTATTAATATTCTATAAAAAAAATTTCTTTATACTCATAGATAAGAATTGGTTTTGTGCTTACCTCTTACCAACTTAAAACATATATGGCTACTTCCAAAGATGAACAATTTTGTGCAGAAATGAAGAAAAAATTTTGAAAAAAGTTTTTTAGATCAAATTTTTTACTAAAATTGATTAAATGAAATTAAAATCTACAATCCAAATCGATATATCAAAAGATCATATTACATAAATTAAGTGTTTAAAATTTGAAAAAGTTTTAAAAGAATTAATATATTTTTTAGATAAATATTTTTTTTTAAATTTTGATAAATTTTTTATTATTAAATAAGTATTAATCAAATTTAAATTATAAGTGAAATTTTTAATTTTTTAAAAATTATTATTTTTATTAAATTTTATTAATATATCGATTTAATTTTTTATTAATATTTACATTAAATCATTTTTTGTTAAATCACAAATTTAACATAAAAAAAATTCATACTTGTCCTATCACTCACATAAAAGATTTGTGTAGTAGAACATAGGTTTATATTAGATTTAGTGATTCGTATATTTATATTTTGTAAAACATTTAAATTTTTATATTTATATTATTTTAAACGAAAATTATATATCATAATTTTATATAAATATAAAAATATTTTATTAAATTCATATATAATTATTACTAAAATTTTAAATTACATTACTTTTTTTATCTCATATTAATATCATATCAATATATTCAATTGTAAATTACCATATCGAAGTTACATTAACCAATGGTGGGCAATAGCTTACCAACGCGAATCAAAACTGGACCTTAGCTAGCTGGCAATGGCGAACATGGTTTCCCTTTCACATTCCAGCCAGGCCCCTTGTTTTCTCTTCTCTGATATATCTACCTCATCTTCTGCATTCTGCAGTGTCACCCGTGGCTTGCAGAGTCTTGTGCCTTCCTTCATATTTATGTCATTCTCACATTTTTAAAAGTCGATCTTGATAAATTTAAGATTTAATTTAATTGATTTATTTATAAAAATTAAAATTATTTTTTAAAATAATTTTATTACTTATAATATAATTGTTTTAGATGTTTTAAATTTAAAGATTTTTTATGTAATATTATATATAATAATTTAAAATCACCATTAATTTATAATATTATATCAAAAATGATAAATTAAGATCGTTAATGGTTAAATTATCTTGGTGAATCTCTTTGAGTAAAAGATAAATTTTTTTTAGAAAAAATTTCATTCAAACTAAGAAGCATCATAATTACAAAGAGCAATAGGTAGAGTTCCCACCCAAACTTATAAGAACATATCTCTTTTCGAGTACAAGATACGTATTCAATATCTTCAACAAGTATTGAGCTATCAATGGTTGATTCAAGTGATAAAAAAAATATTTTTTAAATTATTATTTGGATTCAAATTTACTTAAAATTTGTAAAAAAAAAAAGTAATTTTTCTTAAATTTATTTAGACCAACAAAAAAAAAAATCTTAATAGAAACCTAAAATTCCTTTGCCATCGAATAAAATAAAACAATCATTGAGCTAAGTCGGCTTTCAACTTCCAAGACAAAGCTAATACAAAATGGGACATGGCCACAACATGTTAGCCCACTATAATTGGGCTTTCTGCAAAAGAAGCATAAATATTTTGATTAAATCTATTTTATATTAAAATTTTATATTTATAAAAAATATAAAAAAAAATAAACAATAAGAACGGTCCTTACCACCATCTATGAAAGAAATCAGATTATTGAAAATAATTTTTTTATTTTTTTATATAAATATAAGATTTTAATAGAAAATAGAATTAAAATAAATTTTTTAGATAGAAAATATAATTAATGTTTTTTTTAAATGATATGAAATTTTTTACTTAATATTTTTAAATGATATAGAATTTTTATTTAATTTTTAGATCGATATATAAATTTTTACTTAATTTTTAAAATAAAATGAATTTTTTTAAAAAGGATTTTGAATTTTTAACTTAATTTTAATTTTTTTAAAAATCTATTTTGTATTTAAAATATTATTTTATTGATAAATCATATCATAATAAAAATAAAAATTTTTTTAAATTATAATATTTCATAAAATATGTTTGAAATATTAAAAAAATCAAATTTTTCTTTACTATTTTTATTTTTTTCTTGCTTTCATCTTTATAAAATACGAAAAAAGATATAGGAAAAGATAACTAATATTTTAAAAAAATAATAATATTTTTATTATCATTTATCAGTAAATAATTTTTTTTTTAAAGGAAAGTAGATTTTTTGTTTTTAAAATAATATAAAATTTTTTAAAAAGGATTTTGAAACTTTTAACTTAATTTTAATTTTTGAAAATTTATTTTCTATTAAAAACATAAAATATTTAAGTAATAAATTATATTATAATAAAAATATAAAAAAATTATTTTAAATTTAATATTTTATAAATATATAATATAAAAATTTTGAGATAATAACATTATTGGTCCTTAAACTTTAAGCAAAATTTTATTTTCGTATTTTTATCTATTACGTGAGATGTCTATTGATATCATCCACATGATGCTAGTTGATATTTAGCATCAAATATAAATGATTCTATAGATGGGAGGACAAAGTAGGATTAAAAATATAATCAAAACTTTTTAAATATTAAAATCAAAAATAAATTTTGATTTAAAATTTAGGGATCACGAGAATGCTTAATGAGATATTACTCTTGCCATGTTAGTAATTATGGCTTTAATTTAATTAATCAATATAAAATAAATAAAGAGTTAGGTTAAACCATCCAAATAACCAATTATAATTTTATATTCACGATTTGGACCTTATATATATATATATATATATATATATATATATAAATATATATTTAAGGAATTAATTTACAAAAATATAAATATTATACTTTTTTAATCATTAAATTAAAATGATTAAATATAAATGTTATGAATTTAATTTTGATCTAATAATAAAAAAATATATAATACTTATACTAATGTAAATGAATCCCTATTTATATATATAAAGACAGAGAAGATAGATCCATTTATAGTAATGTAAGAATTATATATTTTTGTATTGTTAAATCAAAATGCTTAAGTATAAATATTATAAATTTAATTTTGATTTAATGTTTAAAATGTATAATTCTTATAAGTGAATCCTTCTTATATAAATATATATATATATATATATTATATGTATTAACTTATCTTTTATGCAGAAAATGAGAAGGAAAAGCTACCCAAGGCTTCATAATTTCAGGCTTTGTTGCACGTAAAGATGTAAATGATATATTAATATTCGTAAGCTATTCGAGTTTGATTTGAAGAAAACTCGAATTCGGTTCGATTATTATCGAGTCGAGCTCGAATTCGAGTAGCTCGACTTATCGATCGAACTGAATTCGAGTATTTTTATATCCAGCTCGAATAGCTCGCGAGTCTAATCGAGCTTTTATATTTAAATATATTTTTATTATTTTAATTAATTAAATATTTCGAATTCAAGTTCAAGTTCGAATATAAATAATCGAACTCTTGTCGAATATATGAATCGAGTTTATTTTTACATATTAATCGAATTTAATCGAGCGAGCTCGAGTAGCTGGAATTCGATCATGAATCAAGCTTGAGTAACTCGAATTTGATCACGAATCAAGCTCGAGCTTGAAAAATAAAACTCGATCGAGTTCAAGTCGAGTATCGAATCCTGAGTTGTGAGTCGAGCTCGAGCTTGAACTTCTCACTGTATCGATTCAACTTGACTCGATTACACCTTTAATTACACACACAAAAAAAAAAAAAAAGGAATTCCTTTTCAATCTTATCTATGTGAAATGAAACCATTCATTATTAATTATTTCCACAAAGTTACATAAAAGTGGATCAAAATGAGTTAAAATTATTTTAAAAAAGAAACTATAATTTAAAGATAAAGAAAATAAATTATTTAAATTTTAAATTTATTATATATTTATTATTTAAAAGTGATTATATAAATTAATGATTTTAAATTTCTTGAAATGAATTAAAATATTAAAATTTAAAAACCTTGAATTTTAGCTTTGTTGACTTGACTAGTCTAAGAGGGGTTTAATTAATATTATGATCACATTGTTAGAAAGGGTAGTTGCCCGTTTCCACCTTCGCCTACTATTCCAAAATTTTCAATAATTAACATATATAAAACAATTTTTTAATTATATATTAGAAAAAAACCTTCCTAAAATATCCAACTAATAATAATTTTTTAAATTGCTTGAAGCAGTCTTTGACTTTAATTCATGCATTAAGGCTTGCTCTAAAATGGCTGCAATTCTTTTCCATTTCCATCACCCAAATTAGACAAAATAATAAAATATAAGAGAGATTTGAATTCAATTTTTGAATTAGTGTATAACATTATATATTATTTGTTTAAGTTAAATATTTAATTTTAAAATCAATTAATAATAATGGTTAGTTTAGCTTTGAGGTTGAAAGTAACTTTTGTATTCAAAATCTGATTTCAATTCAATTTCAATGCTAACTAATAAAAAAAAATGTGACTTTTAGGTTTAAATATTTGATTTTTAATGCAAATTCAAACAAAAAAATTATTGCTTTATGCATTCAAATGTAATTTTTATGAATAAAATAATTTTATCATTCTTGTATAACTAAGTTTTTATTATTTTATGCATATTTTTTAAAAAAATTCAATTCACCATAACACTTTTTCATAACAATATTAAATATTTTAAATTTTTAAATTTTATTTTTCTCATCACACTTTTAAACATATTTTTTTAAACTTAATTTTTTTTTCAAATACAATAACAATACTAAAATAGACCTAAGTGAAGAGATATAATAAAAAAAATTAAAACTTAAAAAATGTGAAATAACAATATATAACATGTCCATTCATGAGTAAACAGATAAAAATAAATTAAATTCAAACTTTAATATCATATTAAACATTTAATATAATATTTATTGAGCATAGATGCATAGAGCCAATTTTAATCTAAAATCACAAAAAATTCAAAACTTAAAAATATGAGATACCAACTATTAAGAGAATAAAGTTTGCCATTTAGTACAATATTTTGTTTAAGTCCAATTTCTATAAGAAAAAAATATAAATTTTAAATTTTAAAAATTAAAATTTTTAAATATTTTTTAAATTTATTAAATATTTTGATTTTTGGGGTTTTTTTTTTTTTTTTACATGTCTGACCTAAATCTAAAACTATATCCCTATCTACAGCGCCGTTGCCGATCTGTCGTCATATCTGCATTTGTTACGATTGACTTAATATTTATTTGACCATTAAAGTTGACCATCGGATCGTTGACCATCCCATCGAACGCTTGCAATTCTCTTTAAATCATGATCAAACATGTTATGAAAAGTACATTGTTTCTTTCCCTAAATCCATAACGATAGAAAATATATCTTCCTTTTTCCATCCTGGCACGCATCCCCCAAGTCTCCAAGCTTATCTTGTCCTTAACCACACCATGCCACTCGCGTATGAGGGCGTGGAAATGACGTCTTTGTCGTTCTCCCATTTTTGTTTTAATTTAAATCCAAAAGATAAATAAATATTATGATAAAAAAAGTAAATAAATACAAAGTAATAGATTTTTTTTTAATAATAAGTAAATGTTTAGTTCAAAGTGATCACTTAAAAACATACTATTCATATATAATAATTATATTATTATATTTGATAAATTTTTATGATGTTACATGATGATCACATAAATTAATCAAATTACTATTTTAAAAGTGATATAATTTTTACAAGAAAGTTTCATTTTTAATGTAAAGTAATAGGAAAAATTAATAACAGTTAATATTAAATGTGAATTAAAATTTTATTTTTTAAAATTATAATTATTTTATATTAAATTTTATATTTTCAAACTAATACTCATTATAATATGTTTAAAAATAATTTGTATACTTTCTTTAATTTTTTAATATTATATATAAATATAATTTTTTATTGTGATTTTAATAAATTATTTTTTTAATTCAAATATTTTTTACATAATTTATATTATAACAAATAGTTTATCTATCAATAAATATATTTTTTAATTTAATAATTTTATTATATTTTATTATAAAATAAAATAAAATAAAATATTATTAATATTTTATAAATCATTATTATTTAAAAAAATTAATATCGTTAACTAATGATATTATTATAATATGCATTATTATTTTGATATTTTTAAATAAAATAATTTTTAATAATATTAAATATAATAATTTTTAATTTTTTAAAATTTAATAGTTTTTAAAACAAACAAAATAATTTAACTTATTCAAGAGAGAATTAATGTTAAGTTATTTAACTTAGTAATGGTTCCAAGATATAATTTTAAAGACTTAAAAGAATTATACTAAGAATGCTTTATATGAAAGTAGTCGACTGCCATGCTTGGAAGAGTCGACTACCTTAAGCTTCCTAAAAAAACAATTGACTGCCTAGGATGGAGTCCACTGCTTTGACAAATATAAGCTAAACAAAGTTTTTGTGTAAGATAACAATCGACTACTTTCATAAAGCAATCAATTGCTGTGGTTGGAAACGGATGGAATTGAAAATTATTAGAATCACATTTAAAAACTCAAACGATATTTTTTTAGTCCCATTAAATCATAAGATATATTTTATAACTTATCCAAAATCAATTTATTACAATAAATTAGAAAAATTATGAACCTGAGATTAGTGGTGTAAACAAATTGAATATGAATGCAAATGTTATGTTCATTATTTGTGCGTTATTAACAAATCATGAAATATTATTTGTAATCATTTGTTAAACTTAAAAAATACATATAAATGAAAAGAAGCTGAGCATGTTCAAAATTATTTATTCACCGTTCTATTAATTTTCACAAATGAACTAAATATAAATTAATTTTATTATATTCGTGATCTATTCTTTTAGTTAACGAATCTTAAAATATTGTTTGTGATTATTTGTTAAGCCTAATAAATGAACATAAATAAAAAAAAACTAAACATATTCACAAATTATTCATCAAATGTTTTGTTTGTTTACACTTCTACCTGATATTTAACTTAATTAATTCATGTAATCACTTTTAAAAAGTGACATCTAATAGGTCAGGATTTAAATCCCAATACCTACCATCCTTCCTTTATCCCTACACTAAAGTCTCTTTTGTATTAAAAAAATAAATAAATTTCTTACATATAAAAAAAATTTAAAAATTAATACATAAAATATATTTATGAAAAATAAAAAAAAGTCATTATAATTAGATGAATACATGTAATATTCCAATTTATTGGTTATTATGTTTCAACAAATTATTATTTCACAAAGTTAAATGCATAGTCCATTAGTAAGGTACTAATTTTTAATAAAGTTATCAAAATTAAATAATCTTTAAATAAAATAAAAAAAAACTTAACACTCAAATAAACTTTCAAACTTTACTTCAAGATACAAATAAGTTTTTGATTCTCTATTGCATGAAATTAATAGTGTAAGATTTTATTTTATTGTAATTATATCCATTAAATCTTAAAATTTAATTAATAATGCTCAATTGATAAAATTTTTAAAGTAATGTTCTTTTAAATATTTGTCATTTAACTCATTCAAATGAATTTAAGTAAATATTTTTATAAATTAAATCATGAAATTAAAAAATTTTAAATGAAAATTTGAATATTTTATACAATGAAAGTTTTAATTATAATAAAATTAAAATTCGTAACTTTAATTTCATGCAATAAAATATTAAGAGCTTATCGGCATTTTGGAATTGCATTTTAGAATAAAGTATGAGTGCTTAGTTGGTTATTTTACCAAAAACAAAAACAAAAAGTAGGAACTACACGCGCTTGAATAGCGAAGAAGGTTAGCAAAGACAACGCTAAAAGGCTTGCGACTTCATCTTCGTCATCGAAACTAAGAATCGTCACGGAAAACAGAAAAATAATAAATAAATAAAACCCTTATCTTATTTCGCTCCGTCTCCGGCTCTCCTCTATAAATATATTACGTAAACTAGTCTCGTTTCTTTTATCTGTCCTGAAGAAATCAAGCCCAATCAAGCCCTCCGAAAATAAAAAGAAAATCTCATCCCAATTTTCCCTTCTTTTCTCGGAGGCCAAACAGAAACCTCGTCACACAATGGAGAAAGCGATCAATCGACAGCAAATTTTGCTCCAACACCTCAACCCTTCAGCTCCTTCGTCTTCGTCCGAGCAAAATTACAACTCTGCCCTCTCTGTAAGCTCTATGTTAATATTCTCAGCTAGATCTTAGTGTAACTTTGATTCTTTGGATCAAAGGTTTGTTCTTTTCTTTGATTCTTGATTTCTGTCGAAAGATCTTATTTTTTATTTGACAAAAATTCCTCAGGCATCGGCTTGTTTAGCTGGAGATAGCGCTGCTTATCAAAGGACTAATGTGTTTGGAGATGATGTGGTTATAGTAGCGTAAGTCACTCTCTTTAATTGATTATTTAATAATTATTGCAATTTTTTGTTATGAAATAATTAAGATTATTTGGAATTCTTTGTTTTAATTATGGAATTATTAATTTTACAGAGCATATAGGACTGCACTTTGCAAATCCAAACGAGGCGGTTTCAAGGATACTTATCCTGATGATTTACTTGCACCTGTTTTAAGGGTTTGTCCCTTTTTTTTTCGTTTTGATTTTGGTTTTGGTTTTTCTTTTTAATGTCATTTTTTAGTGATAAATTTATTTATTGTTGTTGTTGTTGTTGTGGCTATGTTGAGTTTAGGCATTGATAGAGAAAACGAAATTGAATCCAAGTGAAGTTGGGGATATTGTTGTGGGAACGGTCTTGGCACCGGGATCCCAACGAGCAAGTGAATGTAGGATGGCTGCATTCTATGCTGGCTTCCCCGGTATAGATATATATCCTTGATTGTTTTTTTGTGGATTTATATTTTGTCGTTGTCTTGTTGGTTGATAGTAGTAAATTTTGTGGTGATACAGAAACTGTGCCTATTAGAACTGTGAACCGGCAATGCGCATCTGGGCTGCAGGCAGTTGCTGATGTAGCTGCAGCGATAAAAGCAGGGTTTTATGACATTGGTAAGAGGAAACCTGTACTTCTGATGATTTTTCATTCTCTCTTTATAAAATGCTGCATTGTATTTTCATTAATAACTACTTGTAATGTAGGCATTGGGGCTGGGTTGGAATCCATGACTGCTAATCCAATGGCTTGGGAAGGATCAGTTAACCCAAGGGTACTCTATCTCTCTCTTTTTGTGTGCTTTCGTTTGTTTATCATTCTGCCGATAGCCAAACAATACAGGAGTTTTAGGCATGACATGATCTTTTGCTGATTTTGGCAGGTGAAGCAGATGGAGCAAGCTCAGAATTGTCTTCTTCCTATGGGTGTTACATCAGAGAATGTTGCTCATCGCTTTGGTGTGACAAGGCAGGAGCAGGATCAGGCTGCAGTAAGTTGAATGATTCTCATGCAGTATGGAATTGCAAATTATCTATATACAAATTAATTTTCTTAAATTCTGGTTGTTAGGTTGAATCTCACAGGAAAGCAGCTGCTGCTACAGCTTCTGGTAAATTTAAAGATGAAATAATCCCTGTGGCCACCAAGGTAGCTACTGTTTCTTTTCATCATATAGATATAATCTATGTTTGATATACTTGCACAGAAAGCTTTGTGCCAATATATTTATGTTTGGAGTATAATATTTCATTTATGAAGATTGTTGATCCAAAGACTGGTGAAGAGAAACCTGTCACAATCTCTGTTGACGATGGGATCCGACCTAACACTTCATTGTCGGATCTGGCAAAATTGAAGCCTGTGTTCAAGAAAGGCGGGAGCACTACTGCTGGTATTGAATGATGCACTGTATTCTCTCTGGAAGATTATGCTGCTTTATTGGTTTTAGCGTATTTACTTGTATGCTGCGTGTATTGTAGGAAATTCTAGTCAAGTGAGCGATGGCGCTGGTGCTGTTCTGCTTATGAAAAGAAGTGTTGCGATGCACAAAGGGCTACCAATTCTAGGTGTATTCAGGTGTGTGATGCCTGGTTTCATATCCTTCTGTTATATCTTATAAAATAAAATGTGAGCAATACCTCTAGGTTTAATTGTAGCCTATATGAACCCGGTACTCTCTGTGCCGTTACATCTGTTGTCTTATGGGCTTGCTAGGTGTCTACTTGAATTTCTTGTCGTTTCGACTATCTGTTGTGAGGGCCATATTCTAAGCTTTAATTTTCTTGCTTTGGTTTCTAAAATGCATGACTGTCTACTTTCAATGTTATCTGTTTTTTTAATTTTTTTTTTCCTTTGAAGTGTTATCAATATGGGATTGTTCAATTTCTATTTCTTTATTAGTAACCTCGTTGTGTTAAACTACCTTATTATTCAAGCATGCATGACTGTGTCTCAAAATATGGTGTATGACAGTTACATTCTTTTTAAGTTTTGGTTGTTTCCATTTTGCATCCCTTACATTCTTAGGAGATTTTTCCTTTTTCCTGGTTGTATTTTATTTTGTTATATTATCAACTCAGTTTAATAGGAACCAAGGTTATACAGAGTTATTTGTTTTGTTGACCAGCCCAGGCTCTCATTCTTTAAACATGGAATTTTCTATTAATTTACGAAAGTATTTGTTGATCTTCCAGGACTTTTACTGCAGTTGGTGTGGATCCTGCCATCATGGGTGTTGGTCCAGCTGTGGCAATTCCTGCAGCAGTTAAAGCTGCTGGTCTGGAACTTGATGATGTTGATCTTTTTGAGATAAATGAGGTACAATGTAGTTTATGATTTAGCCTCATCCTATTTAAGTAAAGAGAATTACAATAATGAAAGTCTCTAATATCATCCTCTATTGCAGGCATTTGCATCCCAGTTTGTATATTGCCGTAAGAAGTTGGGACTTGATCCACAAAAGATTAATGTTAATGGAGGTGCAATGGCAATTGGACATCCATTGGGTGTAACAGGTATTTCTAACACAAACAGAGTTTAAACAATTTTGTTGTTTCTGTGTGTAAATTATTGGCATTATGTGTTTAGAGTTACTAAAGATAATCTATGCTCAAAATGACTACCCGTCAGTTTTCTACTCACACGATTACATCCATGTGAATCCGAGTATCTTAAGTGGTGCTTGTAATTATAATGCAAGAAATTGGATGGTCTCCTTATAATATATATGACTTATGTATGCATTGCCGTTAGAATTAAAGCACGATAAGAATGTGACACTAGTTCACCATATGTTAATGGTAACACTTTTCGTGCTTTTGTTGAAGGTGCTCGTTGCGTTGCTACACTTCTGCATGAAATGAAGCGGCGCGGCAAAGACTCCCGCTTCGGAGTGATCTCAATGTGTATAGGTATTCTCTTTCTCTCTCTATCTCTCTCCCTCTTCTGTTGTATGCTGGCCAGAGAGTTGCTGACCACAGATTTCATGCAGGCACAGGGATGGGGGCAGCGGCCGTTTTTGAAAGGGGTGATTGTACGGATGAGCTCTGCAATGCCAGGAAAGTTGAAACTAACAACCTCTTATCCAAGGATGCCCGATAAGAATACTATATTTTTGTTAGCTGCTATGATTTCTTGTCAAGGTTATTCTAAATTGGGCTGGAATTTTTAATAAAGCAGTGTAACAATAAGTCAGATTTGTTTTGGACAGAAAACTGAAACAGAGTTCTTCATATGTCTGAATGTATCTTGACATTTTCATGAAATTAATTCTCAGCTATACATCATATATAGCCCCACAGATGGAAGATTTTGGCACCATAAGAACTATATATACTAGAATTCGGCCCCACTTTGTAGGGGTAAATTATTTTTTATTAAAAGTTTTTTCATTATTTTATGTATACATGATTGTTTTTAACTTAAAAATAATAATAAAATCCTTTTGAAGAAAAAGCTTTTTAAATAATTATTGTTTAATTATGTTTAATTTATATAATCAAAAATCATATTTTTCACTTTATTAATATAGGCTTTATTATATTTTCTATATGACTTAATTATATTTTTTATTTGGCTTTGAGGTTGGAAGCTTGGTGTGCCAAATAGAAAATATAAATTTCACTTAATCTTTATTATATTTTAAATATTTTTGTATTTTATATTTAATAATAAACATATCCAAACAAAATAAATTTTGAATCTTCTCTTCAATTTTCGTAAGGATCTTTTCAACACTTTTATATCTAAAATATCTTTTCTATTCGGCACACTTAATTTTTAACCTTAAAAGCTTAAATGAAAACGGTTCAATTTAGATTTCAGCCCAAAAACTTAAGTAATAGTACAATTTTTCATCTTCACTCAAACTTACATTTTTTTTTTAATCTTTTTTAGTTATTTATTTTTTTTAATATATATTAAAAGATATATATCATTTACTTAATTCTGATTGTGAAGTTAAAAGATTTTAGTGATAATATATTTGATAATTTTTCTATAAATATATATTTATGTATAAAAGATGATAATTTTTATGATTGGATTTATTCGAAATTGGCTTATAAATTTAAATTTTAAATAACTTTAAATTCGATTAATTTTAAACTAATCTCAATTCAAATTTTCTTGAAAAAGAGTTTTTTTTAAATAAATAAAAGTAGAACACGACATTATTTTCTTTTTTCCATAAAAAAACAATTTCTTTTTTAAGTCAGATTTGACAAAAATACACTTCCCAAGTAAAACATTATTGCAAAATATTTTTACCCAAATAATAATAATAATAATAATAATAATAATAATAATAATAATATTATTATTATTATTATTATTATTATACGCATGTATTTTTTCTCTATTCTGTAAATAAATTCACTTTCTCTTCTAAAAACTAAATATTTTTTTAGGAAAAAAAAAAAAGAAAAACAGAGGGCAGGGTAGCAACATGAATGATTCAAATGCAAATGGCTGTCAAATACACCATTGATAGGGGAAGAACGGTAAAAAATAATTAGGGAGGCGATTCACCATTTTCCAACAAAAATTCAAAACAATACTGGCTTTCAATAAAAATTCAAAACAATAGTTGCATGCCCTTACTTTCTAGACAGTCATTTCTTCCCCATACCTTACAATGAAGATAATGATCCTCCTTTAACATTTCAAAGCCATGGCCACTCATCATGAGGGCGGACTTCGTGATCAAATCAAGCTGAGATCCATCCCCTAGTTGTGTACTGGACAAGCAATGCAAAAGATAACATCCAAAACACAAATTTCAGTGAAAACAGTTCATGAATTATACCAATAAATGATCATTTGCTGGACCCTGGAAACACTGGCAATTTCTTCAGAATTCAAATGAAGTTGAGGAAAAGGGTGAAGTAACACCAGAAGCCAACGAGCTTCTGGAACAAAAATTTTCAACAAGTCGATTAGAAAGAATTATACCTATCTCTGATGAACATTTGCTTAAGACATTTTAATAATGTTCATTGCGCTGGAACACTCCCATTCAAGTTATAGATGACTTGCAAACCGGGCACGACGTCTTCCTTCTGAGCCAAGGATCGATACACTGCCACAGAAAGAGAATGAAGAAGAAAAATTAAATACTTGTTAACTTCCTCTGATAAGCATCTTAAAATCAATCCCAGCAAAGGAAAACCAAAGTGGCATTGCCCAGATATAAGGCATTACATCCTTGTGAAATTTATGTAGACAAGGAAGATGGCGAATGGTTTCTCCAATAGCGGGGGTTTCGAGACATATGGCGCAAGCTTCTTCAAAATTATCAGTCTGCATTGATAAAGGAATAGAAAACAAAAATTACCAATTAGATCTGGAAAGGCAAACATAGGTAACCCAAAGTGGTTTTTTTCACATGGCCCAAACACATACCAGTACTTTGGACACGGGTAAACTGTTAATCTGATTAATAGATGCACCACCATGCTGATGAATGTTATCATCAAGGGCCAACAGCATTTCATAATCGCTTCTGCAAGAAAATGAAAAGGAGACAAGATAATAACAACTTCGAGTAACAGTTGTAAATCTGGAAAAGATAGAAATATGATAAAACAGAAGCAGAAAGGATCAAGTACGGAAGATAGAGACGAATTATTTAAGTCTATGGAAAGATCATTAGTTATAATCTACCTATCCAGGATACACCTACCAACACAAAATGACATGCTATTCTACAAAATATCAACCTCCGAATTTTCCTTCAACCAAACTGCAATAAGGTAACTGCTAGTAGACTCAAAATTGGAGTCTATATGTGCCCAGATTGAAGCTTGGATGAAAATTTTGAACGGACTGATGTTGAAGTGTCAACAAGACTGATTGAAAAGGAGAAACTGGGCATGTTAAAACCACCTTATAGAGAGGTTCATAAACCATTTTGGAATGCTATTACTTCACTTTCTTGGGTTGCTAAGTACCACAAATTTAGATACATCAACCCAGACTCACAGAATAGTTGTTCACTATCAGTGTAACTGATATTTCCAACCTCTAAATAGTAGCATGATTTCTATCTTGCAATAGATATATTCAACCAAAACAGGATGGTGTCCGACTATTTTATATTCATACATGATGCGTGGTTTCTAATAAACCTATTTTACACGAATACAATAGCCAAGATGTGTATTTTCCATCTTGTAGGAAACCCTAAGGAAACTATATTGGATATGTCTAAATCGCATGAATGTCTACCAAAAATGTAAATTGCGCAGACTGTGCCATTGTCCAGAACTGGTCTTACTAAACCTGGAACTACTTCTGGACACAGACCTAACATATCTGTATAAAGTGGCAACCCTCAGGACCGCGCTTGCATTTTGCAGCCCAAGACACTTACCATTGCAACAAACAATGCAACCTCTAAATAAATTGTCTACCAAATGGATGATTCGGTTGTCTAATATGGTCAATACAACTCCAGTTTTAATAATAAAAATAATAGAAAATTCTTACTCATTAAAATCACGTTGAACTTCGAAGATTTGACTAGCAATTCCCATGTCATCAGCATCTCCAATTGCAGCCTCCATGGCTTCCAATATATCAAGTCTCTGTATCAGAAAGCCATAAATTAGCTATTGTTAAAAGTAAAGAAATAAAGGATAGGCCAACAAGGGGAAATTTTACCATATCCAAATCCATGCCCAAAGGAAATCGAAAATTCCTTGTCCTAGATGGCGCTGCTCTAGGTTGATTCAAAACTCGACTCCTCAACCGTGACACTCTAACAGAATTAGGGACACCAGCATGTACTCTCCTATTCGAAGAATTCTGAGAAGTCTGCAACGGAGGATGAATACGAGAATGCCTTGTTGAGCCTCTCTGCATATGAGGCAAAGAATAATATTACAGGGAGGCACTTACACAAAAATCCAAAAGGAAAAAAAATCAACTTCATATACTTGTAGAGAGCATGATTACCATCTAAAGTACATTAAAAAAAAAGGTTGCAAAAGGATTAAGCACTACATTTCTTTTATACTAGAAAAAGGAAAAACCTTGATCGAATACTAGTGTATAACATGATACTAGTGTCTGATAAATACAAACAAACAATCCTACAAAAATGTCTTTCTGCTTAATTAAAATAGCATAAATGAAAAATAGTATCCCTTCTCTTCGGCTAGCAAAGATTAGCCCCAGTCAAACAGTCTAAACAAGTTAAGTTCATTCGACTCTGCAGCAACAAAAGGAGAGTATTCATAAAGTTGGACCCTTGCCTTCATTAATAATAACCACAGCTGTTAAAGCATCTAACTACTAATTCTGCGAGGATGGCTTCCTAACATATTATGCAACCTCTTACTTATTCTTCCAAACAAAATTACTTTTAACATTATATAGGGCTGTCATAGAGATAGAATACACAAAAAGGAATAATGGTATCAAAGAACCTTCAAAACTTCTTGAAGTTACATCAACTAGATACACAGCATCAATATCACTTGAGAGAACAGAAAAAACTTTCCAATATATTTAATCAGAAAACAGATTGAGTCTCTCAATTGAAAAAAGAAAAAATATAAAGGAAACAGAGATGAGAGAGAACAAGAGCATCCTGTTAGCAATGATCAAGAAAACTTTAACTTCTAACATTAAACATGAAACCAAGGGACAAACAGGCACTTAGGAACCAACCAAAATTATTGGCATGCACAAAATTGAATGTGTTGTTACTAGATTAGATAAGATAAAAAATGAGTTATCAATAAGCAAAAAGCATTTTAATAATGCCAATAAGGACTTGAGTCTCAACATCCAAACAATGATATATGCCACCCATCAAGATCAAATTACTTATATAGTTTAAGACAGACCAATGAATTAGGGATAAAGTTCAGGCAGTAAAAGGAACCATGTGCAAACCAAATAATAGCAGGCATGCACCAGGGCACATGCACACACCTGAAAAAATTATGGTCACTATCAGTAGTTTAACAATAACTGGTCACTTAAAGGGAACATGATATAGAGAGGCATATTTCCTCTAATGCTGGCTCCATTGATTCCTTCCAAGTAGTATTATCTCATCAAAGAGTCTTGACAAAACTCATTGCTTCCTCCCCAGTTTTTGGGATATAGAACAGCTGTATAAAAGCTAACTTGTCTCTATTTGCAGGATTTGGGATCTCAAACCCCTTTTACTGAAATATTTTGGTATTTTTCTGAAAGGTGCTAAGAGTAAAAGGAAAAATATAACAGAGTTTCAAAACTGTTTTAGGTCCAATGACCAGGCTAGACAATGAGGGTTAGCCCTCCCCACTTCCCTCTGTTCCTCATGATGGCGGGATTTGATTCCAATTCCTCAGTGCAATCAACTTTGCCACCTAAGCTAGCACTAGAGTTTCAAGATAACAATAATACATGTGTTCACAAGCTCAAACATACAAGTTTAAATCAAGCTCAGGTCATTTGCCAATCAAATTCTGAATTCACACTTAAGCCTTTTAATAATGATGAACTACAAAATCTTTTAACATCAAGATTTATGTATAACCCTGATCATTTACCTTGCTGGGATCTAGGGTCAACATTACTAAATCCAAGTCTCTTCTACTTTTTAAAGAAGAGGCTCGTGCCTGTTGTATGGCATGTTTCTGCTAATTTAAACACAAATCTAGCAGCTACCATAAACCTTCAACCATAAGTGTTTTCATGATGTGCAGTCAATTTCATACTAAACATAGGCCCTCAGGTTATCACTAACTCAAAAAAAAAAAAAAAAAAGAATTCAAGCTTACATGATCTGGCTCACGGAGACTCTGAATAGAAGTAGGACGGAGTGCATGTTCCTCCTGCTGAAGTGCCCATGCAATGTTTTCATCAATCTGTTAAAAGGTTAACAAAATTTAAAGCTCAAGCATGTAAATAAACAAGTCACCATTAATGAAAGGAAAAAGCATCAAATAATAACAGAATCAACCTCACTGTGACCAAATATTGGGACCTCGTGATATAATTGTTCTTGGAGTTCACGGGCCAACATTTCATCCGCTTCAACTTGTCTTGCCCTAGCCTCTGAGTCCTCATCATTCCCACAGTCCATATTATTGGCATTTTTCCCTCTCATTTCAGATGACTCGTCAAGATCCAAAACATCCGGATGTTGCCCAAAATGAATTCTGGATGACCTTGAACTAGATGACTCCCTAGACGAACCAAGAAACACAATGTCTGAGTCATTAGGTATGACCCTAGAGCTTTCACCACTATTTCTTGAGGTTAATACATGTTTCGTTTGCCTTTTAGGCAGCATGTTTTTTGCATGAGAAGGTTCACTTATTTCATTGAATTTTGAGATCACAGGAGCTGTTTCAGTTACATCATGTTTTTGTGGACAATCACTTACAATCCTGTTGTTTCCTCCACTAGTGTTATTATCTCTTTTCAGAACTCCATGTTCATTTTGTTGACTCACTTGGAATCGAACATTATCAAATCTGCTGAAATGACATCCAGCTGCATGATCTAAATTCCTTGAATTATTGTGTGTCCTTCTCCAGCCACCTTTATCTTCAAAGCATGCACCTCTATTCGAATCACTAATACCACTAGCTTCTCTATTATTACTCATAGGACTGCAGCAGGAAAACAACACATTTAGTCGTAAGGACCCTTCTAGTTAAAATTAAGAATAGACAAATTAATCCACCATGATTCTCTTGAAATCAATAAAACATGTTCCGAATTTTAAAAAGATGCTATATTGTCCTTTTATCACATGCTATTCCAAAGCTTCTGGCAGAGAATATATCCATCTCTTTGGCATACATTTTACCAAAAGAAATGAACCAATGAACAATAGAAAGAAAGCATCCAATAGACAATTGGTAAAAAAAAAAATACAGTTATAGAAGAACACGACTAAAAATTTACCTGCCAGATAAATTAATAAAATTGATATTAGGCTCCTTAGATGCGTGAGGATGGACAACTCCTTTTCCTTTACCATTGTCATTATCTTCAGCAATTATCTCGCTGTCTCTCATACAAGGTCCGTTGCTAAGCACATTCCCAAAATTTTGCTCAGCTTTAAAGCTGTTTTGGTATTGTTCGTTCAATTGTTTAGCCCTGATAGCAATATTATGGGGGGAGATGCAGCCATTTCGGACCAATCTTTTTTTCCCAACTGCTCTTGGCGAGGCAACAGAATGGTGAGATGCAGGCAATTGTTTTTCCATTCTAAGTGGAGAACCATGGGATAGAACCACCCCTTTTCCATGTCCCAAAACTGAACCTACACTTTTAAATCCAACGTCATCTATTTTTTCCTTTCCCTTGCAGTTACTTCTGGATGTTGTAGAATTGTTTGAAGAGTTAAAGAAATAAGAACCACCATTTCTTGGCACCTGACCTTCTTTTCTTACTTCAGCTACACGATTTTTTGATCCACCTTGTGGAAATGCCCTTTCAGGTATTTGGTTGTACATGTTCTGTTCAGTTAAATCCAGAATAGCATGATCTTCATGGAATCCAGATGATTTAGAAGGCAACTTACAGCAAGGAGCTTTTCCATTATCCATGCATTGCTCTCTAATGGAATTCCTGCTTCTCCCCATTGCTGTTTTCCTAAATAAAGGAGCATTTTGTTCAGCATTCTCTAGCGGGGACAAGACAATGGTATTTTTCTGACACTCAATTTCATCAACACTGCCTGAAAGTTTTCGAGGGTGTATATAATGTTTTCTGTTGTACCCATTTTTGACAACCAGCCTACCTCTGCCCCTTAGCCCATCCAAAGATCCTTCACCTGCAGTATTAGAACCTTCCACATGACCAGCTACTGATAGATTACTTTCTTTTTCAACACAATCCCCTCTGTTCATTCGCTGTACAGAGAACCTATCAGGAGTGTCAGGTATGTCCTCTACTGAATCAATATCCATGTCCTCCATTATCTGTATCAATTAAAACATACAACTCAACATGAAGTTTCAATTAAAAAAAAAAATGAATTTGCATATAGAAATTCTCCTGCCCAAAGGCAGTTTAACAAAGAACAACATCATACAACAAACTAAAATGATACAACAGGAAAAATCACCTTCTCATGATGATAATCTAAGAGCAATGTAACCCGACAAAACAAATAAATTAACGCATTACTTTCCTACATTACTCTTTTACACTTCTTAAAATTTTAATATAGTCCACAAGCAGCATAAAAGCGGATAGAGAAATGATAAGCAACAAGCAAATGCTTACAAAATATTTTTATTTACAGAAGCAAAAGTAACCCATTTTTATAACTTCAAATTACACAAACTGGGTCCTAACAACTTTGAACACACTAAACATCCACATACCAAGCAAAGATGGAACCAAATAGCCATGCCATCATAATTGAATACAAAAGAAAAAAAAAATTAACAAAAATATCAAAATTGCTCTACAATTTAGCAGCAAAAAGAGACAATTTTTTATGCTTACCCAGCAAAATTAGTACTACCATGATGCATCAAATCCTAGCAATTCCTATATCCAGGCCATAATTATTCAAATAGTGTCTTTATTATAAACAAAAATTAAAATATTTGTTGAATCTCCGGAAAATTCTAATTCTAATAAAATTAAATATTAATTCCTTGGAATTAACAGATATTAACAAAACAAAAAAGAAATCTTTATAGATACAGATAAAATAATCATACCAAAAATTAAAACCAAAAAAAAAAAAACTTCACAGTATTGAGAGTGAATTTTTTTAGATTTACATAATCAACAAATAAAATAAAATATCAGACGATCAGAGAAGGTAAAAAAAAAAAAAAGGACTTTCAACATTTAAAAATAAAAAAAAATCGTTACCAGATTTTGTTTTTCCGCTTTTGGTGAGGATTGGGATCGGAAAAGGCGAGAAATTTTCCAGAAGAAATTGAATCGTTCAAAAACCTAAGAAGCTAATGCCATCAATGCTTCTCAGTATCCACCGTCTTTACCATTTGCTTTTGTTTGTCTCCTCAATTTTTCAGGGTCGCCAATGTGGATAACCCGGGCCGGGTCGGGTCTAAGTTTTGGAGCCCTACAAAAATGGGGCTATATTTGTTGCTGGACTAGTTAGAAACAATGGGCCAAGTTTACGTCTTAGGCCAATCTCAAAACCATCCGCTTTGGTTAGACCATCCACTTTTTAACTTGTTACGCTAAATATCAATTTGAAAATATAAATATTTAGAATATAAAAAATCATAATTTTAGGAAGTAAAATTTTTAATCCTCATAATAAATAAATAATATTAGTTATTATCACTTTCATATATAACTTCACTTTGATAATAAAAAACTTTTCACCTTTTCGAATGAAAATTAAATTATCTTTTAAAGTAATAATATGATCAATCAATGTTTTAAAATTATTGTCACGTACGCTCATCGTGTAATTATCGCATATAATGATCTAATAATCGTATATAAAATATCTTAATTTTTTATGATAATATTTTAATAATTTACACTTCAAAATTTTACAATTTAGATACATGTATTTATAAATAATTATTACTTAGAGATAAATAAAAATAAGTTTTCTCATCAAAGAATTCTTGGCTTATTTTAATTCTCCTCAAATAGCCATTGGCCTTCATTTTAGCCAAAATTTGAGATGCTAAATAGTGATATAGTAATTGCATCAAGTTTTTTGGTAAAAATGAATGAATCATTTAGGTTAAACCCCCCACATTCATTAAATTTAAGCATGTTTTCAGTTCACTCTGATTTTTGAAATACTTATATTACAGAGGATGAGTTTATTAACTACTGCTCAATGATACAAATCCCATTAACATTGTTTTTCAAGGCTTAGGAAAACAAACAAATCAAAACACTTGTCTAAGAAAGAAGCAGCGAACCCTGAATGAGAGGAAGGAAAATGAAAATCAATGGCTGATATAGGGAGCTAACTGGAAGTTGAAGAGCTAGGTGGAAACCAAGACCAAGCTGCCTGCAAAAGACCTCGTCTGTTTTCACTCTATAATCTTTAATAATTAACAGCCTGCTTTCGGCTATTTGCCTGCCTGCCTATTCATCTGTTACACAGCCCTTGGAAGCTGGTTGCACATTCTTGATGTACTGAAAATGAAAAACAGATGGTTCTTTCAGAGATTCTACGATTAACATTATATATGTATACAGGTAAAATATAGTTCCAATTATGCAAAGCTTCACCTTATGCAAAACTCCTCTGTTAGCCTTGTAGGTAGGTGGAGTCCACTTCTTTCTCCGCTCGTTTAGTTCGTCATCTGTCAACTGAACATTTATCGCCCTCTTCTGAACATCAATGCTGATGAGGTCCCCGTTTTGAATTAGACCGATGGGGCCACCCTCCTATAAAAAAAATACGAGTTGGAAAGCTATTATAAAATTTTCAGAGCTTCAGTTTTCCAGCATGTAGGATAAAGCATGTCATTATATCTAAGAAAGAAACATAAAAATGATAACTAGGTCTAAAAATGCACAACGTTAGTCTTTCATTGGTGTGCAAAATTATCATGCAATCGATGCATGAGAAATTACTACACCTGTGCTTCAGGGCATATGTGGCCTACAACGAATCCATGTGAACCACCGGAAAACCTACCATCCGTGAGCAATGCAACATCCTGCAGTATTTACTCGCAACATTCAAATCAAATACTAGTTTGAAGGGGACAATATTTACATCAGCAGTTAGAAAGATGTAATTCAAGTTGAAAAAAACTGCAGAGATGGTAAAAGGAAAGTACGGAAAGAGTACAGGAAAGTTTTAGGACTATTCAAACACCAAGGCAGGTAACTTACTATGCTTTCACAGGATTAAGATCTTGCATATTTTGGAAAATTTATAGAATAGCATCTTTATGGATCAATTAACAAAAACATAGGCCATTGGTGGCAAACCACTTGGACTTAATATCACAATACCTTCCCAAGACCTGCTCCCATTATTGCACTTGTTGGTGTCAACATTTCAGGCATGCCTGGGCCCCCCTTGGGTCCCTCCCCTCTAATGACTACTACTTTTCCCTGGCAATTTACGAGCATAAATAACGCTCAGCATTTAGCAAATGCAAATGGAAATATATGGAATGCATATTGAAATTTACATTCTTGACTGAAATGCACTCAACAAGTTCATCCTAAAGAACATCATAAGAAAAAATTTGGCAAAAATTATAGATATCAAATTAAGCAGATAATGAATAAGCATCAAAGAAGATAACATAACAGTTGAAGTATGTAATAGGAAAAGGGACTGGTCAATCTCCTATAAGGCAGTCAAAAACTGTTTTACTCAAAAAACATAATATAAATCTGTATTAGTACTGTTAAAGTTGAGAGACATGGGAAATCAATAATCACAAATAGATACGCACAGATACGTGCAGTAAAACCCCATGGCCTTGCCATTTTAAGACTTAAATTATGCACACAAATGAAATCAAGGTCTCATAGTAATCTTTTTTTTTTTTTTTTGATAACTTTTGTTCATCCAAAAGAACAGGGAAAAATCCAGCTACAAAGAGTACAAATTCACAGCATTCATCAGCTAAAATGAAGTAGCTTATCTATCTGAAACAAAAAATAATCAAAACAACTTCTCATAGTCAACTGCTAATAAAAAACTCAGCACAGAGGGCCATCACTTGACACGTATACCTTAAAACTCATAGGATTCTCTGAGATAGCAGCTAGCATAGCTTCCTCTCCTTCAAAGACAAGTGCAGGACCTAAGAACAATTTTTGCAATCATTATTATGAAGGCAAACTAGATTTATAACTATTAAAAACATATGGCAGCACAATGAACATAAAGCACAAACTTAAAATAGAAAGAAAGGGTAAGAAAGGGAACCAAAGAAATATAGTCCTTCTTTTCCAGTAATTTTTGCTACAGAACCCTCTGGAGCAAGATTCCCTCTTAATATTTGGATGTGCCCTGTTTTCTTGATAGGATTTGACACCGGTCTTAGGATATCCTGGAAAACAAATTTGAGACTGATCGGACTAGTTGTATTTCATTGCATCTCAAATTTTTAATATTTAGAAGGAAGAAAGTATTTTCTTTTGGGGTGAAAAACACCAGCACCAACCTGCCCCTCAGGTAAATGAGGGAAACTTTGTGCATTTTCTGCCAATGTCTTCCCAGTCACTAGAGAGGAAATATCATTGTATTAAATATTAAGAATATTGAAAAATTAAACTCTAAAATTGCAATAAGTAAAGAAATGTTAATCGAATCCAGATTGACAGACCAGTCATGCAATCCCCATCTAGA
The DNA here is from genome assembly GCF_002303985.1 of Durio zibethinus. Next base: position 14,487,730 of record NW_019168026.1, on the reverse strand, counting down.
TATCCAAGCTCCAAAAGATAATGCATAACAGCAGGTGTTCCTCCAATCTATCAAAAAGTGATGTTTTTCCCGTAAGTTGAAAAGATAGGATAGATATGTATAGAGAAAGCTATTAATTTCATACTTCATAAGTTATAGAAGAAAAATGAAACTTGAAAAGAACGATGGCAAAAGATATTCAGTTAATTTACCTTATGCACATCTTCCATGACATATTTCCCACTGGGCTTCAGATCAGCCAGAAATGGAACCTCATCGCTAACCTTCTGGAAATCATCAAGAGTCAACTCAAGACCAACAGACCTGCCATGAATCTTTCCACGACTCATCTTCACAATTTTTCAATAATTTTCATATCCAGGGGATATTTGGCACAAATTCTCACCTTGCTATAGCAATTAAATGTAACACAGCATTGGTTGAACCACCTAGAGCCATGACAATAACCATTGCATTCCGTAAAGATTTGTGGGTGATAATGTCTCGTGGTTTTAAATCCATTTTCAACAATTCTAGCAGATACTTTCCAGCCAAACGGCATTCATCCAATTTCAATGGGTCTTCAGCAGGTATTGAAGAGCTTGTTCGTAATAAACAAAAAAAGGTAAGAAAAAACGCAGAAAAGACAAATTCCCAATCCAAAAGACCCTGGGAGTGCATAATTCTACCTGTAAGGAAGAGACATCCCCATAGCTTCAATTGCAGAAGCCATGGTATTTGCAGTATACATTCCCCCACAAGCCCCTGCTCCAGGGCATGAGTTACGGACAACGTTTTTTCTCTGCTCATCACTTATTGATCCACTTACATACTCTCCATAACACTGTAAGCCCAATCAAAAGGAAAAGAGAAACAGTTACAATGTTACCAAATTTGACAAAATATGTTGGTATTTTCAGATAAATTCATGTCATAGAAGTTAATCTTCACATATTACCATATTGTAGACATTCTAATGAAATTGCTTGATCTTGACAAACTTCAAACAGTCAGTCGGTCCTTATCTTAATCCTCAAAAGTCATATAAACAAAAAAAAAAAAAAAAGAGAATGAAAAACAAAAGCAAACTTTGCCCCTCAATGGTGAGTGGTACTTCAGTTCACGAAGAAGGGAAAACCGAAAGAAATGTAACAAGAAAGAGCCCCCCAAAGTTTGTGTGCCCAGCACCAGAGACCAACTAACCAAACTCACAATCCAGTCCACCTAAAATATTGTGTCAATACCTCACATATTTGTTACAACTTTAGAGAGATGGCAGGAAGATATCACATTGCTCGTAACCAGAAAATGCAAAATTTCTCCCTTTTCGGATAGAATGAGTGTAAATTCAAAAAAGCCCGCATTGGAAGAGATTAACACAAAAGACAAACTCCACAGAGCATCACCAATTATAAACTAAAATAGAAATAAAGGTCACCAGTTAAATTTGTTTGTTACACACCACCATGCGGTTGTTGATTGTACACATACACAGTGTCCAACACAGGAACTCCTCCAGTTCTAGCCATGGAGATTTAGCTTTGTATATTTTAGTTTAATCTTATGGTTGTAAACCTTTACTTTTTTCATAACTAATTGCCCATATACTTGACAAAAAGACCATAGATCATAGAAAATATTGCATGTATTTATCTAAGTGTAATTTCCTTCACAAAAGATCATAGTGTCCTCATAATTTCCCAAGTTCCTTGTGCTAATTCAGGAAATTTTCTAGTAATTGTCCCATGAATTTTTATTAAGTGACCAAAATCAAAGAATCAACAGACACCCAAGGGTCTAAAAAAAGGTAAATTTTGGGGGCATAGAAATAACAACATCAAGGCACACATCCAGCTAATATGAAGATATAATGAGAAGAACTAGCATAACAACATTCAGATAGATATCACTGCGCTTACCTGGAAGGCAGATATTATATCGTATGTATTGCCTTGAAAATGACCAGGCTGCAAAAGAACAAGTACAAAAATAAATAAATAAATAAATCAATGCATAAGTAAAATTGACAACCTATAACCATTTAAATTTGCAGAGGGGGAAAATACCAGAATTTTAATGAACTACACTTGAGTATATTAAATGAATATATGATTTATAAGAAACAATGAAAGGGAGAGGAGAAGCAGAGCAACAGATTGCAACAAATCTCATTTATGACAGACTACTGTATGATGATATAATAAATTTCAGTTTAGAACTTAGAACATTTGATGCCTCAAATTCTTTTAAAAAGGTTTAGACAATTTTTGGCATACATATTTGCCAGCATCCCTACATTGTATACTAGGCCCAATGGATGTAGCCATTTGGTTTTTGGTGGGGATGCATTGATAAGAAAAGTCAAGAACATGTAAATTACACTGCAATTTAGAAAAGAATATAGTATTCATGATAATGAGTGCTTTCCACTTCGAAACCAATCCTTACGGCCTTATCGAATATTTAGTTAAGAATTTAAAAAAAAAAAAAGTAGTGATGTACCAAAGAAAACTTACCACAGAATGTTGTAAGAGCAAAACTAGTAAAATATCATGCCTAAATGAGCCATTTGCAATGAAAGAACATCGGTAGTCCATTTAAAGCACTTATACTAGACAAAGCAAAGCAGCAAACCTTGATAGTTCCACCATAAACCATAAGACTTGGCCGATTGAGCCTCCCCATTGCAATAATTGTACCTGGCATCTAGAGAACTAGCTAGCATTAGATTGAGATAATGCACAATTGTGAAAGACAACATGTTTCACACTACAATTTATGATTGTTGAATTTTCTTGAAACACAATTGCATTAACAGAAAGCTACTTCAATAAAACGTAATTGATCACTTTAATTGGTTTTTTCCATTTAAACCAAATAGGGAACATTCTTCAGAGAAATGCAGCTTACATCCTTTTCTTTTATGCACTTTATCACAATCAAAATCAATAAGCATATAACCAAAACACCATTTTTTCCTTTCACAATATACCAAAAAATAAATAAATATAGTCAAAATCAAGAGAAACAATCACACTCAATTAAAAAAAAAAAAAAACCCAAAAAAGAAGAAGAAAAACTAAAGCTTGAATAAAAAAGCTCACATATTTATTACAAAAACAGAGAACCAAAAGAAATAGCAAAGTTTAAACTTTGAAATAAAATGCTTACATTTTTATCACAACCAGGAATAGAGATATTCCCATCATACCACTGAGCACTCATAACTGTTTCAATACTATCAGCAATCAAATCCCTTGACTGTAAACTATAGCACATCCCTCTCGTCCCCATCGAGATCCCATCGCTAACTCCGACCGTATTGAATCTAAACCCAACCATCCCAGCCTCCTCGACGCCCCGTTTCACTTCCTCCGATAGCTTCAATAAATGCATGTTGCACGTGTTCCCCTCATACCAAACCGACGAAATTCCCACTTGGGGTTTCGACATGTCGTCTTCGGATAATCCGACGCCGTATAGCATCGCCTGGGACCCGCCTTGTGACTTTGGTTCCGTTATTCTTGAGCTGTATTTGTTGAGCTTTATTGTAGGCGGAGAGGGAGGGTCAGCTGTTACCGTTGCTTGGGATTGTGCAGTTATACGGAGACATCGGCGGCCGTTTGGAGGAGGGACGACTAGTTCTGTCGTGGGGAATAAGGTGGCGCGTGAGGTTAGAAATGTGGCTTGCATGGCGCCGGCGGCGGGTGGGTGGGTGGTTGGGTGGGTTTAAGGTAGGGGATTACGAAAGCTGCTTACCCTTTTCGATTCTGCTTGTAAAGGGTTACTGTGCTAGACACGTGCCATGCACGTGCTTAGTTAAGGGTATAAGATTGCAACGAATCTTAGTGTGGGGCCCGAAAAGATTAAATATTGATTAGGGTTTTAGAGCACGGCGGCGCGTGGTGCAAGAAAGTGGGGCTAACCGGCGGATGGGTGAGAGGCGGTGGAAATAGGGCTGGCTTTAGGGAGGAGTGAGGGGGCAATTTTTTATTGAATGAATAAATTTATTGGTAGTAAAAATGGAGTTGGTTTTTTTGTTTTTTCATGCGATGGATAGGACAATTTTAGAGAATAATAGACTATGAAAATAATGTAAAAATATATAAAAATAATATTTTTTAAATTTTTAATAAAAATTATTTATATTTTGATAAAATAAAGAATATTCAATATTTAATTTATTAACACAAATTTTAATATAATTATTTTTTTATTTTATATATATTTAATGTAAAATAGATATTACATAAATCCATAAATTATCATATTAAAAAAATTAATTAAATTAAATATTTAAATAATTTTTAATTATTGTCAATGAGACTTTGATTTAATAACAAAATAAAATTTTAAAATTTTGATGTTTTAAACTTAAATCTCATCATATATTGAGATATTTTGTTTGAAAAAGCAATCAACTATCATTGAGGGCCAATCGATTGCGTTTCGCATATTATTTTGAGTAAAAATATAAATAATATATTAATATTAACAAGTTATTTAGATTCGATTAGAAGAAAATTTAAATTTGATTCGATTATTTTAAGTTAAATTCGAGTTCAAATAATTTAATTTATCGATTGAATCGAAATTAAGTATTTTTATATCCGACTTGAGTAGCTCGTGAGTCTAATCGAATTTTTATATTTAATATATTTTTATTATTTTAATTAATAAAATATTTCGAGTCTGAGTTTAAGCATAAATAATCGAACTCTTGTCGAGTATACGAATCGAATTTATTTTTATATATTAATCGAGTTTAATCGAACGAATTCATAAATCAAATTCAAATTTAAAAAATAAAATTTGATCGAATTCGAATCAAATATTAAACTCTGAATTATGAATCAAACTTGAACTTAAAATTTTAACTATATCAATTCGACTCGATTCAATTACAACTCTAATTACGTGCAATCAAATGCTTGTAATCAAATTACTCAACAGGTTTCTAGATCTGTTTCAGGAAAAGTGCTTAAGGCAATCTACTGCTCTCATCGAAAAACCGGCTGGTCGTCTTCAAGTCAAAAATATTGGACATGTTCTTTCATTTCAAATGATGTGCTATTTCAATTCAAAGGAAGGAAAGGTAAATTAAAAATAAGAGTATAATATATAGTTATGATCACCATAACATTTAACAAAATTAAGTGAGTCATTGGACATTGCCACGTTGCACTACCATTTCTCTACTAAAAATAAGATGAAGCGAAGCATGTTCTTCCTTAGCTTGGAAGAGAAAATTATAGGAAAACCTTTCCGACGCTCTCATTTTATAGGTTTTAACGAGCTCGACTAATGTCCAAACCTCCCGGCAAGCCTAGTTTGATCCTTTTCGAGACTCAACATTTTAAGATTTAAAAGCTAAAAATTTTTTAAAAATTTTGCGTAAAGTAATTTTTATTGATTAAAATATATTTGATAATTTAAAATATGATATAAAAAAATAATATAAAAGTGATATAATAAAAGTTATGAAATGATAGGTTTAAAATTTTAATAAAAATTAAAAAAATATATTTTATATTTTTCATGTCAACATAAATTATAATTTATAATTTATATATAAAACATGATATAAATATAAAAATTATCAATATTTTACATAATACGAATAAAGATATAAATGATACATAAATACTAACAAATTATTTGAGTTCGATTGTAATAAATTTAAATTTGATTTAATTATTATTAAATTAAACTTGAACGAATTAAGTTTAAGAATTTTAATACTCAATTTAAATAGTTTACGAATCTAATTGAATTTTTATATTTTAATATATATTTTAAATTATTTAATTAAAAAAATATTATTTTATCATATATATATATATTTTTAAGTTTAAGCTTGAATATAAATAATCAAATTTAAAATTAAATAAAAAAATTAAAATTATTTTTTATTCGATAAATAAGTATAATTGAATAAATTTAAATAATTTAATTTTATCTTAAATTAAATTTAAATATAAAATTTTAATTTTAATTAAATTTCAAATAATAAATTTTAAACCAAATTTAAATTTATCGTTATATCAATTTGACTATACTCGCTCCATTTTACCCGACGAATATACAAATTACTAACTCGAGAATAGTCTTTCATAAACAATTTAGCCTTTCATCTTTCACGAGGGTAGAGTGAGTTAGGTAGAAAGCTTGAGAAAGGAGTTCTTTGATGTGACACCACGCATCTCCCTCCCGCATCCGCTATAGTCAAAGAACAAAATTGAATTGAGTTCACTTGTGGTTGAAATTAACTTCCTCATTGAATAAGCTTTTAAATTCTATTAATCTCAAACAGGGGCGGAGCCATGAATTAAAGTGAGAGGCCAATATGTACAAAGTCAAGGCTTCTTTCTAGCATAAATTAAGTTAAGAAAAAAAATAAATGATAATTTTTATTATTTAATTATTTTCAAGTCCTCTCCAGGCCTTCGTCCCGACCCAATTGTCCAATATACAGATTATGTCAACAATTATTTTTTGAATTATAACTTAATAAAAATTATAATTATAATCAAATCATTTTAATATATATATATATAACAACTAATAAAGAAATAATTAATAACTCAATATATAATTAAAAAATTTTGAAACTTCAACCTAGAACTTAAAATTTTGAGGCCTCATTTTATCATTGACATAAGAATTTTTATTAAATTTGATAATTTGAGTGTTTATATAATATAAAATATTAATAATTAATATATTTATATTAAATTTTTAATAAAAATATAAAATATATATTTTTATTTTATCACATTTATATATAATTTTTTCAAAAAAAAATTTTAATTATATTATTTTTATATCATGTTATTTAAATCCACGTCATAGCTTTTGTCCATAATTGATGATTATAGACATGTGATGTGATGAATTTGAGTTTGCCAAGCAATCTAATGTTAGCATTTTGCAATGTTAAAGATACAAAATGAAGACATATTGGCCCCAATCCAATCAGCATCATTTCCATGGACAAGCTAACCCGCTGCAGAGCTACAATTCAAAGAGGAAAGAACAACCTAAGCAGTTCTGAAGTCCAACCTAACCGTCCAAGGTATATTCAAAGGAACTGTTACAAACCCAAGCAGCTCTGATACCTACAAATCACTAGGGTTTTGACTGATCAGCCTTAGCTCTCATAACTTGACCTAATTTTATTTTTACAAATGATGTCACACATGTTAAAATTTAAATTCTAAATTTATCAGAAACCAGCCACCACATCAATGCATTGCCATTGAAGATTCCTCCAGGGTCGAGCTGATCAGGTTAGGCCACCAAGGAAAACAAATATTTCAAGCAGGTAATAGCACAAGATTGGCAGGAACCAAAACTTGGTTGGTAATTTGTAAATCATTCCCCTTCAGCTTCTCTTCTGTTGAATCATCATATGATCTTTTGTTCAAATCAAAACCGGCCAAGAAAGCTTGTTCTTCAGTTTGTGGAGTTAAATTTTTTTTGGACCATTGCTAAGCTACCCTTCCCTACTGTCTCAATTTGATAAATGAACTCTTTGGTACTCATTGCTCCTTTGGTCCTAGGGACCAAACTGATCATATATCAGAAAAATTGAATTCAGGCCTCTTTTTACATAGTCATATATTCTTAAGGCTTTTAAACCAATTTTTTTGTTACAAAGAGGTTTATAGTACGGAGATAGAAAAAAAATTATAAGTATTGAGCTTTAAATTAAATTCCTACTAAATATTATTTTTCAAGAATAATTATATAAATTAATTAGATTAATTGTCAATTCTTTATTTAACTCTTTGTTTTTGTAAGAATAAATCGATCGTAGATAGATTGTTCAGTCCCTAAAATCATAATAAGATATGTCATATTTGACAGTTTAAAATAGATGGTTACAGGTCGTGCATTCGATATGACCCCAATAAATAGCCACCAACAAGACTAGAACCCAAGAACTCTTCGTTAATAAAGATAAATTTAGCCGATTAAATTAATCACTTGTTGATTATTCAACTTTTTTTAACAAGTAAGATTTTAGCTTCTTATAGTAATTTATCCAACAAAAATCAACATCGATCAATAACAAGCTACATCAGTTTTGGAATGAGTTTGAATCCGTTAGAAGGCTATGATAATTTTTTTTATGAATTCGTTACATTCGATATAAATAAATCTATTTAGATCAGTTTGGAATGAAAATATATCAAGTGAAATTCAAAAACTTCTTGCAGCTAAATTAAAAAAAAAAAAATACAGATTCATTGAGATATAAAGATAAAAAAAATATGAATTTAAAATTTAACTTAATTGTTTTATCTACCAATCTATCATTCGACGGCTCTAAAATTAAGTTTCAACTTTTATAATCTCTTCTTCTTGTAATCTCAAGTTACAGTTTCATTTTTAAAAAAATAAAAAAATATCTTCTTTACAGTAATTAATGTAAAAATAAAATAAAATATGAGAGTTATATAACTGGTAAAAAAATCAAAGAACATAAATAATTGTAAGTTTTAAATAAAAAATATCTTTGAACATTTTTGGTCGATTTCGATATTCCACATATAAATAAATCAATGTGGATTTCTTAAAGCATTGTAAAAATAACTTTGTTCATACCATTTGTTTTGTAGATGAAACCACAAAGCTTCATATCACTTTCCAAAAGCCTTCATCGATCAGAAAATCAAAGAACAACTTTCATGTAATTTTTTTTTTTTACCTAAACCAAAGAATTTTTAACCTTTTGACAATTTTGATTTACGTTTTGAGAAGTTTAAGGTTTTGCTGAGTTGAAGCCAATCGACATTTCAAGTGGTTTTTCAAGTCCTAACAACAGAAATAAAGTAAGTTCTCTATTTTTTTAATTTATAATTATTATTAATTTTATGAGAATTTTATTTATTTTTTCTTATACTTTGCCTGGTTATTAGATAAAGAGATTTCTATATTTTCATTTAATTAATTTTCCTTTTCTTCTTATTTTAATCAATAACGAACCAAACATGACCAAATATAAATTATGGATAGAAATAATTGAAATTTGAGATTTTCGACCAGTTTTAAAAGGCCCAAATTTTTACCAATTTCAAAGGGTTTCAGCCAGCCCCAATAGCAAACAGGCAAGAGAAAATCAGTAACTTTTGGAATTTGATTAGGATTTTATTGCCAAAGGCCAATCTCTAGTAAATAAGAAGTCGATTAGGATTTCAATTTTATTTATATTTGATAAGAAATTTAATTTTTTATTTCAATAGAGATAAGAATACGTATTAAAATTTGAAGATAGGACTAATATTACCTTAAATTTTTTATCGGATTTGAGCATAGGTAATGTAGTACCGGTATTGTATATATATTTTATATATTTATATATATTTAATAAATAAATTTTTTATTAAATAGTATAAAATTTTATTTTAAATTAATTAGAATTAATATATTTTTATTTAAAATAGATATTAATATATATATTTATTAAAAAATTATATAAATGTGATAAATAAAAAGAAAAAAATAAAAATTGATTTTTATTTTTTTTAAATTACAATTATAAAAATTACCTGTACTCGTTAAATAATCATAAAATAAATTTAAAATACTTATTAAATATGACTACAACAATTAGTATAATATCAAAATCCAATAAAGATAGAAATAATTTACTCATCTCATACCCCACCATTGTCATCCCTATTAAGTCAATAATTCTAATTAAAATTTATATATAAATAAGATTCCATTGCAAATATCAAATGATTTTGTTATACAAAGAAATATTCATTAATAAAAATCTAATATAATGCATAACCATCCTCTATTTCTAATTTTATATTTAAAATTATACAAAAATTTCATTAACATAAAGAAAATAATTTATAGATTAAATTATCACTTAGATATTGCAATCAAATGGCCAGCTATAAAGTGATAACAATTAGTATAAATCTTAAAGAAAATTGTCACATTAAACAGTAGTTTCTTTAGATTATATAAGTAATTCTTTGAAGTTAGTAGTAAAATTAAAATTTTTATTGATTTGTAATCATAATTTTAATATTAAGTTCTGGTTATTACGAGTTTTGATAAAATTAATTTTATGTTCAAATCATTTAATTAGAGTTATTTTAAATTCGGATCTTTGATATTTTTATTAGTTCTCGGATTCATTTTGTCACTTCTAATTGCAAGTCTATCATTTTGACAACATCTGTCCAAAGGATAAAAATCGATTTTGTTTGGATTTGAAGGGTATTTGGATATTTTTGGGAGATTTTGGATTGAAAAGGAAAGTAATACTGGAAAGAGAAAAAATTTTGAAAAGAAAAGAGAAAGAAGTTACAGAATCATAAAAGAATAATTATGTAATTTAAAAGCAATAATACTAATATAAATTATCTCTACCTCCATATATATATAGGGTTGACATCGGATCAGGTTTGGGTCGAGTTTTGCTCGTCCCGAACCGGACTCTACCTAAATTTTTTTTTATTTTTTTATACCTGAATCCGATCATGATCCGATATTATATAAATCGTATCTGACTCCTACCCAATCCAAAATTAATAAAATATTATTTTTTAAATATAAATATTTAAAAATATCATTATATAAATATATATAAATAAAAAATTAAATAAGAATTGAAATAAAAGTTAATGTGAATGTTAATTAAAGAATAAAAAAAACCCGAAGTGAGAAATAGTGAATCTTTTATAGACACAATAAAATTAGGATAATTAAAAAGATGGGAAAATGTAATGATCACTAGAAGTAAAACAATCCAATAATTATATTACAATTTGTAAAACGAGAAAAGGACAACAGTTACACGTTTGTAGTGACGGATTTTAAATTTTTTTTTAAGGATGTTCACTAATAATATATAAAAAATTATTGATAAATTTATTAATTTTATCGAAAAAAATTCACAAAAAAAATTGAGAAGTTCAAAAAAATATTTTTTTTCAAAATTTTTTAATTTTTAAAGATATTCATAGACACCACACTTAATCATTTGCATCTGCCCCTACATGCTTGTCCAAGAGTAATATTGAACGACAAAGATTGTGGTTCAATTAAAAATCCAAGTTAATAAATGTATATTGAGTTTGTTTAAGAGATACTTGGCAGATTATTATTTTATTTTTTTGGTGATTGAGTCCTATAGAATTATATAAAAATTATTATCGTATTAAAATATTTTTTGAACCTTTTGTTTTATTATTTATTTAGTTGTGCGTATATGTTATCTCGATCCTACAAACTTCAAGCATCAATTCTAATGATATGTTAACTGATTTAGGATTAATCAGCTTACAAAAAGATTATGTAGATATTGAGATTTGAATTAAATATATTTTTTAAATATAATTACAAAAATTAACTTAGTTAAACTCTCGATTCAATGATGATAATATATTTAAAATGGAATAAAAAAATAAAATAATTAACTAGGGTCAATCTTGACGTTTGAGACATGATAGGATATTTATCTTTTAACCCACAAAGGATGGTTTGCAAAACTCGAATGAAACAACCTAGGTTTATTTTATTTATTTATTTATTTTTCATTGGTGACAAAAGCTTGGTCTCCAAACATTTTTTTTCTTCCAATCGCACCCCGTTTACTATTGAATTTTGGCCCAAAAGCAATTTTTGAAGAACCAATCGTAATCCCAAACTGGCCCTTACTTGAAATTTTCAATCCCTATATTCGTTTTACAATATATACCATAAAATGAGCTAATTAATTAAGTTGGCCTCGATAATTTTAAGTTCATAGTATTTATATCTTTATTATTTAGGCTAAACTCAAGCGACATTTCCTCTCATTTTATTTAGATTAATTGTTACTTTAGTTGTTATCAAAAAGTACACTTGAGGATCTTAGCTGAAAATTGTAGTATTTTAATTAATTAATTAATATTGTTTTGATCAGCATTAATTAATATCTTTTCTAATTAATATCTTTCTTAGTTTAGCATTACTATAAAAAATAATTTTTGGGTTCAAAATTTATTTTTTATCCAACCTCAATGCTAAATAATAAAAAAAATATAACTTTTCAATGTAAAACTTTAGCTTTAAAAAATATGTCATCGTACTAATCGTGACCGGTGTTATAATTTCATTTATTTTTCAACCCCAATGAAATTTGCTTTTTCCCGTTTGGATCAAAGATTTATTTAGAGGGTTAGTTAATTTTTTGTTAGCATTTTATGAATCTTGACCCTACATATCTTCCACATTTTTGGTCATGAGTATTGTCTAACTCCATGAACCTCCCAAATTCAACTCACACTCTTAATTTGTTGAAAACAAATCCTAATCATGACCGTAAGATCATATTGTAGAATAACATGATGGAGCTTTTGATCAATTTGATGTGGTAAGTGGGAACTAACACGAGCAATTTGGAAATCATGTGGGGAATGGTTTGATAGGAAAGTGAAGTTTGAATGAGAGATGGATAGATGCACCAAACTCCATTTTTCACGTGCCATCGAGCCTTACAAGTTGTTGGGAGCTTAAGACTGATAGCATTGGTCATATCCACCCCTTAAAATCTTATTTATACGACCAAACTCTTTGCACACTTCCATTGAAACACTCTTCTCCTACCACTTCCATCACCACCGCCACGGGCTGCTAACCCTTAGGGTTGTTTTTGTTGAAGAGAAAAAAATGGTGACCGTCGAGGAAGTTCGTAGGGCTCAACGTGCCGAAGGGCCAGCCACCGTGTTGGCCATCGGCACATCAACTCCACCAAATTGTGTCGATCAGAGCACATACCCTGACTACTATTTCCGTATCACAAACAGTGAGCACAAGACTGAGCTGAAAGAGAAATTCAAGCGCATGTGTAAGCACTTTCTTTTCTCTTTTTTTTTTTTGGTGTCATTTGTTATAGAATTTACCTTATTTCACATAGAAATTTAAGGTGATTTAGTGTTCATACGTGATTTTGGCATGAAAATAGAATGGAGATGTGGGATGTGCATGGTTCACATAATTTTCATGCGAAGCTTTAAAAAAAATGGTTAGCTACAAAGTTTGACTTGAAAAATAGATTAAATTCTAACTTAATTTGTCTCCAAGGTTCAAGTTTGCTAACATAAAGAACAAGGTTTTGATTCATAAAAGGTTTAGGCAACCTTATTTTTTGTCCGTCACAAAATAACTTAATATGCCAACAGCTAATATTTGAAAACAATTTCAAGTTTTACGAGAGAGTGACAGAGAACTTTTTTTTTAAAGTGAATTAGGCAATGATTTTGTCAGAATTTTGGTTTATTTAAAAACTTATATTTGAAAGTGGAAACCCCTTTTTAGTAAAAGAAAATCTAAAAGCTTTCCCCCTTTTGAGTCCAATAATAACAAGACCCATAAAAATCAGCCTGTGCTTGCAATTATAGCTGTCAGCCAGTTAAGAGCCACAAAAATAGTAAGTGGAAGAAATTGTAATTGCATTTAATAAAAAAAAATAGCAATAATTATTATTATTATTTTTTAATCATTGTGTACACCATTATTGAGCCATGTACTTCATGCTTGTTTTGTCTTGTCAGAAAAATGAAGCTTTTTTTTTTTTTTAGGGTAAATCGGTTTAAAATACTAAAATAATTTTCTTCATTTATTTTTAGGTGAAAAATCTATGATCAAGAAGAGATACATGTACCTGACAGAAGAGATTCTGAAAGAAAATCCCAACGTGTGTGCATACATGGCACCTTCACTGGATGCTAGGCAAGACATGGTGGTGGTTGAGGTACCAAAGCTAGGCAAAGAAGCAGCCACCAGAGCCATTAAGGAATGGGGCCAGCCCAAATCCAAGATCACCCACCTTGTCTTCTGCACCACTAGTGGTGTGGACATGCCTGGGGCTGACTACCAGCTCACCAAGCTTTTAGGCCTCCGCCCATCCGTTAAGCGCCTCATGATGTACCAACAGGGTTGCTTTGCCGGTGGCACGGTGCTCAGGGTGGCCAAGGACTTGGCTGAGAACAACAAAGGTGCTCGTGTACTCGTTGTGTGCTCGGAAATTACGGCTGTTACCTTCCGTGGTCCTAGTGACACTCACCTAGACAGTCTTGTAGGCCAAGCATTGTTTGGTGATGGTGCTGCTGCTGTTATAATTGGTGCAGACCCAGTGCCTGAGATCGAGAAGCCATTGTTTGAACTAGTCTCAGCTGCCCAAACAATCTTGCCAGACAGTGATGGTGCCATTGATGGTCACCTTCGTGAAGTTGGTCTCACATTTCACCTCCTCAAGGATGTTCCAGGGCTTATTTCCAAGAACATCGAAAAGAGCCTTGCTGAGGCATTCCAGCCTTTGGGCATCTCTGACTGGAACTCCCTTTTCTGGATTGCTCACCCTGGAGGCCCGGCAATATTGGACCAGGTAGAAGCCAAGTTAGCCCTCAAGCCTGAAAAGCTACGAGCCACAAGACACGTTCTTTCAGAGTACGGCAACATGTCAAGTGCTTGTGTTCTGTTCATTTTGGATGAGATGAGGAAGAAATCAAAAGAAGATGGGCTTCAGACCACTGGAGAAGGGCTCGAGTGGGGAGTCCTGTTTGGGTTCGGACCTGGGCTCACAGTTGAGACCGTGGTGCTCCACTGTATCAATGCTTAAACAGACCCTAAACCTCTGATTGGCCCTGCCTTAAGTGATCAACATGTAATCTGGTTCCACATCCCTGAAGTTTTTTTTTTTAATATCCTTTGAATTTGTTTGGTTATTGTGAGAGAGTCAAAGTCTCTGATATCGTGGGTGTGTTGTAGACTGAACTAAACTATGGCAATAATAAGTTCCCATTTCATCTTTGGTTATGCCAAGAAAAGCAGCTTTTATTATTTAAAATTACACCTGATAATTAAAAATATAATTAAAAAAATACAAATAAAAGATATAAAATATGATACAAAAATGATATAAATAAAAAATATAAAAATAATATAATTTAAAATTTTTAAAAAATTATAAATAAATTAATAAAATTAAAAATTAATTTTATATTTTTATATTAACACTAATATATTATTTTTATATAAAATATAATATAAATATAATATTTTACACGTCACGATAACATAAATTATAAATTTATTTAAAATTAGGTATAAATAAAATAAAAAATCTCGAAAAGTATTTTTTAAAAAAAACTTTATTGAATGCATAATACAAACAAAATTTTGGGTTAAAAAAATCACCACTTTTTTTTTAAATTTTCTCTGTTTCATTTTTTTATATAAAAAAATCATAATCTAAAAAAAAAAAAAAAATTGACTGATGTTGGATTTCCATTCAATTTCCTCCTTAAAACAACGTTTTTAACTGAAAAAAAAAATGTTGGAGGATATAATATTTACAAAAGAACTACTCCATATTTATAAAATTAATGTAAGTAAGAAAATCATTATAAAATGCATATATATAAAAAAATTACCAATTATTACTTGTTGGTAAGGGGAAGAATTCTCTTTCTGTATCAATCATGTGGGAAATAAGCTATTTTATTTCAATTGCATCTAAATAAATTTTTAAGTTGTATTTAAATAAATCCTTAAAATAGTTAATTTTTTATTTAAAATAAAATTTTATTTGAATACAAATCAAAAGATAAAATTTTATTTAAATACAATAAAATATAAAAATTTATTTAAAAAATAAATAATTTTAGAGTTTTTTTTTAATATTTTAACCATTAAATTTGAGCATGAATGCTCTTGGTAATTACAAAAAAGAATTTATAATAAACATAACTTTTTTAAAATAAAAAGTAATTTTCAAAGTCATGGTCCTATGTGAACACAAGCACATTCATGCTTCAAAGATTAAAAAATAAAAAAAAATTGATATTTTAAAAAAAGTTTAAATATTTTTTATTAATAAAATGAAAAATAAAAAGAAATCTTGAATCCACCGATAACCTTAGCCTTGGAGCATCTTAAAAAAGTAGCCAACGAAGAGACCTTTATATTCATGAACCTGGTACCTTCAAAGGAATATGCTTATATTCTATTCCTAAAGGAATATTTTAATATTCTATAATTGCAATTGAAAGAGTCACAATCAACATTGCACGAAACAAGAAATTTCCTTACTCATCTCTCTCGTGTGAATTATTTTAATTCAAGATTATGGTTTGCCAATCTAATTAAAAAATGTTGCAAGCATATACTTTATTTTATTAGCTCTAGATGAATAGGAAATTTTCCCATAATCTCATTGAAAATTGCAATGGCAAGAAGCATTTGTTTCTCATGCATGCTTTACTTTTTGTCATCTTCATCATGGCCATGCCTTCAAAAATCCACAATTTTTAGTTACATGTAGGGTCCTAGAGTTAAAAAGAACAAATTTATCAACAGCATATTGTTGGAAGAGAACCAACCAAAGAAGGTTTTGGTTAGTAATATAATTAAAAAGAGCTTTAACAAAGGGTAAAAAGTTAAAAAAAAAAAAAAAAGCAAGCTATTTAAGGGGGAACAAAATCATTGAGATTTGTCATCTAATTGCCTCAAGAAAGAATTGGATAAAAAATGATGGAATTCATTGCTCCAATAGTGGCCATCATAGTTTACCATTTACTATGGTTGTGAAAATATATCCTAACATGATTTTCCATTCTAAAAATAATTTATATTTATACATTATCGGGTATAGATTTTATATATTATTAATAAATAAATAATAATATTTTATTAATGAGATGAATTGGATAATAATTCGACATTAATGAATAAATTTTTAAAAAAAAATTAATTTTATATATTTATTCGTTAATGAAATATTATTATTTGATTCGTTGACGGTATATAAGATTTATACACTAATAATATATCAAATATAAACTCAAAAAATATTTATATTTGTTACCATTCACCCACCATAAAATAAAATAAATAGGTGTATGAGATTTTTCATCAAAATATTTTGAGAACAAACTCTTTGAAATTGAGTTACTAAAAAAATAACAACTCTCTCCTATCTTTATCAAAATTTATATTTAAAATATTTATATTGATAATTTTAGATTCTAACAGTTTGAGTTTTTGAAATTTTCAATTAATCAATTTTCTAATGTGACATAATTTTAATAATGATAAATTATTAAATTAATTCATATAAGTTGTATAGTAAATTTAATGATTATCATTTTTGTATAAGAAGATAATTTCTTTTTGCTTCATAATAGAATAATTATTTTATAAAAAATTTAATAGAATAACTTTTATTAAGAATTTAGAAAAAAAAAGAAAAAAAAAAGGCATAACTGAAGCTTGTTTTGGATGCATGTTAGAGGGATTGTTACCATATGTAAATGTTTTATGATCAATGCTTGATGGATAATATGAACATGATCATATAAATAAATATATGCAAAAAATTTATTTGACTTGTGAAAATATAATAGAAATGTTACAAAAGATTGTTGACTTGATTAATTGGTTGAGAACAAGATCATGTATTCAAAAATTATTCACTATCTACCACTAAACATCAAAGCTAAAGATTCCTCTTAGAGTTAGCAAGGAATTCCTATTCCTTTGCTTTTTCCAATTACTTTTTGCTTTCTTTTTTTGTGACTTATCACATATTTTCACGTGAATGAGACTTATCTCATGTTCTAGATGAATATATTTCAACTTTTAATTTATCTCATCATGGCCGAATGTTATGCCAAAGAAAAAGGAAGATTATGTCTTTGTTTGTTATGATTTTACATTTTTTCATCATTTAATTCAAATGGTCGGTTGCCTTTTCTCTTTGCAAGCTTCATTCATAAGTCATTAGTCCCTTCTATGTTATGATATATTTCTATACTTAAGCTCCATTAGAATAATGTTTAGAATTTTAAGCACTTTTTATTCTTCTAACACATATTGGATTTTCATACTCTAGAGTTTATAATTATTCTCTTTTGGTAACTATGTACTTAAATGCAAAAGTTATTTTTAAAGGATAATTTAAATTAAAGATCTATGCACGAATTAATTACCTAGCATTACATATATTTTGTCACAATGTCACAAATAAAATAAAGGGCATCATTCACATAAAAATGAAATAAAAAAGTCACTATATTAGCAATCAAAATTTATTTTTAATATGTTTAATTATCACTTATTCTATAAATTTTATCATTATAAGGTAACTAATTTATTAATACCTTAAAACTCTCACTAACCGTAAAGTTACTTTCAATCAATAACATACATTGATTGAATTTACATAAATAAGTCCCACAAAGCATGTACATACTAAACACAAAAACAAGTTTCATCATTAAACATACAAAGGGTTTATTTGAACTATGTTCCAATTAATATGTATCACTTATCTAGTGGTTAAATCGAATCCATAAATTCTTTGATAGTTTTACATTCTTATTAGTCATCTATAAAATTTCAAAATTTTTGTGCTTTTCACTATTGAGACTTGCATTATAAATAGTTGTAATCCTCCTTGCTCTTTTCTCACATATTAATAATTTTTTTTTATCAAAGTTAGAACATTAGGATGTTTTCTCTCATTAGATATCCAATGATCTCCAAAAATGATTTTATTAAGGAATGCATTTATTCAAAATCATGTATATTTTTAGATTCTCTTTATATGGATGTTGTCACACAAGATGAACTCTTTAATTTTTGTCATTAACTCTGATGATATGTCTCACAATATCATCATCATTTGGATCCATTCAATATTGCGCTAACTTAATTAGTAGCTTTATGACTATAAGCAATTGCATCTAAGTTCTTACAATACTATGAGTTCTCACAATCATTGAATATTTTTGTAACATATATAAAAGAATTTCACAAATACAATTTACACAAGTTTTATAATAATTAAAACACGTTTTAATCATTATTTTATCATTTATACTCCTAAAGTCAATCAAGGATTATCAAAAAATTTAAAAATTTTATCATTTAAAAAAAATGTTATAGGGAAGCGAGTACTATAATAGGCAACTGATTGCTTTCTTTATTTTTCAATTCGTTTGAAAATCATGTAAAACATTTGAATGCTCTGAGAAGGTATTTGAATGCATTGTCAATTTTACCATTTTGTTTTGAAAAAATGAAAGGTAATTCGAATGTTATAATATAGGTATTCGAATGCCTATTTAAAAATCATTGTTAAAATTTAAATTTTGATTAGGGCAATCAAATGTCTTATCAAGCATTCGAATGCTTAAGTTTAAAAAAATGAAAAATTGATTCAAAATAATCCAAACTACATTGACAACTTGTGTTTGAATATTCTAAAACATTTACAATACCTTTCTTAACAAAATTACATGATTTTTGTGTATTTCTTTTGTAGATTTTCGAATGTGTTTTGGTGTTTCAAGAAAACAACAAAACAATATGGAATTAAGGCTTTATGGCTCTGATACCAATGAAAAATAATATAAACATGATCTTATACATAAATATATAGAAGACTTACTTTGTTTGCAAAAGTACAACGAAAGTGTTGCAGAAAATCACCAATTTGATCCATTAATTAGGAAAATGATCACACATTCAAAAATTGTTCACTATTTACACTATAAATTCTTAAACACTAAAAGAAAAGATTCCTCTGAGAGTTTGTAAGGGATTCTTTTTCCTTTACTTTTTCCAATTACTCATTCTCTTTCTTTTTATGCAACTTATCACATATTTTCGTATGAATAAGACTTATTTTGTGTTATGCATGAACATATTTCAACCTTTAATTGTAGCTCATTGTGACCAAATGACATGCCAAAGGAAAAAAAAGAGTACATCTCAATTTGTCATGATTTAACATCATTTTTTCATCATTTTATTCATATGGTTGATTGTTTTATACATAGGAAAACAAGTGAAAGGCCATGGCAGTTTGTGGTTAATGTTTGAATCCAAATTCAAACATTATCAACTATTTTAAGGTAGCTTTTCTTTGTTTTGTCACAAACTAAGATGCATGCTATACATAACTATCATTTGTAGTTATTTGTCTCTATGGAATATGCATCCATTCATTTTGGAGAGTATATTCCAATAGTACCTCATAAAATCACACTTACAATATGATAAGTGTATTTTCATTACACGTTTAAATCAAACCTTAAAAATTTTGATCAAAAATAAAAAAAAATGCAATTGCCATTTTATGACCAAATTCTCATAAAACATCATAGCGAAAAATCTTTTCACCAACCATTCAATTGATGTCTTAAGCATCATTCAAATTGCAATGCACCCCCAAGCACCCTTATTGGTGGTGCAATTGCAATAAAAAATTTTGTCAATTGCAACTTTTGTTTTCAAATGTGATAACAATACGATTCAAAAATAACTAGTCATTGACTGATTTTTTTGGTCTACTTAATGATCGGCTAGTGAGATATTTTTTTTATTTTTATCCTTTAAGTTTTATTATTATGTCTAAAATGTCATTGAAGCTTTTGTTGTCTTTCTAATTTTTTATTTAAAAATTGTAAAATAAATTCAATAATTTACTATAATAAATAAAAATTTATTATTTAATCATGAATAAATATTTTTGAATTAATTTTATTATTTATTAATAAATTTTATAAATATTAAATAATTTAAAATTTTATTATATAAAACTTTTAATTTAATTTCCTTTATGATAATTTTTTTCTCATTCTAATATAATTTATTATCATTATTACTTTCATATCTAAATATATATCGTACAACTAATTTTAATTTTATTATTATTATTTTTTTAATCTCACTCAAATTAATTTTATGATGCATTTAAATAAAATTTGAAATAAATAAAAGAAAAAAATGGGTAAAGGAGGAATGGAATCCAAAAAATATTCCAGAAAACTGGGTAAAGTGAATGGGTGGGGTCAAAAACTCTGACAATGAGCCAACATGCTATACAACATTGAAAGCAGTAGCTGCCTGTGGGCTAACCCATCTTTAAAAAATAATTAATTTCCCTAATTTGGCAGTTTTTGAATTAATTAAGCCAATTTGTTAAAAATAATTATTTTCTCTAACCAATCATAGTAAGTAATTGAATTAAAAGTAACTTTAATAATCACATTAAATTAAATTATTTTAAAAGAAAAAATAAATTAAAAAAAGGAAATAAATAAGCAAAGTTCCCATATTTTCCTGGCTCACATGCAGCCTTCCCATATTGGACCCTCTTTTTCTCACTCTTCTTAATGTTATCCTTTCAAAACAAAACCAAAAAAAAAAAAAAAAACAAAAGTTGAATTTTCTCTGTTCTTTTCTCCATTGGTCTCCCTCCTACCCCAAACTAAACTTCCAATCACATACACAAAATTCCCATTTTAAAAATTTGACCTTTTCAAAAAACCATTCTTCAACTCTTTATGAAAAGGAGAAACTTGGGTACTTCTCCTTTTTTTTTTTTCCTTTATAAGCACTTTTTGTTGTTGGGTTTTCTTGAAAGGTGGGGTTTTGTTTAGTTTCTTGTAGAGCTATTCTTTTCTTCAATTCTAAGCCCATCATTTTTTTTCTTAAGTTTTTTTTTTTTTATAATTATTTTGTTTCACACACGCACATGCATGTTCTCCAGTTTGTCTGATCTGGATTGGATCACAAGGTTCTTTTATTTTCGGCTTTGAAGAAGATTAAGTGAGAAAGAGGAGGGGAGGGGTCTTTAGTGGGGTTAAGTGTTTGAAAATTCTGTTCTTTGTTGGGAGCAGTCTTTGGGTGCTTAGAAGAAAAGAAGAACGAAGGAACCAGGTGAGATTTTTTTTCCTATCATCCTATTTTTTGTATCTCTATTTTGGGTCCCCCAAAGAAGATTCTTTTTGTTTTCCCTTCTTGTTTCTGTTGTGTGAGTTATAATAATTGTTTAATATTGTATTTCCATGTGGGAATTTGAATTGTGTTTGATTGGTTTTTGGCCAAAATTGCAATGTACTGCTTATTCTAGTCAAATGTTATGAATTGTTTTGGTTTTGTTTTTTTTTTTTCCTTTTTCATATGTTAGAAATTGTTGGTCCGTAGGGAGGAATTGTCTACTTCTGCTGTCTTGCATTGTTGGGGCTTTTGAGTTAAAATTGAGTTTTAGTGTTGAAGGATTGAAATTGGGGTTTAATTGGAAAAGCTAGACTTGAGTTTGACAGCATATTTTAACTCCTGAGGCATGGCTGGTATTGATGTTTCAAAGTATGCACATAGCCCTGTGCACAAGGCTGTTGCCACGAGGGATTATGCCAGTCTCAGGAGGATACTTGCAGCTCTCCCACATCTTCGTAACCTGGCTGAGATTCGAACAGAAGCAGCCTCATTGGTTGAGGAAGAGAAGGCTGATGGGATCGCTGCTGTGATTGATAGGCGGGATGTTCTTAACCGGGATACACCTCTTCACTTGGCCGTTAAACTTGGTGATGAAACTGCAACTGAAATGCTTATGGTTGCCGGTGCTGATTGGAGCTTGCAGAATGAACAAGGATGGAGTGCGCTCCAAGAAGCAATTTGTAATAGGGAAGAAGCTATTGCTATGATTATTGTTCGGCATTACCAGCCATTGGCATGGGCAAAGTGGTGTAGAAGGTTGCCTCGTGTGGTGGGAACTATGCAAAGGATGAGAGACTTTTACATGGAAATCACATTCCATTTTGAGAGTTCTGTGATACCTTTCATTTCCAGAATTGCTCCTTCAGATACGTATAAAATTTGGAAGAGGGGTGCAAATTTGAGAGCTGATATGACTTTGGCTGGATTTGATGGATTCAGAATTCAGCGCTCAGATCAGAGTATTCTTTTCCTTGGTGATGGTTCTGGGGACGGGAAGGTTCCTACTGGATCACTTTGTATGATCTCACATAAGGATAAAGAGGTGATGAATGCTTTGGATGGTGCTGGTTCCCAAGCAACTGAGGAAGAGGTTCGACAAGAGGTGGATGCAATGTCTCAGACTAATATATTCAGACCTGGGATAGATGTGACACAGGCAGTTCTTTTGCCACAATTGACTTGGAGGCGACAAGAGAAAACAGAAACAGTTGGTGCCTGGAAGGCTAAGGTGTATGATATGCACAGTGTTGTTGTAAGCATCAAATCTAGGAAGGTGCCTGGGGCCATGACAGATGATGAATTCTTTGCAACTTCCAATGAAATTGAAACAGAGAGTGAAGAGCTTGATGAGATCTTGACAGAAGATGAAAGGAGACAACTTGAAGTTGCTCTTAAGTTGGATTCTTCAGAAATATCCAATGAGAATGGTGATGGCATTATTAGGCATCGCCGTAGTTGCTATGAGTCTAGGGAAATTTATATCGAGGAGTCCAATGGTTATAAAAATGGAGAGACAAAGCAGGAAAAGAAAGGATGGTTTGGTGGATGGAGGAAACGGGAGTCAAAGCAAGAAGTGCATCGGAAGATTGTACCACCAAGAAGTTCTCTGTGTGTGGATGAAAAGGTGAGTGACTTACTAGGAGACTTTCCATCTGGCAGTCAGATCAAACCTGGTAGACATTCTGTGGAGATTGTGGCAAGGGATGATCATCGGAGGATAAGAGATTCGAGAATATCTACTTCCATGGGTTCAGAGAGTAGTAATCGGCGTAAGGACACTGGCCGTGAGAATGAGTATAAGAAAGGATTGAGGCCTATTCTTTGGCTTTCTCCAAACTTCCCATTGCAAACTGAAGAACTCCTGCCATTGCTAGACATTCTTGCAAACAAGGTTAAGGCAATTCGTCGGTTAAGAGAACTTCTCACTACAAAGCTTCCAGTAGGAACATTCCCTGTCAAGGTTTGTTGTTCTTTCCCTGTCTGATTGGATCTTGTTATCATTGCTATTCCTTTTTGCAGCTTTTGTATTGAGCTCTATGTTCCTTTTTTTTTTTTAACGTTATTTATCTTTATTGTTCAGATTTATGTTGATTCCCATAATGCACATGTTTTATGGACCAATTTTTTTCTGCTTTCTCTTATGATTGTTTGGTCTCGCCACTTGTCAATTGTGTGAAGACATTTCCATCTAGAGGAATCTATGGTATGGGAAGTATAGGTTTTTGAAATCGTAGAGTGATGACCTATACAATTGTAAATGATTTTTTGTATGGCCTTTTAAGGCTTGCTTATTACCCAAATTTTTGATCCCTTATATTAGAGCTTTTAGTGAATTATCATGAAAAATATATGCTTTTCTAAATTAAGACGTTGTAATCCATTTAATCTTATAGAAGCCACATTGGGCTTATACTTGACTTCTTTAGGGTTTAAGACCAGGATTTTGGTATTTATGTGCCCGGCATAAGATCCAGTTCTTTCCTTCCATCTATTGATGTATAGATTTGCCAGATCAAATGGAGGTGTACTTACGTTCTTTCATTTTAATGGTGCCAGTTGGTATTTGGGCTCTCTGCAAAAAATAAAAGAGAAAAATGGGGATGGTGGTTATGTGCACGAAATGCTAGTCATTGCTGTAGTCATCCAGTAATGATTGGGAAATCCAAGAAAATTATGTGCATGAAAATTCTCTGGAGGTTTTCTGTTTATCTTTTACATTTGAGATTTTATTCCTTCTTGTAGGTATCATGATAGATTGGTTTGTTCCTTTAGTCCTTTGTTTTTAATTGAAACAAAAAGGACACCTAGTTGGTGAGGAGTGCATATCCAGACTTGTTATGTATAATTTAGCTCAGCTACTGTCTGAAACACATGCACATGGTTAAGCTCAATGACAAATAATATTTGTCTCGTTTCGTTGATTATGTTTTAACATTTTACTAAGAAATTCTCATGGTTGCACTTAGGTTGCTATTCCAGTGGTTCCAACAATCAGAGTAATGGTTACTTTTACGAAGTTTGAAGAACTACAGCCTGTGGATGAGTTCTTGACACCCCCTTCAAGCCCCACTGCCGGCGGAGAAAGCCCTGCAGTGACACATTCCTTAGGTTCATCTTGGTTTCAGTGGATAAAGGCACCATATCACCGCCCTAGCTCATCCAATTATAGCTACAATAAGATAGAAAATCTTCCAGATCCATTTGCAATACCTCCAGATTATACTTGGATTACAGCTGAAGAAAAGAAAAAGAAGATGCAAGAGAAGAGCAAATCAAAGAAAGGTAAGAGTCAGAATCATTGAAGTCAGGCTAAGATCCTGATGCAAAACAAGTTCTAGCAGATAGCAAAATAGGAAATAGTGTTTCATTAATCCATAAATATTGTGTTTCTCTTACTGAGAAAAGGAAATAGAGAAATAGATGATTGGAGTTGTGTTCTATGAAGTGTGGATAATCCCTTCATGGGAAAGTTTGGTATCCTTATGGGGGTGAAAAAAAGGTGAAAAAAAAAAAAAGATGTGATTTTTACAGCATTTGCTTGGCATTTGGTGGGATGTTACACTCTTTGGATTACTGATTTACATCTTAAAGTGTGACTAACTTTTGACAACAGTTACTAACAGAACTGGCAAAGTTTTATTTCTGGCAGCTGAGTCAATTTTTATAACCATTTAGATAATTTGTTTTAAGAGGTCATTAAGTTTTCTTGTTGTGTAATGTGTCATTTTCTCTTGTTTTTTATCCATCTCTTCCTTTTTGGACGTGAATCAGATTTAAAAGTTCTTGCTTTATTTCTCTCTTTTATCTGTATTTGTTCCTTTTGCATGTTTGCTATATGATAGGTTGAGCTATACTTGAATATGGCAACAATTTCAGAATACCCTTTTGGTGAAAAACTGTAATAGTTGTGTAGAAGGGGAGTCAATTGATTTGTTATCAAGCTGGTGCAAAAGCTTCATCAATTATACTGGATGCTGGATCTTTCACACTAATTTGAGGCAATGGTCAAAGTAGAGAGATAAAAGGGGACCTTAATAACAAGCCATGGTCATAACATTTTCCTCACTATTACCGTAAAGTCAACTTCTATTTTCACCGATAAGTGGTTAATTTAATCGGTTAAGTTCATCTTTTTCGATGAAAAGATTTTGAATTTGAGTTTTGTCGTTAGTCATTTGTTGGAGTTATTTCGAATATACGATTTACAGTTACTTATCTTAGATTATCAGATATAACATATCTTATCCTAATCTAAAAGATTGAATAATTTATTTACCTTAAGATTTTATCTTAAAAACAAAAAAAAAAGGGACTTTAATAACAAGCCATGGTCATAACATTTTCCTCACTATTATCGTAAAGTCAACTTCTATTTTCACCGATAAGTGGTTAATTTAATTGGTTAAGTTCATCTTTTTCGATGAAAAGATCTTAAATTTGAGTTGTGTCATTAGTTATTTGTTGGAGTTATTTCGAATATACGATTTACAGTTACTTATCTTAAATTATCAGATATAACATATCTTATTCTAATCTAAAAGACTGAATAATTTATTTACCTTAAGATTTTATCTTAAAAACAAAAAAAAAAAAACTTCCATTTTCACTTAAAAACATTTTTATCTTGATTGCTAAGTCAATGTTTTTAACTGTCGGGTCAAGTCCACGTTCATTGACCGCCAAGATGGCGACTAGTTGTGTTGGTCCGGTTCTTAAAAAGGATTACTTAAGCTTTGTTGCTACGATTTAAAGAAAAAATGAAAAATATGATATAAAATATAAGTAAAAGTTGTAAGTGTTTAATAATTGTTGTGAAAAATATTTTTATTAATTAAAATTTTTTTAAAATATATGTATAAAATATTAAAATAGTAGATAATATAATAATTTTTTATTCCATAAGCGTTTTTTTACCATAAAAATCTTAATTAACTTTTTAATTTAGGTTGAAAAATAGGATTTTAAACTGAAAAATTATATTTTTTATTGTTTAACATAAATTGGATAAATAAAAATATTAAATTAGATCTTAATCAATATCGAATAAATTAATTGATCACGTCAATACAAATTATTTTAATCAATATTAAAAAAATCAACTGATCGCATCAATACAGATAAATTATTAACTAACTATTTTAATATCAATTCATTTTATCAATTCATTTTATAAAAAGTAAAATTGAGACACAAATACCTCGATTTAACCATTCCACTCACATTCAATTTCTTCAACCTTCTCTTTCTTTTCTCCATCTCCTACCTGCTACACTTAATTAATTTGAACGTCGAAACATATCTTGTAATCATACCTTCGACGCCCCCAACTCTCCATTATTAGTTCTCTTGCAGGTAACACCAGCCTCCTAATCAGCTTCCCAGCAAGCTTACATCAAAGCACCCCGTCACCTTACCAAAAATACCATCATAAACCTCAATCTGAGAACGTTTGAAATCTAGAGACTTTGATTTTGATGCACTGTGTCTTTGGGGTCTGGCCCTTTTTATCTTTCATTGAATCACCCAAGCAATTATAGGGTCATTGACCTAAAAGGCCTGCAAAACAATTCATAAAACATTTTATGTCTTTCTTCTGCCTTTCCAGTGTGGCAATTGTTATTACAATAACAATCAAGCTAGGCTAAAGCCTCATCATCTTTTTTTTTTTTTAATGAGGGAATTGTTTTTATGTGCTGTGCAGTTTTGTTTTGGATCATGAATTTTTGGTCCAGTTGTTGATTTAGAGATGGTAACAGAACATATATCAATATCAGTATCTAAATTTGTTTAATATTTATAGTATTTGAACTTGTTTAAATATTTATTTAAATTTAATATTATTATTTAAATTTTTTAAATAAATACATTAAAAAATTTGTTTATTTAAAATTTTTATCAAAATATAAAATAAATTAAAATCAAAATTTAAGTTCACTCTTAATTAATAACAAATAAAATATATTTATTAAGATTCGAAACCTTTCACTAAGTATAAATTTACATATTTTACATATGTAAACGGATAATTGATTCGGTTATTTATTCGA
This sequence comes from Durio zibethinus, assembly GCF_002303985.1. The sequence goes on along the minus strand of NW_019168026.1, from coordinate 14,459,906 downwards.
ATATACATTATTATTTACTAAAACATATGGATCGGAGATTGGGTATTTAGAGATATTATCATTATTCTATTTGAATCCGTTACGAATAATAAATTTTTATTAAATTCATCAATTATTAGTTTATAACTATTTGAATCTAACGCAAATATATCGAATAATAAGGGGATATCCATTTATTTACTATTCATTTTCATCCTTAGATTGATTTAATAAACAAAATTATTTTTGAAGTTTGAATATCTGCAAAACCTATAATACCATACTTGATTTAATTTTTGCATTAACACCATATTTAATTGACAAATATAAGCCAATAAAAATTATTTCAGATACCGTGAAGTTTTTAAATTTCACTAATGAGCTTAAAGAATTGTAACATATTCCACTACAATATATTTAAAAATTAATAAATTAATATGATAATATTCTAATCTCGTTTGTATAAAATGATAGTCACAATTAAGGAAATTTGCTTGTATTGTTAATTGATATTCGCGAATTTCACATTTAAATCTATTTGACTTAACACTTCTCCTTTCACCTTTACCACTTGAGTTAGACTTCAAGAAAATGTTTTAATATTGTTTAAAAATAAATTTTGTATAAAAATTTACGAAAAATTATTGAAAATTTCCAAATTATTAAAAATTTTTAAATCATTGATTTGAGTAAGGATTCACTTATACTAATATAAATATTTTTTACTTTTTTAATTCATGAATCAAAATGACTAAAAATAAATTTTATGAATTTAATTTTGATCCAATAATAAAAAAAGTATAATACTTAAACTAAGTAAATTAATCCATTCTCGATTGATTTTTTCCAACATATTTGATAAATCATTTTAAGAAATCATTTAATGAAAGATTTTTAATTAAAAAGGGTATTAAGTAAATTTTATTTAAGAAAATTTATATAATTCCGTTAATCTTATATTCTTTTTTTTTTACTATTTATTTTTTAAAAACTTTTACCAATTAAAAATAGTTATGAAATTGTATCTTTATTTTATAAAAAATAACAAAAAGTTGATTAAACATTTAATTTTAATAGCATACCAAATAATTTTTATATCATAAATTTAGTATTTAAATGTTTTAAAATTAAAAATTCAATACCTAAAATTTTCTTATTAAAATTTATCCAGTTTATTAAACAGTAATAATAATAATAAATCATCTTATGAATATCTGGCTTTTGATAAAAATAAAATTACTACCACCATTGTTCTTGCATACGCTTCACTTTTGGTTAAGCTATTCACACAAAAAGCATTACATTTTATTGTTGAATTAGGAATCTAGCCAAACCAAGGTGTTCTTCATCATTTGAAATTCATTTCATGTTTAGTACATTAAAACTTTTCCAATTCTATTTTGTAACTATATATATGTACTAGAAATCATTCCCAGCTTCACCCAGAGTCGAGTTTTTTCAATATAAAAAATATTTATTCAATTATTAATGTAAATAGAACATAACATGCATAAAAAAATTGCTAAAAATATCATAAGGATGTTGGAAATGAAATCCACAAACATAAATTGTTAGCTATTTGGGAGTTTAAAAGATAAGATAAGAATATAAACAGTTAAGCATAACAAAACTCAAAATATCACTTACAAATATAAATAGATGATCATAAGGGAGTTCAAAATGTATGCAAATAAAAATGTTAGATTGCATTTAAACATTTAGTACAAAAATGATCAATGGTGTTTAGTGTTTCATTGGATGTATAATAAAAAATTAGCAAGTTATTGAGTTGGGATAGAGTTGAGGGTGTGGTATATTATCAGCTCTATATATTTTTTTTCTTTTCTTTGCATAAAAAAAATTATTATGTGTTATGATGTGGCATATTGGTATGGGATTCGGAATTAATATGATTATGTTTAAAAAATTTATTTGTCCATTTTAAGAAATAATGACAGACATTTAAGAATTATTTTAAATACACATACATATTTGCTTCATATCAAAAATAAAACCAAAGACTACGTTTGTCTAAGGTGAATTTTTTATAGTATTTCCCTATAGTTATGTTCATTTTCCTCAGTGTTGTTACTTGTATAAATAGGGAAGTTACTGGGTAAGGTATGAGAAAGATAGAGTATTTCCTATTATCATCCTTAAATTTTTATATTATATCTATCTCTTTACCCGTACTCAAAGTTTTTTTAAATCTATCCTTATCCTTACAAGTATTTAATGAGTATGGGTAATTTTCATACCTGTAACTTTTAAATATACATATATATAAATCAAAATTTATTTTTTAGCTTTTTTATTCTTATATTGTATATTTAGGTTTTTCTTATAAAAGTATATATTAACTTATATATATTTTTAATAAAAATATATTAATTTTAATTAATCTAAAATAATAATTTATATTAATTAATAAAAATCTATCCACTAAATATATATAAATATATATGTAGGGTATAGGTACAGGACGGGTGTTATACTACCTATCCCTATTCTGGTACCCAATAAAAATTTAAAATCATACTTATCTCTATCTCCATAATGTAATAGCATCTCCATCCCCATTCAAATAAAAAATCGATTCCCCATTGGATATGGGTAAAATTGACATCTCTATGTATAAATTACCATTGTCATATATTCTGTAGTTAAAATTTTAAAAAGTTTAATTTATGATAGTAGCCATCAATTGAAAATCATAGTATAAACTAATTTTAAAAAGTTATGAAAAAGGCCTTAGAACCTAACTTAAAGGTGGACTTATTCAATCTGAGAAGCCTTACAACATAAACAGGTCATTAATATTATAACGATTCATTATTTATATGTAGTCCAACAATTTTAAAAAGTTGTGCTCCTAATTTTGTTAAAGAAAAATTTCATAGTTAGACTTTTTGTCACATCCTAAAGCAAAGTTTTTAAGTGTAGTTCATTTTTATAAAATATCCTATTAATTATGCTTATATATATTAATATTTTAGAAACCAATATCCTCTATTTCTTTGTCTTATTGCAGTGCCTAAGTTTTTATGTACTTATTGTCATGGTGAACTCATTCAATTGTCTTGCCTTTAAAAATGACCTTCCATTTTTTTTTACTTTCTAACTAAGTTTAACTTCTACATTTTTTTGTGGCTTCACCAATTTTTTATTTTTTATTTTTACCATTAATGTAGTAAAATAAGGAAAGACCATTGTGTTTGATTAAAAGTATTCAAGTTATTCCTAGTACTTTATTCAATGATTGCATCTTATTAAAATTTTTTTTATCTTTACTAAATAAAACCAAAAGATAATATGACATCTAATAACAGCAATTATGGCTATAACATGGATAAAAGACTTAATCACATGCTCTATTAAATCTAGAGATGTTACCAGTTTGATAGTGTTTGTATCATACTCCAATGTTGTCTTATGCTTAAATCCCTTTCAGCAACAAATTGTAACTTCCATAACAAATATTGGATATTTCAATAAGCCAAATAAAAAATGAAAAGTAAAAAAACTTGAAACATAAGGATTGCAAGTTCATGCCTCGAAACATTTTTGCAACTGACCCAGCTTTCCTCTAACTATACCCTAACAAATAGGTTGAAAAAGAATGAACAATTAGCAGATTTTCAGTTCAACTGTGATACAACTTGCTTCCTTTAAAAGTCAATCAACCCTTCCTTCTTGGAATAAAATACCCCATGGGAAATTAAGTGTTTAGGGCATAAGAAATAGATTAAAAAGAAAGGGAGCTAAATTAGATTAAAAAGAATGAGATATTAGTTCAGTGGTGCTGAAGTTGGCTTTATGGTTGAGGGTTTCATACCCTAATCGTAATAAAAAAAACCAAAAAAAAGGAGAAAATTAGAGTTTACATATGGTGACTACACCTATATTACTGGACAAATTATCCTTTCCATCGATGAAAGCAAAGTTAGATCTTAAGTTTTAGGTGCAACCATCATATGACCATTCAGATAGTTGTAGGTATATGTTTGAAAAGGAAAACATATAAAGTGTGATATAATATATATCAATGATGCTTCTTTGGCATGCCATGTGTTTAATGAAGATCCACCATTTAAACTTAACTCCCTACAAAATAGGCATGATGCACAAATAGCTGGATGATTCTTCAATAGACCATGTATTGAATGAAAACCATCGTTTAAATAAAAAATTAAAATATTAGATCCCTAATGCCTTTCAAATATGTTCAATAGCTAAAACATGTCAGTATGATGTAAATCTTTAGATTAAAAGGAATAGAAAATCACACTTATAGAGCGTTTAGTTCGAGGACTCTGAGATTTTTCCTAGAATCTATGCTTATGAGAATGTGCTTCCCATGTTTGGTTCATGGTTATTTGATTCCTGATGTAATCTTAGATCCTCAATAATACTCAAAAGTCCTTAAATAAAAAAGACACATTTCTGTGTGATTTTTTAAAATTATGATAGAAAAGTTACTTTTTTCCCACATTTGACGTGAATAAAAAGTATTTTTTTTCTATTTTACCTTTTTAAATATTAACGTATGGTAATTAACTAAATTATGATTTTTTTTACAATCATTATATTGAAAACAAATAGCATAAATATTTTGTTTTGTTGGAAGCTTAACGTAATATTTGAGTTGTAATTTTTTTTAGTAAAATTTTTTAAAAATTTTACCACTCAAATATTGCGTATCTTTGCTTCAAAATGTAGTAATTGTTATTATTTACTGCATTTATTTTAACAAAAACACAGTATTTGACTTGTATTTAATTTTTATATATTTTTTCCATTGAATAGTGCATTTCTAGGGTTTGTAACATAGTATTTGTTATTAATTACTATGTTTCTTTGAACAAATATTCAGTATTTGACAACTTTTACATTTTTGGAAATTTTCTCACTTTAATATTGTATTGGATGCTTTAAAACATAGTAATAGTTGTCAAATACTGTGATTTAGCTTTATAATGAAATAACTATGATTATTTACTGTGTTTCTATTCAAAGAAATGCAGTAATTGTTCACTCGTAAATTTCATTTTTTCCCTTAAAATCAAATTTCTATCACAACAATCATTCTTATCTCTAATCAACACTAGCCTAATTTTTAATAGCAATTACAACATTTCTTACATAAGAAATGTCATTTTTGGAGCTAAACTATATTGAATAACAAAGAGCACTTTTTTTTTCAAACAACATCTCAAATATGTAAGTAAAGATTTTTTTGTTTCAACTAACATCAGTTTCAACCTTCGTGCTTTCATCTTCATACTATTTAATTTATCAATAAATGGCGTATCTATTATATGTTATATCATGATCAATTCTGCATTATTTGTTTGATTTAAATGTGTTTTTGTTTTATTTATTTAGATCTTAATTGAAAAAATATACATCTATGATATGCGTTTTTCATTTTGGTTTTAGTCATTGATCCATATATGTTTTGTTGTTGGTTTTTTTTTTTTTTTTAGTGTCTTAGATTTCATTTACAAAATGCACATATTTGCTTTCAACATATGTTTTTAACATTAATCAAATCTTTATTCTAAACAATTATAATTCATTTATCGCTAAGAAAAAGAGTATTTGATAACAGTACTTATTTTACAATTGAATCAGATGGAGACTATGTTCACTTGATACTTATTGTTACTGTAACATTAGTTGTAATGAAACTTAAAAAAAAGTAGACTATATTATGCTGATAGCACTTATGATAGGCTATAAATTAAAAAGTTAAACTTATTTGCAATGATTTTTTAAATCGATAAACAATGTGTAGATAATTGTAAAATGGATATGAGAGTTTTTGTAAAATTATGTAATTTGTTTCAAACACAGAGGAGATTACAAGTATTTAGACATATGTTAATAGAAGAATTGGTTATTAGCTTCCTTCACATCATTACTCATCATACAAAAATAGGATTATGAAGTATCAAATAACCAAATCTGAAGAGACAACTATTAGACAATTTGATACTATGTTGAATTTTGTTTTGAGACTCTAATCCTTGTTGCTTGAAAAACTTGAACTGATATCGAAGAATTTAATAGATAATAGATGAAAATAGTTCAAAGGTTGTTTGAGCGCCTTAAATGAAACATATATAAAGGTAAAGATAGACTCAATTGACAAGTTTAGATACAGGACTAGAAGGTGCAAGGTTTTGGTTGTTGTTATTGTTATTGCTACTCTAAGAGGCCTAGATCAATACATTGATATTATTACTTTATTAAGCTTTATATTCAATAGTTTTAGAGGTATGAGTTTTAGGTTGAGTTTTGAAATAAGTTGTTAAAGAAACAAAACTCCTAACCCCCTTAACACAGCTCAATCTATCTTTTGAACTGAAAGCTAATGTCATCACATCTTCATCAGAACTAGTTGAATCTCACAACAATGTCATCCTAAAACACAACATGTAAATGTAAATAATTACAATATATTAATATACATAAATGACAAAGTAGCAAAAAAGATATAACTTCGAAATAACTTGCAATCTTTTTGACCATTTGTTCAATTATTTTAATTCCATAGGTTCTAGATTTTGACATATGTATTTTTTTTTCAAACATCTCATCTTAATATTTTAATGTATGAGTTGGATGTTTCCTAAAGCCATATGAAAATGTAAGTTGGCAACTTTATTAAATAAATTCAAAATCATAAACCATGTGTATAATAAATGATATCAAATACTTACAAGTTGTACTTCATATTTGCATACCCCTTTTTCGATGCTTGATGGTGATATACTTTTTTGGATTTGTATTTTCTTTTGGGTTTTTTTTTTTCTTTGCAGAAAATAAATTCAATAACAATTGGTTTAGCTTGCAGTTCACTCTAAATTAAATAATATGTGATCGATAAATATCAAATCAATAAAAATAAAAGAAGTTTGCTATGCGTACGTTAAATTCGTCTGATAAATGAGTTGAAATAAATTTTGCTCACTTTTCATCATTGATAATATCTAAATATGTTGATGAGGTATGAGCCAACAGTTTAGCATTGTCAACAAATGGTAAAATAAATTTTGTTGTCAATCTACTTTTAAAGTCTTTGAATTTCAACCCAGCATATTGTAACACAACCTTCTTACACTCAGTTAAGATATCAAAGTGTTCATTAAACGATTGTATTAGAAAATGCTAACAATAACGTAATTGCATTCCATAAAAAAAGACATAAATGATCAATAAAAATCTATTTGATTATTATAACTTACCATAACCAAATCTCATATATGTCCTTTGAATTTGCTAAAACCTTCCTCAAACTATCATAGTTAATGGATATTGTTTATCGAACAACATATTCAATATAGCTCGCCATCTCTACTACACCACTTAACACAACCTGCCCATACACATTGAAGTCAATATGTATATTTTTTTAGTTCAAGTACCTTACCACATCCCTTAGCTTTTTTTTTTTTTTTAAGTAGATGTGTCAACATCATACTCTTATTCATGTCAAGTAAAGGTACACATACATTCTTCAGAAGTCAGAATATAACTAATTTATACAAATTTAAATATGGAATGACATTAGCAACAAATACATATATTAAATATATCAAGCAATTTAAATATAGAATGACATTAGTATAAGTTACATATATTGAATATAAAATACATAAATTGATTTATACATGTACATAAATGCTAATAATCAACAACAAAAGTTATATTCACCGTACCTATCAAAAATCAAATTCAACTTTAATAATTTAATCATTATGAGGCAAACTTTCCATTTTAAGTAAGCTTTTACTTGTGCTTTAGAGTCTTGCCATTATAGAAGAACAAAAGAAATTCTTTAACAAATTAGAGATTAATTTCTTTTCTAAATTAATAACATCACCATTTGAGAGCATGCATAAAAAAAAAGATTCTTCTTTTTTCTTTGGTTAAAATAATGTATATTGCAATATTACAACTTGGATAGGACATTTTTTAGCATGTGTGCAAATAAAAAATTTTTAATATATATGAACAACACTAGAATTTCACCCACACTAGAGGAGGAAAAAAAATTCCAACACTTACATAATAAAAATGACTAAGGTTTAACATATTTTTTATTTTCATTCTTTTAATATTTCTGTCCTAAGAGTTCATTGACAATCAAAATATTAAAATATAGTTAATCAGTATGACAGAGATGTAAGCCACTGTTTACAACAAATTAATGAATGAGAATGACATATCTTTGATTCTAAATTTAATAAATGAGTTTCAATGTTTATTGTTTGAAAACTATTCAATCAATAGTTGACATATTTATGAGATATTTGTGCAAAAAGATAGACAATAGATACTTATTAATATATATGAAAAATAAATAAATTTTTACCTCAATCGACAGTAAATGATCGACGATGGTGACAATGGTGATGGCAGTGATGATAGGGACAAAGCCCCAAGGCGGATAGGTAAAGGGTTTTGGGGTTCAAGGTTTGGCTGAATGTTTTGAGATTCAAGGTTTATCTTTTGTAAAAATAAAATTGATTCAACTTTGGGATTAGGGTTTTTGTTGTTTTTTGTAATTAAAACTCAATTATTTTAACAAAAATGATGTTATTGTTCATTGTAATATAACATGTGTATAATCAATTATTGCATTTCTTTAAAGTAAAACACAATAATTGTTCATTTTTTAAATTATGCCTATAATCAATTATTGCATTTCTTTGAAGTTAAACGTAGTAATTAATTTTTATATTCTATGATTTGATACACAATATTTGTCATATTTATTGTGTTTCTTAGAATAAAAATGCAATAATTGATACTGAATTTTTCTTTATAAACAACTCCGATACTATATTTCTAGGCTTTGAAACATAATAATTGTGAATTATTTCATGCGTTTCCTGGATGAACTAAACGTAGCAATTGATTAATAATTTTCTTTTTATATTTGGGCACTCGGATATACTGTTTCTAGAAGTTGAAATGTATTATTTGTTTATTATTTTTATTGACAATTTATTATGTTTTTTATGTGGTGAAGAACATTATAGTAAAAATATATGATTAAGTACTATGAGATTCTTCCCAACCAAACACAAGAATATAACAATCCCATACAATGAAGAATCACCCCTTGTCAGGAATCCATACTTTTCAAAAGATCTTACTTTCTCTCAAAATCTAAAATTTCAGTAAGATAGTGGCTAGGAGGATTTGAAAGGCATTATGGTAATAAGATTTCCAAGGTTTAGCCAAGGATTAGCTCAAGACCCAACTTCGTCGTATTTGGTTTGGTATTGTTATCGTGCATAACTTTGAGAGTCATTATGATATTACTGAGGTGAGCCAAACGCCCTTTAAGAGATTACCTACTGCATACATGACTATTGATAAAAAAATCTTCAAATTCATGCACATTGGTGACGTCTAACTCTAGTATTAGTTGATCATATAGTAGTACTTTCAGAAGATATTTAAAAAAAATAATATTTAATAAAGAAAAATAAACTTGGTGCAACCAACATGAAAAGCCTATAAAATAAGCATCATTCGAAGATTCCCCACATATTGTGCATATACCCCTTTTCAAGTAAAAGTTCATGCATGAAAATAAAAAAACAATTAATGGACAAACCAACAAATCAAAGAAATAGAAACCCAAAATATTCAAAAGACACCTCCATTAATGTCAAACTAAAAATCAAATGACATTTACACAGCTCAGTGTTTCTTGTTAACTTTTCAAATGCATGCGAAGAAATTCATATACGGAAATAGAAAACAAGTAATACAAATAACTAAAGCAACATAAACCCAAAATAAAACAAATTTTAAAAATACCCAAAAAGGCAACAAAGAACATGAAGTTTCACCTAGAAAAAAAAATGAAAGAAACCTGCACAAAAAATAAAAATAAAAAATTTGTTGTTTGAATTTGATAATTCAATATAAAAAAAAATTGTAGAAACACCAAAATATGAAGAAAAAAAGGAAACAAAACTAAAAATGAAAATATATAAGCAAGAATCACAATTAACCACTCTCAACAAACTCCTCCTTCCTTTTTTTTTTTTTGTTCGATCTCTCTTTCAAGCTTCTGTCATAAAATTGTTTGTCACCCTAAAAACTCTCATGCTAAAGAAAAAAAAAAACCCCTTTTTATCCCTCCCGATCTCCTTTCTTTTTTGACCTGATCTTTTTCTAGACCATTCTTCTACCTTTCAATCTCTCTCAATCTCTTTTTTTTTTGTTTTTTGTTTTTTTATCATATCCTTCTTTTAGATCTTTCCTTTGTCCATTTTGGATAGGTGTCGCGCAAGAGTAAGCCTGGAGAGAAAAATATATGGTAGTTAGATTGCAGTCATGGACTATTTAGATGGCAACGAAATCAATAGGTAATTGAGTAATCATTTGTTGTTATGGTACTGAAATAAATAGTAAAAATACTGACTTGGCAAGAAATTGGAGTAAACTAAAGTATGGAGATAACTTTATATATACACATACACACACACATATATATATATATATATATATAATTTTGATGCATCTTCTGACTTGGTGATTTAAATTTTGCTAAAAGTTGAGTTAGACAGTTGATGTGGCTTATCACAAAAAAATAAATTGAAATGTCGAAAGTAATATTTCAAAGTATATTCTGATATTAAAATCAAAAAATGTATAAAAAAAAAAAATAAACAAAGTTAAGATTGCAAAAGTACAGAATTGAGAATCCAATACATGCTTGACTTGATTTTATTTTTTATATCTCATGAAGTATGTCGTGATTAATTAATTTGTTGAGCGTTAAGTTATATATATATATATGAGATAAATCTTTAGTGTTTTAAAACCATGGAATTTGATTATGCTACCGTACGGTAATATGGCCATCCAAGTATATGTGAAGACAAATTATTAGTTTAATTTTTTCTTTCTAACAAGTAAAGTGACAGACAATTCAATCAAATATAAAGCTTCTTAGCAATCATGTTTTACCTTAGTGCTGCAGAGGCGTGTGCATTTATGCCATGATTGTGGTAATAAGCAAAGATTTCGATAACTTGTCTTCTTAGGGTCCTACAAGAATATGAAAACCCATAATAATGTCAAGTTCTAGATCATATTGGAAACTTGGATTTTTTTGGGAAATTTTCAATTCCAAGCATACTCCATTGGAACTCGTCAAGATCATACATAACAACTAGAATTTCAACATTTGTCGGTTTTAATCGATTTTACTAATTGAAATTGATTGAATTAATTCGATTTTAGTAATTATCAATTAAATAAATTGTTTAATTCATTTGATTTTTGAGTTGTAGAATTTGAACATATGTTGGTTTTAATCGATTTTATTTATTAAAACCGATTAAATTTGGACAAATTAATTCAATTAATTTGTTTTTAGTAATTATTAATTAAATTCATTCATTCATTCATTTAATTTTCAATTTTTAAAATTAATAATTGAACTGCTTCGTCCTTAACTATAATATTCAAGCTTTCAAAGATTTCAAGGTGAACTTAAGATTTTGGTACAAAGTGAATGAAAGTTTTGAAAATTGCTATCAGCTTCTTGACGGGCTGTAATTTCCATATGATTTCGAACTCATTTGATCACCAGATTCATTTGCCAAAGCCAAAGGGGTCATTTATTAACACATGCACCTAAAAAGAACAAGAAACATATGTACCTGTTTTGCAATAGTTATGGCCAATTTACTTCTGTTTTACTTTGAGGGTAGGTACAAGGAAACATTCAAAATCAACACCTTCAACTTGAAGTGATACCGGTTGAAATTTGATTTAATATTTTTAAAAAATGTATGATATTATAAATTTGTAAAATTCAATTTGAATTGATTTTTTTGAAAATTGATCTGATTTTAAATAAATTCTATTGATTCGATTTGATTTTCAGTTTGTGAATTTTAAATTTTTAATATATTTAAATAAATTATATATAAAATAATTATTTTATTTTATAAATTTTGAAATATATAATTCGATTCAATTTAATTTTTTTAATTTTTATTTTTCGATTTAAAATTCGATTCCAACTTAATATATATATATATATCCAAATTTAATCTGAATATAATAAAAAAATTGATTCAAATGAAAGTTTGATATTCAAATTGATCCAAAATTTTCATGCATTCCTAAACCATAAACGAAACTAGCTACTCACACAAATCTGTCTGCATATGCTATAGTCAATCAGCTTTGGGACATTGTTGAATCTGATGCAGCATATCACTGCTACATATTTTTGGGAGCTGCAATTTGATTCATCTTTCATTTCTGAGATCTTCACATTTGGCTAACAATGAATAAGCAGTAGAATATTCATGTAAATCTTCTATACAATTTTCATCCAAGATTATCATAAATTTGCTGCTAAGATCATCCTGAAGAAGGACATTACCTGTCCGGAAATATTGTTGCTTCACTGAATTGCACAAACGCAAGAGTTCCGGACTCCCTTCAGCTCTCCATCATCTGACACACTTTTATGATAAAACAAACAAACAAACAAACAAAGAATCAGAAATATAGATAACATTTCTTGGACTGCTATGTGAAATTTAGTTGTCAACTAGCTAGGAATTCTCTTTCTATATATCCTCATGGGCTGTTACCAATTTTTTTTAATAACGAAAGCCCTACGAATAAAAAAAAAATTACAAATATTGAGATTTAAATTTTATATTTATTGAATGTTATCTTTTAAAACCAATTGCATTAATCAACCGAGTTAAACTTCAGATTATATTAAGAAATTGTAAATGTGAAACACATGCCACATTTTGTTGTCCCTCCAATATTTCATTTCATTAATGCCCTGAAATTAATTCAAACTGTCACAGATTGTTTATGAATAAGGCCACTAACTAATGTAAATTAGTGGCTAGCTAGCTAGGAGCTACCTACAGGGTCAATTATAAAAAGGTAATTAAAGAGTTACTCTTATAGGAAAGATAGGCAAATAAGTATACTTTTAAACTCATTGGTGTTTTGGTTTAAAAAGAGTTCAGCCATATCCAAAATTTACCATAGCTATCAGGGGATACATAATGTTACCTTGGCTCAAACTCCTGAACATGGGCAATGTCTTTTCCATGAGCATCTGGCCAACTTACTTTCCTCCTTTCTATCTTTGATTGGGACTCCTGGTCAAGTATTGTAGTTTTCTTGAGATTACTCTTGGGAGTCGGAATTAGTTCAATGCGAGGCCCATTAGTCCCACTAATACTGTATCTACTGTTGCTGCAGCCACCATTGATGATCCTGTCTGGGCTTGATTGTAATTCATCAGTATTCCCAACTTCTGTCATGACCCCATCTTTAATATTCTTTACCACACCAGACCTCTTCTTGCTGCTGCTGGTGCTGCTGCTTCGGTTGTTAATTTCTTCACCTTTGCTATCCAAATTCCTTGATGGTACATAGCAAGAGCACACTAGAGCAGTGCACCTGTTCTGCGCCGACGCCGCCAGGAGTACAACCCCAATATCCTTTCTATATTTGCTTCCTACTTATTGATCAGACCATGACCATGAATCCTGCTTTGTTTATTATGTGTATTTGATCAACCAAATAAAAATGGCGACGAAACAGCTCCATGTATATCATTTATTAGCATAACTTTGCTTTACATAGAAGAGAGTGGTATAGGAATAGGAATAAGAAGATGTGGTGGAATTTTTAGGTTGGGAAAATATGGATGTATGCCTGCATATAGAAGCAAACTTAATAATTTTAAACATGATATGATGATACAACATAAAAATAATATTAAAAAAATTATAAAAATGAAACGAAACAAATAGGATTGGAATACATAAATTATCATATCTATATAAAAGGCAAGTGCAATTATTTTTTCATATAGCAGCTCCCACCACTTGAAGTTGTTTTTCTTTTGCTTTTGCCCTCAGCACTCATTAGTAAGGTGAAAATGGGGTGAAACAAGAAAAAAAAGAGGATTGGAGTATCATTAACCCCCCAACTTTTGACTGTTTTTGTCGGGGGAATATGTACTCATTGTTTGTTATATTTTGAGTTTGAGATGGGCATCTAATCATGTTTTATCTTTCACATTTTGTTTTGCTTTTTTCATGGCACGAAAGCCTGCAATCAAAAAGTGGCAAAGAGAGGAAATAATTATAGTTTCGAAAAGGAATAAAGAGAGAATTACATCAAAAACTTCATTTTGATTACAAAGGTGATGGACATGCCATCAGAGGCAAAGCTAGACAATAACTAAAGGGAGGTCAAACAGTGAATTGAATGGAAGAAGGGAGGATATATATTAGTTTTGGTAGGCTCAGTGACTGATCTAAAATGGTGTAAAAAAATTTTTGGAGAGACCGTAGTTCCTGCCTGCCCGATCCGCCCCTACATGTGATTGGTCGATTTCGAAATGAATCATCGTAGATGAGGTTATCGAAACCTCAAATTTCTAGGCCACCTTTCTCAATAATGTTCTTTGAGGAAAGCATGGTTTATTCCTGCATGTTTTTGAATTCTTAACCATCAGCTGCTACGTTCTAGCCCTCTCATGAGCAATAATAACCCCTTGAAGGCAATGCAAGGCCATGTTACTTGGGACAGACCACATTATTTTGCTCTAAAAAATTACTTTGGACTCTGAAATATACATTGAACCAAAATTTCTTTCCTTCAGGTGGATCACTTCTTCAATTCAAACACTTCAAAGTAAATATTACAACGTTCAATTTGACTTGTATATGGTTGGTTTCATATATATAGATATGATAATTTATATATTTGTATTATGTAAAATATTAAAATTCGGATATTTGTATCGTTGTTATACGAAAATTATATATTACAATTCTTGTCGATACAAAAATATAAAATATTTTTTTTATGTTGATAGACTTATATATAATTATTACTAAAATTTTAAATCGTATTATTTTTTTATATTATATTCGTATCATATCATTTTATCATATTTTAAAACTTGCATTCATATGAGAATTGGATTCGGGGTTTTTTACACGACACTCAACACACATTATGTTTTAATATTATTAAATTTTATAAGAAAATATAAACTCTTAATTAATATTCTCTTGAAATTTAATCTTCTCATTTCCAATATTCAATTGTTTATCATGAATGTCAATGTTTTGAATTTGATTTCTCAGGAAATTTAAATTAAATTGGGTTTTTTGAGAAAAATTCACAAATAGTCCAAGATCTTTCATAAATATATCATTTTCATCTATGACTTAAAAATTTAGATTTATCATCTGAAACCTTTTAAATCAACAATCAAACAACTAAAATAATATTCATACAATGCGTGACATTGCTCATAAACCTATGTGGTAAATTTATAAATGAAATTTCTTGTCCAAAAAGTCAATTATTTATTTATAAAAGATCAGTGGACTAGCAATGAAATTTACTAAAATTAATTTATTTTTTATTTAAAATTATTCAAATTTAAAATTTAATCATTAAATTAAAATTTCAAACGCTTTACAACCCTTAAACCACTTACACCTATTTACTAGAGTTGAAAGTTAAATTATTTAAAATTTAAAAATTATTTTAATTGATTCGTATATTTATTTTTAGAAGGTAACATCCAAATTTAATAAGTTTATAATTTAAATTTTAACTGCATTAATCTTACTACGATTTTTTTATAAAAAAATTAAATTATTTTTTGTGGTACATTAAATTAATATTTTTGTTATTAATTATTCATTAAATAAATTTTAAGTAAAAATTTAATAATTTTTTTAAGTTCAAAATTTTATTTCTTTTCCTGTAAGCCCTAAATGAGAGAGATAAACAGACCGAGAAACTCTTTTTTTTTTTTTATAACATTTTTCCTGTAATTTTATTTAGAAGTGAGCCAAAAAAAAATTTTCATTTAAGGAAAAAATGAAAATGACTCAGCTCACACGTACTTTTTGCCACCTGTCATTGTTAAGACAGTTAGCACCACGTTGACAGTTTTTATGCAACCTTTAATGATTGAAAAGGCCACGGCGCGTGTCCATCACGCTAGATGCGATCGACAACTCTCCCTCTGGTTCTGGGAAAACCCAAATCACGTTTAGCAGCAGCATTCCGACAATGAACAGGTTCGAATTCGACCAAAATCTAAACTGATTTCCTTTTTTAATGTCTTTTTCGGTGCTTTTTTCGCTTTTAGTGAGGGATTATCGGCTATAATAACAGGACTGTCGCAAGAAAATTTGGCTCAAATGTTAATAGATTGAGAATTCCCTGGAGGCAGCCATTTTCTAATGATGCAGTCCCAATATCATCTACCTCCAATGCTGCTAACCTTGAAAAGGTAGTCTTTTTTTTTTTTTTTTTAATTTAGTTCTCTTGCTTAAAGTTTCTGCTTTTATTTCAAATTTTATTGGTATTTCCAGCTTAAATGTGGTTAATTTTTCCTTTGATCGTTGCGATTGTAGTTTAGCATTGCTCATGATGTGTTTTTTTGTTTGGGTTTGCAAACCAAGTTTTTAGACTGAAAAGCTACCATTTTTGTTGTTGTTGTTTAGGATTAAGGTTGGGTTAAAAGCAACATTTTTGTTGTTGTTTTGGATTGAGCTTGGGTTAAAAGTAGCTTTTGAATGCAAAAGTCACTTTCAATAGCAATGCTAAACTAGGCCTAATTGATGCAAAATATTGGATTGAGTTAACTAATTTTTCCAACTTTTTAGGAGAGTGAAGATCTACGGTATGACATTGCCATTGTTGGAGGTGGCATGGTTGGCCTGGCTCTTGCTTGTTCCTTGGGTAGCTAAATTTTTTATATTTACCCTTCATTTCCTTGTTATGTTATGCAATACATCTTATGCTGGAAATATAAAAAATGGTTCATCAATTTCGGTCTGGCATAAGCATGCATGCAATAGGCACTTCATGGTGATATAACACACATGGATGCTGGTGACACTTATAAATATGTATGATTAGGACTTCTTCAATCTTAAGAGCATGTTCTTGCTGATGAACATAAAATTCTGAGAGGATGAAATTTTTAGATTTTATACTATGTTAATTTGCAGCTACCAGACCGTTAACGAAGCATTTGACTGTTGCCATCATTGATAGCAATCTGGCTTTGAGGAGAAAACATTTCATTGAGAAAGAAGTCCATCCTGATCCCAGGGTCAGTACAGTTACACCTGCGACTATATCTTTCTTCAAAGGTAACAAACATAATGTCTTAGCCAGTTTTAAACCTTATGCAGAGCTCAATAAATGGTTTTGTGCTAGCATCTTGCAAAACTTTGAAAATGAAATTTAAGTAGAAAGTTTAAAATTGGTTATGTTTTAGACACAGCTATAAGATTATGATCTTAGCAATGATTTGTTAAATTAAAGTTGATTATAGGAGGACTAATTACTATTATTTTGGACTCTCTGTCTGAAAGGTAAGTGTACAAGAAAGAGAAACCACTGGCCTAATTGATTATTCAGTATTGCTTTCACTAGTTGATATTTTCTCTTAATTAGCTACAATATCTCATGCTTGTTTGTCATGTTTATTCTGATTTCAATAACTGTGGTGTCACACGTTGCAGATATTGGTGCTTGGCAATATGTCGAGCAGCATCGGCATGCCTATTTTGATAAGATGCAGGTGCTGGTTGTTATATTTTCTCTTTTGCAGATCACGCCATCTTTATTATTGCCTTTAATTGCTTTTATTCATTGTCTCGGTTAAAATAAGAACCAGCATGCTACTGAACATGTCTTATTTCCATGGACATTGTTGATTTTTAATGGCACCTAGAAGTTTGTCAATCAAAAAATTGCTTACAGATTTATTCTGATCTACTATAGGTTTGGGATTATACTGGCCTAGGTTATACAAAATACAATGCCAGGGACGCAAACAAAGAAGTACTCGGGTAAGCACCTGCTTTAAACTAAAGAGGCAACTCTTGTTATCTTTTAGATGCTAATGCCTACATGCTGGTTTTGGACTGTTTTTAGGTGTGTGGTGGAGAATAAGGTGCTTCTTAGTTCTTTGTTGTCACGTTTGCAGGTATTGATAAGTTATGCAACCTTTAGCATAATTACTCCATCTCACTTGAAGTTTCTTCCTTTCATTTATCCTCGAATGGTTATTTGGCCCTCCTTTACTGTTGCAAAGACAAAATTATGCAGTTATTTTTTAATCTTCTTTGCTGGAATTACCTAGTTTCTCCGGTCCCATTGTGCTCCTCCTCCCCCCTCCACCCCACCCTTTCTTTTCCTTCCCAAATATTCAACATTAAGAATGCAGTCATTTCCCGAAAGTAAGCACATTCCCACTAATAATATTGTAAAAAAGTGCTGCTTATTTTCTTCTATGGTCATGGTTTTACAGTCATATTATTGAACCTAGGTAAATTAAATATTTTCAGGATACAGATTTTCAGAAGAAAATATACCCATCAAGATTGACTTCAATGTCTATACTACCAAATTCTTCATCCTTGGAAGTGGACAGCACATTATCAGTAACAGCTTCGTTCACTCATGGGCGTTTAGCTAAGTTAGAACTGGAGGACGGAAATAGCCTATATGCAAAGTTGGTGGTAATTGAACTTGCACCCCAACGAGTTAGATTGCTCGTTTTGAATATACTTAATAGGATAAAAGTTTTTTCTAATGCCTTGAAGATTTTGACATTTTTCATTAGTAATTGGTGTCAAGTTACATGAGATTCATCTCAGGTAGGAGCCGATGGGGGAAAGTCACGAGTTAGAGAATTAGCAGGATTCAGAACAACTGGATGGAACTACTCACAGAATGCCATAATATGTACAGTAGAACATGCTGTAGAAAATCATTGTGCATGGCAGAGGTTTCTACCTGCTGGTCCAATTGCACTTCTGCCAATAGGTGATAAGTTTAGCAATATCGTTTGGACTATGAACCCGAAAGAGTCATCAGAGTTCAAATCAATGAGTGAGGATGACTTTCTGAAAGCTTTAAATTATGCTCTGGATCATGGATATGGTCCTCACCCTACATCAAGCTTATTGGGTAATGCGGACATTTTTTCTTGGCTCAAAGGAGTTGTATCCAGGTCAGCTAATGATTGCTTTGAAATTCCACCAAAAGTAGTCAAGTTGGCCTCTGAAAGAATGGCCTTCCCATTATCCTTAAGGCATGCCAATGACTATGCATCAAATCGTGTTGTTCTAATTGGTGATGCAGCTCATACTGTACATCCTTTGGCTGGCCAAGGAGTTAATTTGGGTTTCGGAGATGCATCTACACTTTCAAGTGTCATTTCAGAGGGTATTGCAGTAGGCACTGACATTGGGGAGGTATGTAATAGAACTAACCACCCTCATAACATGTGATGAATCTGGTCTCTTCAGCAACCATAAGTTTCTTTCTATTTTCTTCTTTCTTTCAAGGAAAGAATCTGAAACTATGCTGTTTGTGATGCTTACTCATCCTGGAGTGGTTGTGTTTTTGCTTTTTCAGATATTGCTACTGAAGAAATATGAAGCAGACAGAAAACCGACAAATGTTATGATGATGGCAGTCCTGGATGGTTTTCAGAAGGCATACACTGTTGATTTTGGTCCTTTAAATATTTTACGAGCTGCTGCATTCCATGGGGCTCACTATATTTCACCACTTAAAAAGAGCATCATCTCATATGCCTCAGGTGAGCAGAGACTGCCATTATTATCTTGAAGACCTTGATAAACGTGTTTCCCAACATCATCTTATACAGGAGTAACTTGTTGTCTGGAAGGATTAAAAGAATAATTGTAAAGTGCAACTCTGATAGGTGACGAATTGCATGTCTGGGACAGCACCTTCATGATCATGTGTCTTTCTGTATTCGTGTTTTATTTTTTTAAAATTATCTAGTCTTATCGTATTGTGTACGTGCTTTGTAGCTCTTATGTGGACAAAGATCCCATCTAATCTATACAAGAAAATTTTGGTTATATCTGTTGTGCATCGACATTGAGCAGAAAGAAATGCGAAAGACGTGTAATTATATTGCATTTAATATAATATTATATCCCTATACAAAATATAAACACAATTGGGGAAAGCAGTTGGCGTATATCGAAAATGTTTATAAAAATGTATCTCGAATTAAGCGTGCTAATACCCGAGATGATAGCCGACTGAGCACCTCAGGAAGCACCCTGGCAGATACGCCTGGCAACACTGGAAGCAACTCTTGGATAGCCTGAGCAACATTCACACTCTGCTTATGTGAATAAAATAAATGCAGTTAATGAGATATGACGAAAATACATGAACTAAAAAGTAAGAGTGAAAACGATTCAAATAAGATCAAATTCAATTTAATTTTTTTAAACGATATATAAAATTATAAATTTATAAAATTCAATCCGAATCCGAAATAAATTTTCATTAAATCTAATTTGATCTGAATTTAATTTTATCAATTTAATTCGAATCCTCAAATTTTTTATATTATTTTAATATAATTTTTAATATATTTAAATAAATTTAAGTATAAAATAATTTTTTATTTTATAAAAATTTAAATATATAAAAACTAATAAATATATAATTCGGATTAGTTTTTTTTGTTTTTTATTTTTCAATCTGATATTTGATTTAGACCTAATATATAAATTTAATATCAAAATTTATTTCGAACCAAATAAGAAAAAAATCGATCCAAACCGAACCATAAACCACGATTTTGAATCGAATTTTTATCTTTTTGATTTTTTTTCACTCCTACTAAAAAGATGGAAGTTCCTTCCAAGAATGGTTTACGTTTCAGGTAAAGAGCAAACATTTGAGTACCTGATTTGAAGTAGCTGATAATGAACTGCCGGCTGTTAAGAACTCGAGAATTTTTTGGACATTATTCAATATAATTTTGTCCTCTTCAGTTATTGAAGGCAAAAGTCCAGCTGGCTTGAAGGGTCCAACTGTAGGAACCATGCTGAACACAGGGGCAGCATTTCTGACTCCCAACACAGACATTATTTGAACTAACTGTTCCCTAGTAAGTGCATCAATGCCCTTCACTATCTGCTCAGCAGCACAGAAACATTAGTTACAAATTTGAGCATCATTCTAACCAACCTCACACAAAGAAAAGTAGATCTAATAATTTAAAACATGATACAGTGATATGACACAAATACGGTACAAAAAAATAAACAAGGAAGTAATACAATTTAAAATTTTAGTAAAATATTATATATGAGTTCAATAAAATAAAAATATATACATTTTATATTTTTGTGTCAACATGAATTATAACACATAATTTTTGTGTAAAACATGACATGAATACACAAATTTTTATATTTTGTACGACATGAATACATGAATCGCTAACTCTAAAAAGAAGGAAGGTGCAAGTTTTCTTTCAATTGAGCAGAATTCTCAAAAGAGCAAATGTAAAAAGTGGATAATCAGTACGGACATTGAAAAGGTCTAGCATAACCACACACCAAAAGAGAAAGAAGAATACCATACATAAAGGCCACAAGCACACTTACAACAATCTAAGAGAAAATTATTAGCATGCATAGAATAACACTTTGTTCCATTGTTTCCAGAGAATTTTAAGAATTTGCTCGTAAGTTATAACAGATCAAAACTAAAGCAATGATGAAAAGAGAATCAACGGTGATGACAGAGTATAAGAGCCGTTAAAATCATTGTAAACTTGATCAATAAATAACCACACATGAAACTATAATCTTTTCTCAATAGGACAAGTTATTCTCCTCAAGATGATTCTTTTTTTTATCTTATAAAATATGTATTTTTTCGTATCTTTGAAGAACAATAAATCTTGGCTACTTAAGAGTTTACAACCAAGCAGAATTTGTTTTGAAATGAGTTGCATGATATAGGAGGTTGATATGATCAGATCTGTTTAGGCAAAAATAGTGGGCCACAAAATGACGGCAGGGTAGACATTTTGCATAGATGATTGGAGGCAAAGTAAACCTATTTGAAACTAGAAGAAATAATACCTGCGAAGCAACTTCAACCGAATGAAAAGTCTATTCTATTTAGTAAATTCATTTAAAACATCATCTATAGATGTGCCTTGTATTGCGGAGGCAAAGATTTCAAAAGGTCAAGGCTCAAATTTTCTGAAATACAGCTGCAGCAGAAAATATTACTGCTTCTATTTGAGCAGAGGAAAATTAATTCTGGATTAAAGATTTCTTGTTAAAATTGTTTTAGGAGGGGAAATTTTCTTGTGCTATCTCTAAGGATGCTACTCAATAAAACTCCCAAAAACCCTTTTGAGTTATAAATCATTTGCGAACTTATTATGGAAATTTTTGAGGTTTTCAAATGGGAAGAAAAGCCACTAAAGAATGGATTGCATTGCAACAGATTTTGTCACCTTCCAGCTAAAGACTGGCACTAAATGGTCCTTACTTCGATATGATTTTACTAATGGAAAAAGTAGATAAAATTCTTGCTAACAAGATAATAACAATAAAACAATACTAAGGACTATTAAGATGAAAAGAGATGTAGCATTCAAGAGAGAAAAAGAATATGCCTCTGCCCTTAATATAGGGAAGGGTGGCACTATTTTTAGCCAGCAAATAACATTCTCTTTCTTTTGAATATAAGATGTAAACATACCTCATCCAGAAGAAATTCTCGGAAAAAGTTCCCCTTCTCAGACAGCAGAAATGCTAAGGCTGCTCTTGTTTGAATAGGCTGCTTTGATTGAGATTCACTTGGTAGAAATCTAGGGAAAGTAAAATTTTCTTGATTCAGTAGAATGCCTAGTTCAGCCATATCCCCACTCAAATTCTCCCCGCCTCCACTTTTTGCTGCAGTAATAAAATTCTCAAAGGCTTGCATGACATCAATGAATCTTTCAGCATCAAAAACACCAGATTTCCCATATATTGTGTAACGCAAAGCATCCCTCAGCCGTGGGGATTGATCAGTGAGGAGTCTCTAATCATAGAAAGAAACATAAGGGCATGATAAACTTATATTCTGGAAAAATTTGACCATCTATTAAGAGAAAGCACAACAGCAGTGTCCGAATCTTTGTGTACACTTCCATCTTGATCCTATCTAATTACATTGGTGTTTGGGTCAGTCACATGGACTCTTTTACACAATTCAAGCCATCTTAAACCAAGTCCCCAAAAGTCTCCGGGTAGCAAATTTTTCAACACCTCCTTCCCTGTCATTTGTAGCCTTCACTTTGTCTTTTTTCTTACTTTCAAGCTTAATGGCATAGAATTATGTTATTGTGGTATGTTAGAACCATTAATTTAAAACAAGTTTCATTGTGTATTCTAACTAAATTTTCATAAATAATTACATTGACATTGACCATGAACATACAACAACCTGGTCAATCAGAACTCAAAGAAAAGAGTTCAAGTGATAAATTCAAGTTTTTGCAGTAACAGATAGTGAATTCAAAATGTCTTCTTCTTTCTTCATTTCCTTATTTGTCAAACAGCAAATAAACGGCCAATACTTCAAAATTTCAACCAGAGGACCAAATAACATTTTGGGTGACATTGTTACCCTGTATGAAACTCTATAATAGTCTCTAAGACAAGTAGCATTGATTTAATATATGAGGAAACATTTTTATCCTAGAAGCATTCTTAGGCCCTCATTCATATACCAAACATAAAACTAATGAATCAAGCAATTAGCTATTTAGCCATCATAAATTCAAGATAACAATGGCTAGTGCATATTGTTATAACAAAGGCCAGGTCATCATAAGTAAGGCCCTCATTCATATACTACACATAAAATAAATGAATCGGGCAATTAGCTATTTAGCCATCAGAAATTCAAAATAACAATGGCCAGGTCATCATCATAAGGAAACATTGTTATCCTAGAAGCATTCTTAGGCCCTCATTCATATACTAAACATAAAACTAATGAATCAGGCAATTAGCTATTTAGCCATCAGAAATTCAAAATAACAATGGCCAGTGTATACTGTTATAACAAAGGCCAGACCATCATAAAGAAACAATGTTACCATTGAAGCATTCTTAGGCCCTCATTCATATGCTAAACATAAAACTAATGAATTAGACAGTTATCTATTTAGCTATCAGAAATTCAAAATAACAATGGCCCGGGCATATTTCACATCATCATTACACTGATAAATCAAATTCATTTAAAAATACAATTTGCAACAAATGAATATTCATACCTGTGCAATATATGGATAGGCCTCATCCACAATAGCAAAATCAGGATTCCCCACTAAAGCTATTCCTTCCAACACCCCTATTGCCCTAATTATAAGAGCAAAATAAGGAGGTATCCTAAATGGATAATCAAATGTTATCTGTGCCAAATCAGATGCGAGCTCCTGAAAGTTGATGTTTTTTGCACCCCCACCCTCAAGTGCCTGATCAAAAACCTTTGCCAGAACAGGCAGGATGGGTTCCAAATTAACCCCCACAGGAATAAAATCAAGTTTAACAAAATCTTTAACTATTTCTGCATAGTCCCTGTGAATAAGATGAGCAATTGCTTCAATCATTCCATACTTCTGATCATCAGTTAATTTTGTGACAAGACCTGTTACATCACAAGCAAACTTTACAATCTACAAAATAAAGCCTCAATAAATAAAAGAAAGTATTCTCACAGTAAAATTTAGCGTTTATATGCATGATCAGCATAATATCAATGATTTATGAAAAGAACTACCAAATAATTGTTGAAAGACAACCATATATCAATCTCTCAACTCAGCTAAATCCAACAAAACTACATTGGAGGTTGGCTAAATGGATTTTCTTCAACTTGCAGAACCAAAAGTCCTGCCCTTGATAGGTTGCATAGAAAGTAAATCATTTTTTACCAATTAAAATAGATCATCGGAAACAATGCATATCCAGTTACAGTTGCTCATGAGCAAAAAAAGCTATTGTTTCATACAAGCAGTAATTAGTTTATAGATGAATCAGGCAATGAATTGTATCCTTAAAAGAAGGACACTTCATTTGTGCTCTAGACACAGACACAAATGACTTCTAAAATCCCCAAGTCCACATAAAGGCACTTGGACTAAGGCTCAGTTATAGAGATTTTGGTCTTATTCTTATGGTTTTGATTGCCACTATCATTCAGGAAGTACAGAGCTTTTCTTTCAGTCCTCAGATGAGTAATCCTTGGAAACTCATAAATAAATTGCATTTAAAACAAAAGGAAGCCAACACTGAGCACAAATTCAAACACTCACAATAATGAATATCAGTTTCCATTTGACCGAATCAAATGAGGAATAAAGCATTAGGAATAGACAGATCTGATAAATAGACCAAAAATGAGAAGCTCATACGAAAAGATTAAGTTTGTTCTCAACGGCCCGTAACGGGATACTCTTTCTTTTTGGGCTTTACAATTTAAGCAGTAATTCAGAAAGCAAGCACTGGTTGATTATTCAAGCTTGGAGCGAAGATGACTAGCTGCTATTCTTTCTTTATTAGGTTAAAGACACATTTTATGAGTCAACCGGTACAAGCATGTACAGAAGGGAAACATAAAACACTTTGTCATTAATCTAGGGAATGCTTTTATAATTGGGAGGGGAATAACAGCTTGCAATGGCTGCATTACCCAAGATTAACACTTAAATAAGGATACAGGTCTACATCACAAAGAAGTAGCTCGATCTATGTGATGCCTTTACACATGTTGAAAGAAGACCTTTTGCAGTGTAAGCTTTAGAATGTATTATTACCAAAGTCAAGAATGGCTAGCTTCCCATCAGGAGTGCGGATCAAATTCCCAGGATGTGGGTCAGCATGGAAAAACCCAGTATCAAGCAACTGAAATCAAAATGGGATAAGTAACACAAATTAGATAATAAGCTTAGGAACTTGTCTGATGTAGAGCAATAAAATATCTAAAACAAAGAAATGTTCGGTGCTTCCTTCCTTCTTAGATCACTGGCATATCGGTGATCTATGTGGTGAATATTCACAACAGCTGTTTGTTTCAATTAGACATGCACAAACAATTGGCAAGCACAGAAAGGAAGATGAAGACATATTTTAAGTGATAGTTCGTGATCGTTATGCACAAACAATGCAGACAAGCGACCTTGCCATTTGATATTAGCTCCTGAATATTCAAACGGAAAAAAAGAAAGAAACTTAAATTCAACCTCCTTTTACACAAAATTATTTTTTAATATATGAGGAATTCCTTCTCTTATCTTCAATATGACTACCTTAACCAAAAGTGAATTTTACAACTATCATTTGACTGCAAAAATTACATAGGATAAATATCTATGGAATTGTGTTTAACATTTTTTGAAATTAAAGAAAGAACAAATAACATTTCCAAATGTCACAATATTTTGCAGTACTGCCACTCTGATACAGAGAATTTCCTTCCACCATCTTCTGCATTATTATCATTCTTATCATCAACAAGTTGAAGCATAACATATTTAACTGCTTCAGGCAACTAATCCCATTTTAGCACAAATTAACCTCAAAAGTGAAAAATAAAAAAAATGCAACCAGGAAAAGGTTGACAAGAAAGTGAAGTTTCACATTGAAAAAATTCCCTCCTCAAAAGAGAACATATCTTGACCATATCTCCATTAGACGTAAACTAGGATGTGCATACCAAATTAGTTCATTACCTGCTTTAGGTAGCATATCACTCCAACATTGACTAGCTCACCAACATCACTTTCTGTACTTTGTGATAGCTTTTCTCCTTCGATCCATTCTGTAGTAAGAACCTTTCTTGACGTATATTTCTGATAGGTCCTTGGTATAACAACCTGAAAACGAAATTTGACAATCCACTAGTTTCTCTAGATATTCTTAAGAAACTAACTAACTAACTAACAACAACATGAAGAATTAACTTCTTTTAACCAGATTACATATAAAGACTGGTTTCACCAGAGTCAGGAATGATTCCGGCAGACATGATACAGCTATAAGTTTAGAAAACAGTAACCTGTGGAAGGTCCTTTCGCATCATTTCAGAAAAGAGTTGTCCATTTTCACCTTCATTAACATAATCTAGCTCCTCAAAAAATCGAGCAGCCCATTCATCAACCAATCCAACCAAATCTATAGAGATCTGGAATGAATAAGGGAAAGCAAGTAGGTAAAGCATGGCAAATTATAAATATACAGCTACAGAATATAGATGCCCTCTATAAGAAAGAAAAGTTTTGACAAATAGCAAAGTACGAACAGCTATATTATTACCTGAGGAAACTTCCGGAGCACCAGACCCAAGTTCCTTATAATGAATAAATCAACAGTAACTGTCTCAAGAACAAAAGGCCTCTGCACCTTGACAGCCACCAGATCTCCATTTTCTTTCAGGCGTCCCTTATATACCTGTCCAAGAGATGCTGCCATAGATATCCCACAACAATTTAAAATATTTATATCTGGAATAGCAGGTAAAAGCTATTAAAAGTTATCTACATAATATAAATATAAATGTATCAATGTATGTATATATGCATATATGTGTGCAACATATATTCAAGCTGAGATTACCAGCAGCTATTGGTGAAGAGGAAAGTTCAGAGTAGATTTCTTGCCATGGCTGACCAAGTTCCTCTTCAATAAGAGCCATTGCTATGTCATCTGGAAATGAAGGAACCTTCGCATACGAGCAAACAAAAGTCAGTTACAAAAATACACTTACGACGCTGCCCTTAAAGAAGTATAAAAATATATGAATGGTAACAAGATTAGCAATATCTACCTTATGGAATATTGTCAGCTTTTTGGAGAGAAAACAAAATTTTCAAATTAAAATCCCTATCATGTAATCATTTAAGAGTAATTTTCCCCCAACAAACTTAAGTTTGTGAATTGTATAATAAAGGATGAAAAGTTGGCAGAGACATATCAAGAAGGCCCTGCTCCATCAAAACCAATTTTCCAAAACCTATTGTTTTGCTACTGATAAAATACTCAAACAAACTAAAATAAATCATGTGTCACATTGAAATCTATCAAACAAGGTTAACGATTCAGGTGGAACAAGTCATGCCATTTGCTGAAGTTATTTCTGCGGTAAAAGACTATTTAAGAGGAGCTCATCCCAAAGATAAGACAACAATCAAGGATCATATTCCAGGCAAAAAGACATGCACATTAGATCTAAAAACAGGCATCAGAACTAAATTGCAGATGTGTTCTCACATTTTCTATCTCTATTATAATGGTGCCAAATGCCAAATGTAAAATTAAATTTCTTACTCCTGATAAGTTATGTCTTTTGAGCAACTTTTGAGGCATAGGGAAATGATTGATTCAATATAATAACATTAAAGGGAAAGAATGAAGAATGACTATGTGATAACTTTACCTTATCACAAAGCTTTTGCAGCTCAATCATTGCAACAGGGGAAAGTATATCTGGTCGAATGCTCAATGCTTGCCCAAGTTTTATATACGCTGGGCCCAAAGAAGTAACAATTTCCCTTAATTCAATAGCTCTAGCAACTTCATTCTGATAATGAAAAATAAACAAATTAAAAAGAGATAATCAAATTTGAACAAGAAAAAAAAATTAATCAAACAAGGATGTGCATATTTTAGATGAGAACAGACAGAAACACACGGTACAGGAAGCCCAAATACTTCAATGAAAGAACATGAAGGAGAGACAGAACCATTTTTTAAAATTTGTGGCACTTGGGATATTCAGAAATCAAAAGCAAACACCAAAAAAATGGGGTAGGGCATCAAGTATTCACCTCTTTGACCTTTTTGTTTATGATATCCAAAGCCAGACGTGAGAGGAAACCACCAGCAACAGATAGTAACTGTATAATACGAGTTGCAACAGCACGTGGGCGTTTTCCCCAGTACACAGAGATGCTTTCCGGATCATATACCAAAGGTAAGAACTCACTGCTTTCATCAACCTATGTAACCAGAGATAGATTGATCCATGACCAGCCAACAATGTACTATAATATAGAAACAGCTCAATAGCTAGAAACCACAATTGCCAAAAATTTCTCAAAAGCATCAATATAACTGCCCTAAGTTCATTAAAATTTTCAAAAGCCCTTAAAATTTTCAACTTTTCAAAAATGAAATGAGTTGTCCACCTCGCAATCTAAAACAAGACACGGTGGTGATACGGTTTAAAATTTTAACAATAATTATATATGGGTTTAACAAAACCAAAAAAACACATTTCATGTTTTCGTGTTGACATGAATTGTGACACGTAATTTTCGTGTAAAACATTGTACAAAAATATTTTACACAAGTACACAAATTTCAATATTTTACATGACTCAAATACACGAATTATCAGATCTTCCATGTACTAAAAATATCACTCTAAAAGAATAAAAAAATAATAGAATTCAAGCTTGACATACATATATATGCTACAAAAACTGAATTTTTACCTCAACCAACCGAAGCCGAATGCTGTCATCAGCAAACTGTGAATCTCGTAAGTTTTGGCCACGAAGTCCTCTCATTAGTATAGCCAACTGTTCATTTTCTTCCAATTGTGCTCTTACTCTTTTTATTTCCTGTGAAACTTCTCCCATCCTCTGCTTGTTCAATTATCATCAAAGCAATTAGTAAACAAAGACTAAAACATTAACCAAAAAATAATAATTCAGAAATTCAAGAATAAGAATTTTTGTCGCACCTTATTTGGAAAATAAATTAAAAGTTTTACTTATTAATAAATGTTAATTTCAATGTAGTGGCGATCTTGTAATAAATATAAACTCTTCTAATAATAATACAAAAACCTAAAACATTACTTAAATTTTCCTTTCATTTCCTTCACTTTCTCAGCAACCAAACAAAAGTTGACCTAATGAAATCAAATCTCATTTCACAGAAAAAAAAAAAAAAGCTATGTTTTCCTAAGTTATAAGAACGTACTCCGTTAACGGATTTTTTAGATGACAGGGGCTTGGAGGAGCCGTTGATGTTGTTGTTTGAAGGAGAGGGCTGGGGCGGCACATTACGACTGGGCTTAGGTTCGGTTGCGACGGCGAGTACCGGTCTCGTTCGAGTGCGAATAGAGACTCTGTTAGAGCGCGGGAAAGACAAGCGGACGGGGTCGATTCCGCCGTAGACGAGCTGCGGCGGCGCTACAGCGTTCATGTCGGAACCGACACTTCTTTCTAGAGAGAGAAAAAAGTGCAAAAAAATTAAGACTTTTAGAGAGAGAGAAAGAGAGTTCTGAAGCAGAAGACTTGGAGTGGAAAAATAGTCATCAAAAGCCTTAAAAAAAAAAAAAGTGGAACGGAGGGCCTGGACATCGGTATGACACGTGGCAAAAGGTGGTGCAAGGAAAGGGCATTTTTTAATATTTTATGATGTCTTAAATTATTAACCGTTAGTTTTCCCGCGGGTGAGTGATCGGTGGGGAAAACGTTTTTTTTTCCTTTTTTTTTTTGTTTATTGTCTATTCAATAATGGACATTTTTATTTTGGTTTGAATATAATTTGTTGGGAGACCGGCTACAGTTTTTTAATTTAAAAAATAATCAACAATTATTATCCAAAAATATCGATATATCATATATGTTAGTAAAATACGTAGAACGGTAATTTATTTAAAATTATATTTTATTTCATTAATTTTATCAATATCATATTAAAGACAGATGTAAGGGCAAATGTTCTTAAAAAAAAGTAACAAAATGTTTTAATTTCATAGTAGATAAAAAAATCATTAGTATATAAGTATTGACGTTGCATATTTTAATCAATTGACTTTTAATCAATATAATATTAAATTTGAGCTCAAATTTAATTTAAAATTTAAAATTTAAATTCAATCGAATTTTATTTTTTTAATTTAAGTTTAATTTGAGATAAAAATCGAACTATTTTAATTCGTTCGATTATGTTCGATTAACATATAAAAATAAATTTAATTTTGATATTCGATAAAAATTCGATCATTTGTACTCGAACTCAAATTCAAGATATTTTATTATTTAAAATAATAAAAATATATTTAAATATAAAAATTCGATTCCGTTCGTGAGCTACTTAAGTTTAGTATAAAAATATTCAAATTCGACTCGATTGACGAATCAAACTATTTAAGTTCGAGTTCGATTCGATAATAATTGAGTTAAAATTAAATTTTTATTCGAATCAAATATAAATAATTTATGAATATTAATATATTATTTATATCTTTAAAAAAAATAATGATCACGTAACAAACAATATCAAATATAACATTTGACTTATCCAATTTCATTCCAAACATCCTAACGAGAAAGGTAAAGTAAGCTAGTCTAACTATTTAATAAGGTTTTGAAATAAGACACGAATGCAAAGTCTGACCATGCCAAATATTATAAAAAGGAACAGATAGGATAATAGCTGTGATAATTTGACCACTTAATAATGTAGGGGTAAAAAAAAATAAAAAATTCGATTCAAAATTATAATGTTTAGTTTGATTCAATTATAATTAAATTTAAATATTAAATATATATTATATTCGAATCAAATTTTGGATTTGAATGTAAAAATTTGAAAAAAAAAGATCGAATTATATATATTTTTTATTTTTATATATATTTTTAATTTTTATAAAATAAAATTATAAAATTTTTATCAAAATATACTTAAATATATTAAAAATTATATTAAAATAATATATAATAATTAAAAATCAATAAACTGAATTGAACAAATAAAATTTTATTCGATTTAATTTTGATTCAAATTTAAATTAAATTTTAAAATTTTATAATATTATATAATATTAAAAAAAATAAAATAAAATTCTATTCGAACCTAATTGTTATCATCCCTAACTTAATAAAATATCATGACAAAAAATGATCTCCTAAATAAGATATGATGATAAAATTTAACTATGCAAAGTATTCCAAAAAAGAGTAAATAGGATGACAACCGTGATAAAACTATCAAAAGCTTGAATGAGAACAAATATCTAAGTGTTCAAAAAATAAATAAGATGCTTCAATCTTATATTAAATAAAAAAAAATCACCAGATACATAAACTTTGATAGTACACATTTCAATCAACTAATTTTACAAGAAAAAAGTAATAATCACGTAACACAGTGACTTGAGAAGAAAAACAAAGATAAAGCAAATATCAAAAAAGGCTCCAAAGACTGATCAATTTCAATAAATCAATAAATTTTAATTAATTAATAAGTGATTGATTTAATTGATTAAGATTCGTATTCATCAATGAAAAAATTTAAATTTAAATTTTATTAATGATATTTATTAAAATTATTTCGAATATACGATCTATAATTATTTATATTAAATTATTAATATGATACATTTTATTTTATTTAAAAAAATTAAATAATCTATCTATTTTAAAATTTTTCTTAAAAAAATATATAATATCCAATTCGATATGAAGACCAAAATATTCGTGAGATCTCAAAATGTTACAGATTAAATAGAAGACTATTTTGCGGTTATAATCCAGAATATCTACATCAAAGCCCAAACTCAAGCTTTGTTTACCTGAGTTAAATTTTAACTCATAACACATTATAACACTAATTTAGATCGGTCCAAAAACACTTATCATATTACAATAAAGCTTCTCACCTCAAGAGCAACGCAAGTCGAAAGTGGGCGAGAGTCTAGCAGTTGACATCACATAAGTACTATTATAGATTGGGCTATGAGGTCGAACTGGGCTTCGATATGATTGAGGCATCATAGATTAAAACGTCTACCGTTTCGTTTGTTTCGTAAAAAAATAAATTTTTAAAAAATATTTTTAAAATTTTGATTTAATGATTAAAAGTATTTAAAAAAACGTCAAAGATCTAATTTTGAGTTAAATTTTTTTTTAACTTATATTGGGGCTTTATTTTTTTGATGTAAAAAAATTTTTTTATTTTTATTTTTATAATGTTATAAAAATTTTAGTCTTTAATTTTTACCTGCCCTCATCCGATAATTTGGCGCCATCAAGTGCCTATTATTATTGTCTTTAATTTTTTATTTTATAAATTTTAGTCTATTTTAATAAAGTTGATTTGGTTTGCTGACCCATAGCAGTTTGGCCCTAGGAGAGTGGCCGTTGATAGATTCATGAGATGAAGGGTTTTAACTGGACTGATAAAAGTGGCAAGGACCCACACCTTGCCCTTCTAACTTATAAATATTAAATTCATAAATTTTATCTAAAATAGGATGATAATTTTATTCGATAAATTTTAATTTAATTTAATTTTATAAAATTAATTTTTTAAAATTAAGTTTTAAATTGGGTTAGATAGAATATTTAAAAAAAGTTGAGATTGGATATTATATAAATTTGATTTGATTCTGTATATATATTATTTTTAATTAATTATTTAATGTTATATTTATATTTTTATATTTAAATTTATATTTAAAAAATAATATTTTATATTAAAAATTAATTTTTATTAATTTTAAATCGAATAAGTCAAATGAATATCAGATTTAAATATAAAAATAATATTTTAATATTAAATCAAATTACATTCAAATATTAAATTTATAAAATCAAATTAAATTCAATAAAAAATTTACTTTGATTTGATTCATTGTCATTTATAGTAAAAAAAAAAAAAAATAGAGGTTCGTTAATTTTTAAATTTAAATACAATTTTTAAACACATTCTAGCCATTTTTTTAATAAGAAAATAAAGAAGATGAATTAACGGAGTTAGGCGTGTTCCTTAAGAATTAGGCGCAAAAATTAAATGCTCGTTTGAGATAATGGTTATTTTATTTATTAATAGAATGTTAAATTTTTAACTTGCATAATTAAGATTTAATTATTAATAATTTTAAATATCAAAATAAAAATACTCATTCGATCTTAGAAGTGTATCTTGTTCAAAAACAATTAAATTCAATTTATATTTTTTTAAAAATATTTTATTTAAGCTAATCATTCATGCTTCGAGCAAAGATTAATCAAATTAAAGTACTAATGGTTGGCATTTGAAACTTTAATTATAGCAATTAATCTCGACATAAATATCAACATATTAAAATTTTCTTTATCCATTGAATGTTCCAACGCAGTAAACAACATATTTTAACCATCAATTAAGAATAATAATGATTCGGATCATATGTAATTTATTTTTTAATAATATATAATTTTTAAATTTTTAAATTTTGATTCAAATTTAAAATCAATTGAATTTATTATTTTGATATTATTTATTGATTTTTGAAATTATTTTATATAAAATTTTAATATAAAATAATTATTTTAATTTTATAAAATTTCAAAAATATATAAAAATTAATAAAAAATATAATTCAATTTAATTTTTATTTTTAAATTCAAAATTCGATTAGTTCTTAATATATATTTAATATTCACATTTAATTCAAATTAAATAAAAATGATTAATTCAAACTAACCCAAGTACTATAATTTCTTCAAAATTTTTTCTTTACCCCGACCGATTAGTGGCAAATAGTATTAAAAAATTAATGAATGAGAAAAAAAAAATGGACAGGAGGGGGCAAAACCGTCCTTTGAAGACCAAATGAATAAAAAGTCCTAGAAATAAAATGCTATCATGTTTCCCAAACCCAAACGTGGCAAAGCAAACACGTCAAAACCGCGACAGCAAATCCCGAACCAGAAAGAACCTGGATAACATTACGTCCACGTTCATCCCATCTTCCCCCACACCATTTCCAGCGAATATTTTATAATTCTATCCTATTAAAGCCTCCCTCGTAAGCTTCCTCTTTTTCCTCTTCTGTTTCCGCCATTGAAACCACCAAAACTCCGTCAAATTCAGCTCCAAAATTCTCCGTCAAATTCAGCTCCAAAATCTTCCCTTTCTTTTCCTCACATCATAAGGAAGAAATGAAACAGAGAAAAGAGAAAGAGACACAGCTGCAAGAGCCGCTTCCTTCTCCTCCTTACCATGTCCTTCACAAGCTTCCTCCTGGGGACAGCCCTTACGTTCGAGCCAAAAATGTTCAGGTATATAAATATCATCTACGTATATCTATGCGTATGCATGCCGTATATCCCCATTCTTTTATGGAGGCAGTTTGATTTGCTTATCTGGGGTTTCTTTAATGCAGTTAAATTCATTCTAGACCTCGTAGGTTAACCTTCCTTCTTTAGGCTTTTTATAATTACTGAAAAGCCCTTGAATGTGCCTGTTATTTAATATGCAGGGTTTTCGTTAGATTCTGTTATAAGTATCTACCTTTTAGTTTATCAATTTATATCTATTCGTTTTTGCTTTTCATCCATTTATATCTTGAGTTACCCTTTCTTCTTTAGGCTTTTATAATTACTGAAAAGCCCTGATTGTGAGAGTTATTTACTATGCAGGGTTTTCGTTTTCTGTTATAATTATCAATTTATATCTATTCGTTTTTGTTGTTCATCAATTGCTGTTATTACACTGTAGAGAAAGGGTAAAACCGTAAAAAATCACCTTTTCATGCTTTGAAATTTTTTGGGTGGTTCAATTTGGCTATCTTCCCTATGTATTGCAGTTAGTAGATAAGGATCCAGAAGCGGCCATACTTTTGTTTTGGAAGGCTATAAATGCAGGAGATAGAATAGACAGTGCACTAAAAGACATGGCAGTGGTTATGAAACAGCAGGATAGAGCTGAAGAAGCTATTGAAGCCATAAAGTCTTTTAGGGACCGCTGCTCCAAGCAAGCTCAGGAATCACTAGACAATGTCCTCATTGACTTGTATAAGGTAATGCAAATTGAACCTGGAGCCTCAGGCTGTATTACATTATATTCCATACTTTTTACCTGATGATGTCAGGATTTGAATTTGATCATTGAAATTACGAGTCCACGTGGTTATTGGCTGTATTAAAGAGTTTATATATAACAATGTTTAGATAAGCCCATGAGAGGATTCCAACCAGTGATCTCCTTTCTAGAGTTATTGAATAATGATGATGTTTGAGCATTTATCTGTCTAATTAGTAAGGAGCTGCCAAGCACCTAAGGTGAGGCACTGATTATGGGAATTACTCATGACATGTGTGTCACATCACCATTACGCTCGCTCCCCAAATCAGCTTATTGGGGTGTGCAGTACCAATGCTTATGCCAGCGACCTTTCCTTTCCTATCCAATATGAAATTGAAGTACCCTACCTACTGCCTTGGAGTGCTTGGCGTGACATGTGCCCTTATATATGCAAAATGAGTCCAAGGACATTAAAATCATATTCAAGAATCAATCAAGACACTAGAATTAATAACGAAACACTAGGTAGGAAATCCTGAAATAAATTTTTTTGCTAATACTGTTTCTGTCAGGTGAACTGCAAAAACCACTTCAATTGTGTGTTGTTAAGTCTTGCTCTCATTAAAAAAATCAAGAAAAGGTTTTGTTATATATTCTTAAGGTTTTTAGATGTAGGGATTGTCTTCCTGCTTTCATCGTCTTCATAGGTACGATTATAAAGTCTTCATGCTAATTGCAATGGGTTTAGCAGAAATGTGGAAGAATTGACGAGCAGATACAACTGTTGAAACAGAAGCTTAGAATGATTTACCAAGGTGAGGCCTTCAATGGGAAGCCTACCAAGACAGCACGGTCCCATGGAAAGAAGTTCCAAGTTACCATCAAGCAGGAGAGCTCTAGGATTCTGGTACTAAAATTTTTCTAGTTAGTTATCTGTCATATAATGCATTTGTTTCCTCTTAATCAATACTTGGTACTGTCTGTATAACAAAATCAGTTCATAACTTTTTGCATTATTGCTGTAGATTTTGATAGAACTGCATGCTTCGTACTACTTCCACTAATTTCCTTTGGTTCTTTTTTCCACCATTTCTGATCTTTTCAGCCAGCAATTTAAGATCACTTCACTTGCATAAAGTTGCAAAGAAATGTTCGTTTTGTTCCTTTTGTGTTAACAGTATTGATTTTTGAAAAAATTTCTGACAAATTTGTAATACAGGGAAACTTGGGTTGGGCCTACATGCAGCAAGAAAATTATTTAGCAGCAGAAGCAGTTTATCGTAAAGCTCAGATAATAGACCCTGATGCCAACAAGGCTTGCAACCTTTGCCAGTGTTTGATCAAACAAGCACGTTACTTGGAAGCACGATCCATTCTCGAGGAAGTAATACAGGATAAACTTCCAGGATCCAATGACCCCAAATCAAGAAACCGTGTGAAGGAGCTGCTACAGGAATTTGAGTCACGACAGCCCATTTCATTAGCTTCAACTTCCAAAGGGTTGAATTTAGAAGATACTTTCCTAGAAGGTCTTGACCAGTTGATGAGCCAATGGACTCCATATCGATCAAGGAGGCTTCCTATCTTCGAAGAAATCTCTTCGTTCAGAGATCAGTTAGCTTGTTGATTTTATGGTTGTTTAATTTATACTTCACCTGGGTTTTATCAGTTTTGAAGGAACTGCTAAATAAGCAAAATCCTATGAAGATTTGACTGGGAAACCTCACTTTGCTTGTTGAGTTAGCTTGGTGGCTTTGATGTATATATTATTAAAATATATGTTTTATAAAGTGCTATAGAGTTTCTTTTACAAACTACAAAGGTATAAAATCATGGAAATTGCATTTGTATTTAATAAATGAAGTATAAAAATAATATTTGGAATGAAATTAGCAAGAGCAGTTGAATGCTCTTGGATAGTAGTCGATTACATTGTTTGAAATAGGACAGTAGGACGGTCATTTCCTTAAGGAGTGCAATTGATTTTCTTGCAAAATTTTATATTTTGTGTGAAAAGATGTTTAAGATAGTAAGTAGAATTCCCCAAGTCACTGTTTTTACCACTTGGCTACGCCCCATTTAGATTTCTATTTGAAACTACTAGACACTAATATGGTTATTCCTTGTTTGACAAATCCAATTCCAAATAACTGTAGAACAAATTAGATTTTTGTAAGGATTTTGGCATGTATGGATAGAGAATTAAATCGAATTTATTAATTATTACATATAATTCAATTAAGATATTGTATGAAAGTATAAATCTTTTTATTCTCTTGTAAGAATTAAAAGCTTATTAATTATCAATGTTTGTTGATTTGAGTGATAATAAATTTTGTTTTTTTTAAGTAAATTTTCGATTTTGAATCTTATGAATAAAGAAAATAAACTTGGATGAGCTTATCTTTCTTATGGGATCTGATATTACTCAATTTAGGATTAATAGAAGCCTAAAGTAATTATCGACACTGAAAGATCTCGGACAAAAAAAAAATGCTTATTAGTTGGGAAAGTTTAAAGAAGTACTGTTTAGTCTTGTCTTATTTTCCTTTCTTAATTCTTTTCCTTATATCAAAAAACATATTAATAACTCAATCAAAATTATCTCCAAGAACAAAATTTTGTTATGCTTAATCTTAATATCTTTAATTTGATCTGTATCTGTTTGAATTCTGCCCTTTTTTCGAGTAGTTTTTTATTCGCCAAATTGTCCGAGGCACTATGCTTTTTTGAATCCAATCTTTCGAAAGATTTCTGATCAAAGTATCTCGATTAAATTTCTTCATTTTTTTTTCCCATTGATTATATTAGCCAACCCAAAATATACAGCAGACTGATACAATAAGATGAGGCTCTTTGGCATGAAGCTTTTAAAAACGAAATTTATGACTCTGAAGCAGTTTGCTAGGCATGCGAGGGGTAAAGTGTCAGCTACTTGGAAGAGCGTTGTGCATGTGGGATTCTGCATGCTTGTAAGAGCTGGGAACTCTTTTGTTGATCACATGATCGCCTCCTTTCACCATTAGTTTGCTGATGATGGTGAATTGCATCGGAAGGAAAAAGCTGTGATTTGAGTCTTGCAATGGAGAAAATAATGGCGAAACTGATTTGATTATCACATGACAACCCTGAGTTTGGTATGGATCCGGATGCTGAAGTGCAAGAGAGTATCACTTCTATGGTTAGCAGCTCATGAAAGCAACACAAAAATCAGAAGGATGGCCGCCCGTCAAACTCAACAGTGGAGGATGGATGGCCCTGCTGAACTTGGTAGTTATGGAAAGCAAGAAAACATTCAAAAATCTGTGAACTGCTTTTTCCTGTACTTTTTCATATTGTAAATGGATTACTTTGAATACTTAGTAGTCTTTCATTTTCATTTATAAAAAATATTGATTGCAAAAATCTCTTTCGTAAAAAAAAAAAAAAAGATAGAGAAAGAGATTAAAAATGTTAAAATTCGAATCATAAATTTATTAGATGTCATATTTTAAGATGTTTGTATTAATTATATTATTATCCGCACGAACTTATAAAATATTATTCGCTTTGATATATTAAATTTTACGATTTTATCTTATAAAAAATATCTTATAAATTGTAAGTGATAAAACCACTTATTTGACTTTAATACACAACCAATATAAATATTTATGACTTTTTTTTAAATCATGACAAACAAACCAACTGCATTCATCTCCGGCTTCACAAAAATCTCTTATTTGTGATTAATAAATAGTTAAATATCATACCACCAAACATATGAGAAAGTTCATACTTCATACATGGTAAGTAGATAGAGATTGTTCATGAATAAGTGGATCCATTACTTCTAGTTTTGAAGGATTGCTGGCGGTTGAATTTTCTTTGTTTTATTTGGGTTTTTCAGCAATGGAGAGACAACGAACATCCAGCCAACTATGGGCATCAGGCGATCCAGAAGGTTGGTGGCTTTAGGCGTTTGATATAATTGAGAATACAAATACTAAGCCGTGTTCGTGTCAGGCATTAGGTTTTCATTTATGGCATCTAATCTCAGCGCGTTATGTACCAAACGATGAGGACAGGACAGTACTGGTTCGCATTGTTTCTATGGTTTACATAAAAATATAATCTTTTCCTATGGACATTGGTTTTCTCTTTTTCTGCTACCACTATTATTCATAAGATTCTTGGGGTGTAAGGATGGGAAGATCTTAATTACCATAAAACTTAGCCAAGAACTATAATTATGATGATTTTATAAATTATAGCCCTTAGATCAAAGCCTAATCAAACAATAAGAAGTTAGCTATATTTATAATGTGAAAAAGACAAAACATTCTCAATTCAAAATTTAATCATACAATTATTTTTAGAAAGTGACAACTAAAGATTTAAAATTTAAACTCCTAACACCTACGCAATCTTCTCCTAAAAATAGATCATAAAATATATAAATACAAATAATAAAAAATTATGAGTTAAAATAATATAAAAATATTGTTGATATCAATGAGTGATGTAAAAAAATTTAAAATTGCGATATAACATAATTTATTATTATTTTTTTACCTTTCATATAACCGACCTCAAAATTATGAAATATAAAGTTTAGTTTGTTGTTTTTGTTATATCTGCACAATCTTTTCCTTATCTTTAGACTACGATCTTTCATTGTAAAGGAAAAACAAAAAATTCAAACATAGCTCAAATTCTATTTGAACTAAATTGGAGAATAGATCGTATCATGTGGTTAGAAACTCAAATTGGGTCATTATGAAGCAAATATGCTAACTCCTATCTTACATTCATTGCTATAGCAATAATAATGTTATATTTGACATGCTATTCAATAAGTTTGATTTGAAAACGTAGTTGAATAATGTAAAACCAAAGATAATCTCATTAGTTTAAAAGGAACCAACTACCAAAAGCCACTGTCTACACCACCAGCTACACCCTCCTCTTACCTCCAAAAGGTTCACAAAGAGAGAGAAAAGAATATACATATAAAAGGATTTACATCATAACAAGAACAAAATGAAGACAGATTAATAACATTTCAAAGGGGCAAATAGGACATGCAGGCATCCAAGTATTCCTCCATTACAACATAAAGAAGAAATCATTCGTAGAAATATTTATCTACCGTAAGAAGTTCAAACTATATTCTATACAGCCAACCAAGATACAAAGCCTCCCCCTATCCTAAACGGCTAGCAAAGGGAGAAACATGTGACCTGAAAAAAAAGGAAGTAAAGCAACTCAATCTATCAAGACATCCCAGTCAGAAAGGCAGCAAGGGTGGTACGAGGGAAATCCAAGACAGATTAACATTTGAAGCCATGGCAGACTGACAGCACAATGATAAGAATCAAGGCAATAATGATACCCAAAACAATCAATTTTATCTTCATGTTCTGAATCCACATCTTTCTTCTCATCTTAGTTCCTTGCTGCCTAAAATCTTGTGCCTGGAATTCAATATCAAGTCATATGCATCTTATGTATATGAAGTTAATGCATCACACGGTGCATGAACATAGGAGGCATAAAGAAACCATACAAGACAAAGTACTTAAATTAGAAACTTAGATTGACGAGAATTATAAAAATTACTAAAACCAAGTTTGATAAGGAAACAGCTTCGCCAAAATGCAATAGTCATTGTTTCAGTTAGCCATGAGAAATGCAGTTTGAATAGGACTAACCTGTGAGCGAAGGTTCTCAGTTTTATCCACCAGCAACTCAATCTTCTCACCACGGTCAAGGACCTGGCCAAAGACAAATGTTACCAACCGAAGAAAACAACAAGCTACAAGCAATATATCTGAAAGTATCATTCTATTTTATAAGCCATGCTTGCAAATTGCGAAAGCTGGCTGTGCATCTTGTCATAGTTTAACCTCAAACTACATCTAGAACAGCTACAGAGTCAGCAGCAGCCTATTACCTTCTCAATGTTTTCCATCATAACACCCTTAACTTCAGAAACTTGAGCCTTCACTTTGGCAAGTTTGCTGATCTCTTCAGGGTGGTCCACACAGAACTGCATATGCTCCTTCAATTTGGACCTAGCATGTAAAAAGAGCTCAGAACGTTGCCAAGAAGTAAAATAATAGATCTATGAAAAGAAGCATAGAGTAATAAATACCCAAATTCTCTATTCAGGCTATTGGCAGTAGCAGTTGCAGCCTTCCCTCCTCCATATCTCTTGTTGAAGTCTTCCTTAACTCTTTCCAGAAATGCAATTGGAACTTGTCTGCCAGCAGATTCAACGGCAACCACACAGTAGGCTGCAGCACCAAATGTATTTCACAAAATGAGCATGAAAAACAGATTACAGAGTATGAAAATACGCAATCATTTCTTGATTCATTTCCTATTCAAGCCACATTCAACAAATTCACACCAGAAGTCAGCACCTAGATCTATGATTCAAACCACTTTATTTAGAAAAAGGAAAAGAAAATATCTCCCTTTTTCTCTCTGAAGGCAATCCATTATGCATATAATCAGCAGCGTTGAAACTAACATCAATAAGACACACTTGTGAGCGCATGCACCCACACAAAAGCTAAAAGGCCACAAGCAGTAGCAATTGATAAATGAGACAGTGACCGTTGTTCTTTACTTTCCACGTATCAAAAATTAATTTGTAACTACTACTACCACCACCACCAGCATAGAACTAATTTGCAGGCATGGTCATTGGAGCCAATCCAGATGCACAGCACACGCACATACTTGAATGAAAGCATCCACACAGACACTAACTTTTGAGAGGGAGAGGAAACATCAATGAAATGTGGCTACCCAAGGTAAAGAGAAAAGGAAAAAGCATAGAAGCGGCAATCAAAATAAAACATACTTCAGATAGAATGCTCCTTGCCAATTGTAAAGCATGTGGCCCTTCAAATGATGTTTCATTAACCTGATAATGTTTAGACTCATCTCATTAACGCACCCACACCCAATATTACCTCCATTTGCCTATCAAAACAAAAAAGGAAAGCAACACCCTCAAAAGATACAATATTATATCCCTCATTAACACAACTATTATGATTCTTAAATATGCTTATACATCCAAAAGAAACACCATTGCCTATTTTAACAGGAAAGGAAAACATTAACACCCCTAAGCTATATATTCACACTGAGAAAACCTTCTTTCTTCGTGATGAACATTAATGAACACATTCAATGATATCAATTAATCTATCTTAGCTTCATTTTATTGATTCATTCCACCAAAGACAGATAAACCAACAAAAATCGCACAGGCATATGCACAAATAAAACGAGTGAAAAATCAAGGAAATCGACGTAGAACCCTGTAAAAATAGAATCCACCAATCAAAAGCTCAAATTCCTTCCCTTCGTCTCCGTTTTTCTCGGAGGCCAAACAGAACATAACATAAAGCTCAGAAGTGAAAACAACAAATCCAAACAAACAAAAAACAAACCTTGCGAATCAAAACTAAGCCTATCATAACTAAACAGCAAAAAGGATCGCACATCGATATTCATATTTGAATCGTTAAATAATCAATCGAAAGTTAAAAGAATCCGAAAATAACTCAAATTTGAAAAAAAAAGTCAAACAAACCAAAAAACACGAAGATCCAGATCGCAAATTGCAAAGATAAATTTTTAAAAAAAATCTAGAAAAGAAAGCGAAAATAAATACATACTGAATCCATTTTCAACGAGGTAATTGAACGTGTGGCCATCGCAGTTATAGGTAAACTTGTTGTTGGAAACAGGCAGCTTCTGGAGACATTGACCGGCGATGCTTGTGAAATTACCCGTGAACTCGGTGTACTCGGCGAGGATCACCGTGCCACGTGCCACAAAGCTGTAGATCAACGTCTGTTGCCCCATCTCTCAAAACCCTAACCCTAAATTTCACAACCAAAAATTCAATTCCCAAAGTGTTAAAAAAAAAAAAAAAGGAAAGAGAAAGAGAGCGACGGAGGGGCGATGGGATCGGAGAAGAAAATAGGAAAATGAACAAATGCTGGATTTGCAGTCAATTGATTTATATATAAAAAAAATTTATACGTACGACAATTTGTTTGTACGTATTTTTTCTTTTTTTTTTTTATATATTTAGGAGAAAAAAAAAAGGGAGGAGGGGAAGGGGATGGTGGAAATATCGAAGATGTTGTTGTGGAAAGTGGTTTTTTAAGGGGGTTGACAGGATGACGAGAGTCATGCGTTGGAGAGTTTCAAACTGGGGGATTGGGCCATTGCTCATTGAACAACCTTCTTAGCCCACCCTGTTCTAGGACTATTTTTTTATATTAAATATTTATTTTGCTTTATAATTTTGCGTATATTATTTTTAAGAGTGATAGCTGTTTAAATCGAGTAAGGGTGGATTTGATTTTTCAGGTAATATATAATGTTATGAGTTTTAAAAATTAAATTTGATTCTAAATTTATTTTTTAAAATTAATTTGAATAGAATTTTATTGATTTAATTTAATTTATAGATTTTTAAATTTTTTTAATTTTTTATATATTACTTTAATAAAAATTTTAATATATTTAAATAAATTTATATGTAAAATAATTATTTACAATTCATTAAAAATATAAAAATATATAAATCGATTCGAATGTTTTTTTAATTTTTTTATCTCAATTTAAAATTTGATTCAAAATTAATATATATATTTAATATTCGATTTTAATCCAAAATAGATAAAAAAATCAATTAAAACACTACAATTTTAAATGAACTTTTAGTTTTCTTGATTTTGTTTCTCAACTCTAATTATGCTATTAATGGTTGAAATAAAGTATTATCGAAGATTTTTTTTTATTTTTTAAAATGATAATGACTTTCTTTTCGTAATTTTTCTTTAGGGGTTTTTGTTTTTGTGAAATTTTAAGTAAATTAATTTTTACTTAAATGATCATAATAAAAAAACACTTTTAATCAAATGGTATTTATTCTAGATTAAAATTCTAAGGAAATAAATTTAATATAAATTAAAACTATAAAAA
The DNA here is from genome assembly GCF_002303985.1 of Durio zibethinus. Next base: position 14,415,192 of record NW_019168026.1, on the reverse strand, counting down.
TTATTTTTATTTAATGACAATTTAGAAATTTAAAATTCTAAGGCCCAAAGACTTATCAATAGTAATGGGCAGCACGGACGGTTAACCACCACAAAGCCTAAAGGGTATTTTCGGAAATCGAAATTAAGTAGTCAGCTTGGCGCTTCTTTTCCCTTCACTTTCCCGCCAAAAAACGAATTAAGAAAAGAAAAGAAAAAAAAAAAATGGAGTTCCCAATTCATTTCCGTTCTCTCTTCTCCTCTCACCGACTGTGACTCACCGCCACCTCGTTCCTTCCAATGGACATAGACATGGACATGCCGCTACCAGAAGAGCTCGAATTACTTGAAGCCAACTCTCATTTTTACGAAGAACCCTACCTAGACTCTCCCCCCCGTGATCCCTGTCCTCCAAAATCACCGCCCTCAGAAAACCTCGAAATCGAAGGTCCAAAGCGCCCTCGAGAATCCGTCGAAACTGAGCCCTCAGCCGAGGAAAACAAGAGAACCAAAACAAATGAGATCGAGGAGGAGGAAGAAGACTGGCTGCCGTACTCGGCGCCGCAGGAGACTAACGTTGCGGCCGCAGTTGAAAAGGATGAGGAGGTATATTTGTCCAGATACGCGTCGGCGATCGACGGCGATTTCTTGCCCGTCACGGCTCCGAGCGGTGGTGAAAGAGTTTATGCGAAAATTAGTAGAGCGCAGAGAGATGAAGGATTCAAGAAATTAAATCTCAAAGAACGATCTAACGGTAGGAAAAATTAGGTATAGGAGATGTAGTTTATTTTTCTAGTAATTGTGCATAAGATGGGATAATAAGATTAAAGACATAAGAAATTTAGGATATTTCGAAAAACTCTTAAATATAGTTACGTGGTTCTTATTCTTTGGTTGAATTAGCGTTGTAATGGAGCCGAGTCTAAAAAGCTTGAGCTTGATTCAAAATTCGTCGCTCGAAACTTAACTCAACCTCGGAAGTTTTAAATTTTAAGTTCGAGTTATACTCAAAATAAAAGTCGAGCTATTTGAACTCATTCAAATAAGCTCATTTATCAAATAAAAAAGAATTTGATTCTCATGTGTGGCTTTAAGTTTAATTATTTGTATTTGAATTCGAACTCGAATTCATATATATTGTAAGCTATTTGAACCAGACATGAGGAAGCTTGAACTCGGCTTGCTTAATATGTCGAGCTATTCGAGCTTGACTTAACAAAGCTGAATTCAAGTTTTATCTGAGTCTTCGAATACCTTGCAAGCACTGATGTATCACTTATGCCTTAAGTTGAATTAATGGTTAAATTCTTTTCAGGCCTTATTTTTGAACCAGTCAATGTTCTATTGCAAAGAGTGGAACAGCAGGCTTTTGCCAAGGTACATTACCATGGTGACTAATTTCATGTGCAAATTAATGTTTACTGTTTAAAAAAATACTATAAATGTTGCATAAATTCATTTAAAAATGTTTAGTTTTACTTATTTGTGCCCACTTGTTCGTATATTTACCAAATCGCAGTTTGCTACTCTAAATTGTTTCCTTATATTTCCATCATATTGTTTTGACAATCTTTCAAATGAAAGAAGAATTAATGAGTTAAATATGAAGAGGGGGACTTGCAACAAACAAATTGAATTTTACATTCTTGTAGGACACTGCTGAGTTTAAAAGTCAAAACTAAAGGAAATTATAAAATATTTCTTGGTTGATCATAACATTTTTTAATGTTACATTATTGACTAGATAGTTTTGAAGCTTTCGCTTCAATATACGATAGTGCTTAAGTAAATTGAATTTGAGTCCTTGGCTCTATCAATGATGGTTACCTATGGTCTTGTAATTTTTCCTTGAAAGTAATATTTCTGACAATTCATTAATTGGGTGTTGAAGGCCTTGCAAGCAAGTTCTGAACATCTGAGTGATATAACTCTTCCTGACACACCGATGGTTCATGAACAACTTTGGGTAGACAAATATGCTCCAAGTTCATTCACTGAGCTTCTTAGTGATGAACAGACAAATCGTGAGGTACATAAACAAATGGTTCAGAAAGATGATAATAATTTCAAGCCTTTTTTTTTCTTCTGAGCTATATCATTAGTGATCATCAAGTTCTGATGCTGGTCTTACTGCAGGTCCTATTGTGGTTAAAACAATGGGATTCCTGTGTTTTTGGATCTGAAATTAGGAGTACCTCAGATGAGGTTTTGTCAGCTCTCAGACGACATTCTACTCAACATCAAAAATCTTTTGATTCTAATTTTTCAAGAAAAAGTAGAGGACATAGATGGAGTAACGGAAGCTACAGACCCATTAATAACGTGGGTCATGGGACCAATAATTTAAAAGGTATGCAGGACTTGTGGAACAAAAAGTCAAGGGTCACTGGTCCACCAGAACAGAAGGTAAGCAATGGTATATTTGAGAGAATTTTGTTTTGGTTGATTCATCTGCTTTACTTTGTATCTCATGTTAGATTGCATGCCTTTCTGTTAATGCATTTCCTTCAGAAAGTTGAGGAGTTAGAAAATCATTTCAATTTGGCCCAAAATTGGACCTTAGAAATATCACCAGAGAAGACTGCTCTATCTGACCACGTTCTACAAAGAGCAGTTTACTGTTCTTATGTATCCTAGGCAAATTGATCTGTTCCTGGTAACTCTGGTCTAGTTTGCTGTCTATTGTCCTTAATGTCTCTTGATGTCAGTTGAAAAAAAATTCTAGTCTTTCAACTTAGTAGATATTTAATTTTGAATGTTTTTGATATGTTAATATGCAAATCATTGCTTATGCAATATGATTTTTACTATGAATGCCTCATCCATTGCTTATCTTGTTTGGTGCACTTAAATAAGTTGTGAAGGATAGGTTTAAGATAACTGTCTAAGATCTCTAGCTACTAGTTGACAAATCTTATGCGTTTCACTTGGTTGATGACATAAAAAATACAAGCAAATGCATTTCTAGTAGATTAGAAATTGTTTGAAATTTGCTTCAGAATCTTTTACTTTTAGTGCTCTTCATCATCAACTTTTAAGTTTGAAATCCTTCATTAATTGAATCTAATTGTGATTGCAGATTCTTTTACTTTGTGGTCCCCCAGGGCTTGGAAAGACCACGCTAGCGCATGTAGCTGCACAGCATTGTGGATACCGTGTTGTGGAGGTCTTTTGTGTTTACGTTTTACTCATGCAAGATCCCATAGATTCATCAGAATTGCAGGCTATTAGCTACAATATCTTTGCCTTCAACCGTTGCATTGCACAGTTTCTGATTTGTCTGTCTGTTACTGTGCATTCAATATGATTTGCTTTGGCATAGAGGAAGTATTTTTGTGAATTTAATTGGCTAAAAATGATTTTATAATTGATAGGTCTATCTTGTTATTTTTACCTGATTCTTTTACTTTTTGCATATGTTTAGGACATAACTTTATTTATTTTAGAATCTGCGTTTTGGAGCTTTACTTCTGTACCAGCTCAAACTTCTGCACAAATCTTTTGAAGTATTTGATAAGAGTTCTGTGTAGGTTAATGCTAGCGATGATCGGTCATCATCAACAATTGAAGCTAAAATCCTTGATGTGGTTCAGATGAACTCTGTCATGGCTGACGCGAGACCCAAATGTTTGGTTGGTTATTAATTATATTATTTTTGTTTAAAGTCTCACAACCTTTTTTTATGCAAAATGGGCCCAAACAAAAGCTTGTTGAGTTGAGTTGTTTGTAGGTTATTGATGAAATAGATGGAGCTCTTGGTGATGGGAAGGGTGCTGTGGAGGTTATCTTGAAGATGGTATGACATGGTTCCCATTGTTGATGTCCTGTGGTTTTGTGAAGCACATTTGGATCATGCATCTAGTCACCAGAACATACTCAAATAATCTTCCCTATCTACTTTACTTTGCATTCCCTCTTTCAGTGAGGATTTTGGTGTTTTATTTTGTTTTCTGCACGGTGGTTGGAACATTAGAACGTTGTGGGGAGGAAGAAAGCTTACCTTCAATCAATTTATAAAACTTACTTTCAGTCACTCAAAAGAAAATGCCAAAATATTCTCTCTTAAGAATTTCCAAACGTGTAAACTTTGTTAGTGCTGTCTAAATTAGCACCGGCTATAGGATAATCTTTGCTTAAATTAGTGTGTTACAAGTATATCACTCTAATTCTATTAGCCTTTAGCACATTTGTAACCAAAATTTTACACAACTTACAAGGAAATGGGTTGGTGGTTATCTAATCTTGGTCAACGACATAGCTAGTCATAAGTTTTACTTAATTTTATTACTCTTTTGAGGTGGTGATTAGCTGCTTTGCTGCTTTATAAGTATTCTATGGTTATCTGTAGTTTGAGTTACCTTTGTGTCTCCCTGACTTCTGCATTAAGGATTCAAATTTGGATATGTCATTTATTTTAGCTTTATAGTTTTTTCTGTACAGTGTATCAATTATACAATTACTAAATTCAGGTGTCTGCTGAAAAGAAGTCTGATTCTGGGAAGGAAAATAATGCTAACAAAAAGGGACGTAAAATTACATCCCTATCAAGACCTGTGAGTTTGATATGTCAAATGTGATCTATTCAAAAATATTTTCGGTAGTTGTCACTAAATTTGTGGGCCATCTATGTAGGTGATTTGCATATGTAATGATCTCTATGCACCTGCCTTAAGACCATTGCGTCAGGTAGCAAAGTAAGTTCTTTTTGCTGTCAACAGTAATAAAGTGTTGGTGATTTCAAATTGGTGTTGATGGTATTGGTTATTTGAATGATTACTGGGCAAGTGTTACTATGTTCTTTATTTCTTTTGCCTGAATTTATATGACGAGTCTCTTTCCATAATCTCTTTTTCCCTTTTTTTCTTCTTGTTTAATGGTAATACTAGTGATTGTGATACCAGCTTTTAGATGAATTAGTCTTGGTTGCTTATGCTTTTTTGTTTTGCATTGTTCTTGTTAGTGGTTTTACACAAACTCTCTTTCCAAGTATGTGTAATATGCCATGGAAGTTTCCCCTTTTTGCCTTCATCAGTGGAGTTTTGAGGTGCATGCAACTAATCCTGACGATACCAAATATTTTTTACAGGGTTCATATATTTGTCCAGCCAACAGTGAGTCGCATAGTAAGCAGGTGATTCATCTGCAATATTATTAGTTGTAATGCTTCAAGTTGCTTCTGATGTTCTCATATCCAACAATTACATAGCTGTCCATAAAACATGTTAACATAATTGTATTGGCTATTTTTAATTTCCAATGCAACTTGACAGTGGGGTGCAAAATATATTTGTAACGAGTAAGAAAAATGAATTTGTTAACCTGATTTTCTAATAATGTTTATTCACAGGCTCAAGTATATTTGTAGCAAGGAGGGAATGAAAACAAGTTCCATTGCTCTTACTGCACTAGCGGAGTTCACTGGTGAGTTTTGATGTCTGTTATTGACAGGTTGTTTATTTAGTTCCACCAGTCATGAAATTCATCTTATTACTAAAGCTTCTTTAGCTCTAAATTGCTTGTTCTCTTGTTTATGTTGGTTCTATCTGGGTCCTTGTTTTTTGTAGTCTAATCCCTCTTACAATATGATCGTTTATATTTGGTCCTCAATACGAACTATTTTAGTTGTACTTCTTCCTGCCCTTTTTTCATTGTACTTATATTCATTCCTTTTTGTTAAATTTTTACAGAATGTGATATAAGGTCATGCTTGAATACCCTCCAGTTTCTCAACAAGAAGAAGGAAGCCCTCAATGTGGTAGGACCTTTATGTCACTGATGGTTTTGACTACATTCATTATGAAATGTAGCACGGTAACAGGGAGGGGTTTGGCTAATCTTAGTAATTTCAAAAAAAGGTTAAAGGTTTAAGATTTGGTGAAAGATGCTGCCTGCTAAGATAGAATTATCCTTTAGACTTTCCTTATCAGAAGAATTAAGAAAATGGATTTTTCTGCTGTACCAATTCACAATGTTTTAGTTTCAAGTGTAATTTGATGCCTGGTAAGTGTGTTAAAAGGTGTAATCGAGGCCAAAATTGAATAATTTTCTACCCATCAAATTTGTTTTAAAGGAGGTTCAGAGGTATTCATTGACCCTGTCTTCATCTAATTCTAGAATTTCAATCCGTTGAGATCTGTAAGACGAAGCTAATCGATTAATGTAGTTACAAAAGCATTTGAAGATATACCACTATAGCTTTGCTGCAAATATTTATATATATTTTTATGTATATATTGTTAGATGAATGAAAATGTGTTATCTCTTCCCTGTGCAAGCTTGCTTGATAACCTTAACCCCTCAAGTAGTTTAGATAAGATTTTTTAACTGCTTTTTTGGGTTCAATCTAATTGGTTGTATTAGGGGTTTAATCAATTGTGAAAAGGAACTTACAACTTTTTTTTTGATTGACTGCTCTCTTCTTCCCTTATTCTATTCTTTCAACAGTAAATGATTGCAGCTATTTTTTTTATTCTAATTCATTTTCTTCTTTTTCAATTTTCAAAATTTTAAAAGATGGGCATATTTATTTTGGTCAATTGAGTAATGATAAGCATGGTTTGCTCTTTCCAGATGGAGATCAGTTCACAAGTGGTTGGCCGAAAGGATATCTCAAAAAGTGCTTTTGATATATGGAAAGAGGTATGGTAGTGAATTCCTTTGAAATTGTTTTGGTTGATTATCCTTCCAAGCATTTTTATATTTGAGGATGCTGTCCTCCAGATTTTTCAAAAAAGAAAAATGAAGCAGGACAGAAAATCTAATAGCAGCTCTGGAAGTGGCTATGGTGAATTTGACTTTCTACACTCCCTCATATCCAACCGGTAAGTATTAGAAGCCTCTGGATGTCTTGTATTACAATTCTTTTTAGGTTTTATTATTTTTTATTTCCTTTTTGCCTCCAAATGGTGTGATCTGATCCTTGAGTGGATGAGAATGCCTTTTTTTTTTTTGTTGTTTTGAATCTATTGCCTCTAAGTTTAAGTTATCAATGACTATGCAGTGGTGATTATGATGTAATTTTGGATGGGATCCATGAAAATCTTTTGCAACTCCAGTATCATGATCCTGTGATGCAAAAGACAGTAAGGCTTGCTCACCTTTATTTGTAGTTGGCCTATTCATATGGCTATACAATTTTGTGCACCACCTTGTTCTGTTTTTACGATGAAATCTTTACCATATACTCTGGTTATTTGAAGGTCAAATGCTTAAATTCTCTTGGCATCTCTGATCTGATGCAACACTATGTTATACGGACACAGCAAATGCCCCTTCAAGGTCAATATATGCAGTACCTACCTTCGACTTCCTGCAATGTTTATTCACCATTTTGATGTTATCTTCTTCTAAACACTCATCTGATTTTATCTTTCACTGCAGTTTATCAGCCTTCTGTCGCAATTACTTTGCATCGGATAGTTGCCCAAGTCCAAAAGCCAACTATTGAGTGGCCAAAGTCATATCAAAGGTAAACTCTACTCCATGCCTGAGTTCTGTAGAGCTCAATGTCAAACATGGAGAACTAACAGTCTCATAGTTTTATACTGGGTACAATTCTTCAGATACCGGACAATGCTAATGGAGAAGGCAGATATTCTAAGGTCTTGGCACCAGAAAATTCCACCGTACATTTCAAGACATTTATCGACAAAGTCTTGTATAGAGGACTTGATTTCTCCCTTGTTGCATATCTTGTCACCACCAAACTTGAGACCGGTAATTGATTTAAATTGATTTAATTCTTATTTTTACCTTTTTTGGCTTCAATTTCTTTCTTTCGGTTTCGTGTATATTTATCAAGTCCTTGAAGCATGCAAACATAAAGCATCCTATGGTTTATGTCTTTTTTTTTTTACTTCAAAACATGTTTATCACTTGCATTTGATATATTTTTATTCCTTTTAATGGGTTAGCTGAGCCATTATTTGTTAGTTGGAGACTACTTTTCATTGAACACTGGGAAAATAGTTTGCACATTTATGATCAATGATACTCTGCACATGAATCTTGCACCTGAGTTATAAGGAAACAGTATAAATACTAAACTGCATCTCGTTTGGAACTTTAATAATTATGTACATTGGAGCTTGACTCATACTTTGAGTTGAAGTAGCATTTAAAGATTATTAAATTTTAAGTTCCCACTGTTATTAAAGAGTGCTTAGAAGGAGTATTGCTTGCCAGGTAAGCAAGAAGCTAATCTTTGGGCAGGGCTAGTTGCAATCAAATAGGTGTAGGCTTTTGGAAAGGTATCATCCCCAAGGTTGAGTATACAATTCCCATGCAAGTTTTATTTGTTTTGAGCAAAACAATAATGTATGTCTAACAAAAGATCATTAAGAGTCCTAAGTAATTTTTGGCCCCTTAAGTTTATCAATGGTTTTGTCATATTTAGTATATCAACCTTCAAAGAAGGAATTAATTTATGGCCTTCATTAACTCTGAGAGTGTAGATGAGGAAAGGTATATCTGATCACAAGGAATGATGTTATGAACAATGTTGCCATATTTTTTCTTTAGATGGTAAGCTCCTTGTGCTAGTTATGAGCTATTGAGTCAAGGTTTCTGAAAGGTAGCCATTATTTAGTCTTTTGGTTGTTTACTATGTGTTTCTAGCTGTGCTCATAATGCTTGAGGCAACTCTTATACGTACAGATACATACTACTGACACTATTAATTGTTTATATTGACTTGATTGATATTAATTGGCATGCATTAATCAGGACATAGGTGCCTACTGTTACTGTTGTTGTTCACCCTCTCCTCTCTCTGGTTGCATGTCTCTTTTTAATTCTGTTCTCTTATTAAAAAAACATAGCAGTTCTTCCATCTTCTCATATCTGTGGCTTCTCATGTGGCTTCAACAGGTGGCGTTGCACTTATTATCAGAAACTGAGAAGAATAGTTTGGCTCAATTGGTTAATGTGATGGTGTCCTATTCTATAACCTATAAGAACATGAAGTCTGATTCTCTGTCCAGTAACCTGGGACATAAAGAAGTTTTAGATGCCTCAGTGCTCTCTTTTGAACCCCCCATCGGCGAGTTTATTTCATACAAGGTTTCAAGTTGTGCTTTATGTTTAATTGCAAGTAATTTATTCATTATTTCATGATTCCTATTGAATATCTATCTTTCTGACATAAGCAGGACTACAGATCAGATCATCATGTACTTGCCTTAGCTATGAAGCAGGTTTTATTGCATGAGGTATGTAATGTAGTTTCTTGATAGTCTGCTGTATATTTGTCTGCTCTATTATTAAGATTTGGTATTTGATTGTTCACTGATGCCTATCTTTTGTTGGCATATAGCTTGATGGCTGTTATTGGTGATAAAGTTGGCTTTAAGGAAAGAAAATTGTAATAGACTACTTTAGTTCTCATTAGATTGTAACAATTTACTATCTCTTTTAATCTCAGTAATATTTTATATTACTTTAGATAATCCCAGAAATTTATGTTTGCCAATTTTTGAGATTGCCTTAGCTAAATAAGGAGTGTGATCCTCAAATAATTGAGCTAGAGGGTAACTTTTTCGGTTCTATTATTGGTGAGATGTTTAGGGCATGTAACAAGAAATTCATTCCGAAAGAAGCAACAAAATTAGGGTACATATATAAAAAAAAAATATTGTTTTGTTATTTTGGTGTCATGCATGTCCCTGAAGTTCTCAGTGCTGTTGCCAAATCTTTTCCTTAAATTGTTGTAAGATTTTATTTAATATCTTAAAATTTTGATGTTCTATATAGGATGGACATGTTTCAGTATATTTATTTTTCCTAATCAGGCTAATGAAACATGAATGTGTTGTAAAGACAGCCATTTGACAGAATACTGATGTTGCAGTTTTGACAACTTTGAAGCTTTGTTTTTTTTTGGCGAGGCTCCCTGCTCTAAACTCTCTGTTACAATGAGAAAAATTATGGACTTGCACATAATAAATGAGTTAAGAAGTAAAGAAGATCAAATTTTACTATTTCAGTGGCATGCAAACTTCCGCAATTCATAATGATATTTTATGTGTTGGAACCAGTCTTTGGTGCCATTTTTCACTGACTTAAAATTTTGAGCATTTGGTTGCATTTTTCCAGTTCCCTACTTCCATTCTAGACCTGCCTTAGTTACAATTTTGCTTCTTTTAAAACCACGGCAAGAAGTGTAGAATTGGTCAATTTATAGTTTAGAAAAAAGTCCATTATTCCCTTGCATTTTAAGTTGTTCTTTTAAATATTTTTTTTTATACTCGGATAGGTTTTGAGCTTTTAGCTATTAGTATAAACTTTTTGTTTAACTTCATGTTTTTCCTTTGCTCAAATTATCTTTTGTCAGGTGAGTGGCATGTTATAGTCTTCAACTTCTTTTTCCTTTTTATTTTTGAAAGGAAATTTAATTAGAAAAGTAATTGTTATATTGTGTTGTGAGTTGCAAATGTTTTCACAATTTATTCTGATTTCAGGTCGAGAAGCAAAAGATTTTGCAAGTAAGCACTGGAAAATCTGTGCATAGAAGTGATAAATGCAGCAATGGAGACCAGGACTTCATTGGGAAAGAAGCTAGTGGAGCAAAATCTGCTAAAATGATCGGTGAGAATGCAGGTGCAGGCACAAAGAACTACGAAAATGTGAAGAATATATCCAATACAAGGCAAGGTAATTCAAGTACCTCTACGATTTCATCATCTTTGGTTTCTAGCAGAAGTGCCACTGCTGGGGCAAAGCAAAAATCCACTGCAGATACCAGGAAGCCAACTAGTGGTTTCAATTTTTTTGAAAGGTGATCACTTTGTTTATTCTTTTAATTTTCATTTATAATATGCTATTCCTTTATTCTTTTCGTTATTGCTATGTTTAACTTGGTAAAAGTTTGAGAATAAAAACCTGGCTCATGTGAGTGATAATTCGTCCAATTTATTTGAACTTCATATTATTGCTATTTCTTTGCTATGTTTGGTTCCTTATGAAATATGACCCATCCTTTAATGCCATTAGACTTCCAAGCATTTATTTTCTAGATGATTGAGTATTGGTGTTAAGCAGAAGTCAACATCTATTTGAAGGTTACTCTTGTTGATCTCTATATCACCCTTTACATTTCTGCTTCAGACACTGTTTCTAAACTCTCAGCAAATTCCCTGGTTTCTTTATCTGTTTTCTCCCCCTCCCTTTGCGTGCAGTTGTATATAGCTGTTGGTGTCAGTATAGGACTATTATGTCGGCATTTTGTGCTTGTAGAGTAATCAATTATATTTCCTTTGGTCATGTCATAACTGCTGCAAATGTAGGTTCAGTTCCAGTTGATGAGGAAACCTCATCTGGTTTATAAAAATAATAAGTAGATCATACCAGAATCATTAATTACAGCCTGTATATATCTTTTTCATTTGCTGATAATTTCTGTTAATTATAATCCAGGTTTAGAAATCCAACCAGCAAAGGTTCTCAGGATTCTGAAATTGCTGCAGTGAAGGAAGTGACATTGGAAAGAGATTTGCGCCCTGTGTTATATAAATTTAATGAGGTAATTTCCTCATCATTGAGCTTCCTTTTATCAAAATCAAGAGGTAAATTATGCGCATCTTTATACTATGTACATAATGAGTTAATGACTGGTAGAATACCTGGTTGAGTGGTCATGTCATGAATGTTGCATTAAAATGATAGGGTCGCTAACTCACTGATTACGCTGAATGGGTTGATTTACAAAGTCTTGTGTTGCATTCCCATTTTTCCTTTGGTTAACGACATTATGTTTCTACCTTTTCATCAACAATTTCAGGGCTATAAGCATGTAGGCATATAGCAGAATGTTTCAAGTCAATTTTCACTCTTCTCCCGGCTTTCTTTTTGCTCTTTTCTTCTTAGCTTCTCATCTGTAAGCTAAGTCTCCTGTTATTCTTTATCGTACATTAAGTGACTTGCCACAAGGTGAAAAATTCACAAGCTTTTTTTTTTAATTTTTTCAATAAATAAAAGGCATTGGAAAGTTAATTTAACTGCTATTAAATGAACTACAAGTTAAAATAACCTACCAAGTTTCTGACCTCGTTTAAAATCCCTTGCTCCTGTTCTTACAGAGTCTCTCCAATGTGGGATATATGTGGCAGTGCCAAATGTATAATACTATGTATGAATTCTACTGACTTGACTTCTCAACCTTCAATATACCAAAAATTTCGTTGCCAGTTCCCAACTAAATACTTGATACATTTTAAATTTTGGTTCTTGCAATTTAAGATGTATAAAGCTCCAACTATATTTGGAATGGTTGATGCCTGATGGTCCTCAATTTCCAGAGTTTCATGCTCTTGCAGGGCTATCTGAGGACTAGATGATGTACTGTTTTGTTTTGGCTTTTCTTGTGCATGCAGGGTTTCACAAATGCTGTCAAGAGACCGGTTCGAATGCGTGAATTTCTGCTATGATGAATTTCCATATCAAGCAATCTGTAACTGTAGATGCTAATTTCCTTTACAATGTGAAATACACTGGTATTCTTTGTCCTTCACATACAAAACTATATAGTATTTCCTACTAAGCTTCTATGTGCAAAAATATAGTCAGTTATCATGTACATTCTTTTGGTAGAAAAAAAAGAAAGATATGAACAAACAAGGCAGGGTAATTTTCACTTCTCAGATGTTTTCTCCCAGGATTCTACTAACTTGAGCAGCAGGGGAAATCTTGTTCCATACTTGAATGGTTGATGCCTGCTGGTTCTCAAGTGCATCTTCCAAGCAATTATATTTGCTAAGGTTACATGTGACAAATCCAGAAAGTTTTCAGTCCTTATACTTGAACACTTCCACCACCAGCAGAGCTGCTAGTATTTCCATCTGGAGGACTGATTGATATCCAAAGCAAAGATACAGTAATTGACACAAGACCTGACCAAACATATACGATTGTGGGCACCCTTCCTCTTCTCCCCATCAATCCCTTGGCAAAAGGGTACATGTGGCATAACACCCAAAAGCTGAAGAATAGCCCTCCGAACAGTTTATTCCACTGTGGTATGACACTGTATATAGTTCTTGAGAACCCAATCACTACTGCCACGAGGTTAACAATTATGATCGTCAGTGGCATTATGAAGAGGCTGGTCCATTTGACAAGATAAAGATCGGCATAAATGTCATCCTCATCTTCGCCGGCTGATTTTGAGGTTAACGTGAAAGAGATCTCAATGCCAGCTACTACTTTTAGGAGACCCTGGATGACAGCCACCAGGTGGGCACTTGTGCCACCAATGACCCAGAATTGTTCATTCCGCCACCACTCCTCAAGGCCAATGCCAGACCACTTCACTTCTAGAAGGGAAATGAGGGTGAGTGTTAAAGTGATGATGAGTAGGTAAAAAAGGAATGCTACATTTAGGCCCTGGACAATGAACTGCCCTGAGAAGAGAGAAAGAGCTGGGAGGAAGCAGTAAACAACCAAGAAGATAGAGGTGAATGGATAGAAGCCAACATTAAGATATGCAATGCGTTGTAGGAACTTGAGGCGCCGAGTTGCAAGCAAAGGATTGTTTCTAGAGAAGAAGATTTCCACTGAACCAGTAGCCCATCTCAGGACCTGGTGAAGGCGGTCAGTGAGGTTGATTGGCGCAGTTCCTCTAAATGCATCACGCTTTGTAACACAGTATATAGACCGCCATCCACGATTGTGCATCCTGTAGCCTGTCACCACATCCTCTGTCACAGAGCCATAAATCCAACCTACTTTCTCTCCCCATTCGGTCTTATCTTCATACCTGATTACAATGTAAACAATTATATAACTTTCTTCTATGAAAATGAAGGAAAAATGTTTTCAAGCTTTCATACGAAGTACATATGCAGAATCAAGAGAGCACGGGCGTACCAGCAGGAAATGACAGCAACTGCCTCAGCGACAGTAGGTGCATCAAGTGGTGGGCGTGGAGCGAGCAATGCACCTGGAGGTCGACCATTCTTCACGGAAGCATGATCAGCAAGGGGACGTCCTTGGAACTCAGCCACGGCTATGCTTTCTATGAACATGGTTGAATTACCAAACTTCCGTGGAAGGTCCAGGTCAGGATGCACATTTAAGAGCTGCGATTCATCTTCTTCAGACTGTGGCTTATTTGGAACACTTGGAGCTGGAGCCTTGATTTGCCCAAACATGCCTAAATACTCATTTGCCCTTGGTGGGTGGAATCCATAGAGTGCATAACGTCGGAACATGCACCCAGTTCCTACATACACCGGGCCTTGAAGACCATCAAGCGCTCTCATGCTTCCTGTTGTGACCAAAACAATGTCAAATTTCAGTAAGAAGAACACTAAATTGAGTAATCATAAGTTTAAAGAGGACAAGACAAAGTATTAAACTATATAATGTCTTCTATTTTTCTGTACAGCAAGAAAAGGATAAGAATAACAGATAAAAATTCTGAACATTACCATCAAAGAAGACAGTGTTATGATTTGCATATCGGTCTGATGGATCAATCCCTTCAAATCTCTGTGGAAACTGAATGTAACAAATACGGTCACCGCCACGATCCATCATGAAGCACATTCCTTCCTTAATGGCTAGAGAATTATATATGTAATGGTCACAATCCAAATTCAGGATAAATGGTCCATTGGACAATATTGCTGAAGCTCTAACCAATCCATTCATGGCTCCAGCCTTCTTGTTGTGGTCAAAACCTGGCCGCTTCTCTCTTGAAACGTACGAGAACATTGGTATCCTGATGTCTACCCCTGTGAAGTCTAACTTTTTCTCATCCGGGTGACCCATCACTAGTTCATAATCTGGGACTTTACTCATCACCTATGACAAATTCCAGAATTCAGGTTGATATAGTTCAAAATTCAATAATCCTCAAAAAAGAAATGTTTTCTCAAAACTGGGTTTCATTAGTTTGATTGAAAAAAAAAAAGGAACCACAAAATTTCAGGGAAAAAATTTTATTCTGAGTGATTACCTGCAAGATTCCAGCATGGTCTCCCTTGGAATGGTCAGCAATTGGATTGAACCATGTCCCAGGCCAGTGCGTTCCATCGGCCATCCAGGTGGCCTTCTCGACCTTGAAATCTGGTGGCAGTGAGCCACCATTCTTCTCTTTGGCAAGCCTTTTCTCCTTCGTTGCCTCCCTTGAGTTGTACATTTCACTCCGTTTACGTATTACCTCAGGGAGACCATTGATCCTTACCTTGAACTCATCGTACTCTCTCTTGATCCAGCGACGATCCTTCACGAAATCAGGCCGTTTCTTATTCTTGGTTGGATCAGTTTTCAAGTTGAAGTAGCTGTCTGGATTCCTCGGTTCAATGTCATGTTTTCGGCAAAATGGCACCCACACCTGCTTGTATATAATTTAGACAAAAAAAAATCCATTAAGCAACTGATCAAATTAAAAACAGACATAAAAAGGTTTCACCGTTGGAAAAAAGGTGACATAAAAGTTGTAAACAATCAACCTCAGCAAAACGAACTGCCTCGGCCATGGCCTCAAATGTGAGTATGGCACCACCATCATCTGAAATATAGCAAGAGAGTTTTTCCACAGGATAGTTAGCAGACAGGATGGATAAAATGGTGTTGGCAGTCACAAGGGGAGGTTCCTTCTCAGGGTCAGCGGTAGAGACGAAGACGTCGACGCCAGGAAGGTCCGAGTGGCCAGTTGGGTTGGAGGGAGAAGGCTGCTCGAACTTGTCATGGAGGGCAGCAAGGTCAGTGGCTCGGTTGATAGGATTGAGCTTGGGAAGGATGTCTAGCAGCCAAGAAAAGGCAAACCAACACTCACAAACAATGGAAATTCCCCAGAGCCACACTGCATCAGGATTTGGGTTTCTCCAACGCCAAGCAAGGAAAAGAAATAGAGCTACCAAACGTATCACTATCAACAACCTGTTTTTTATATATAGAGATTGTCATTTTAACAATTAATATACTAAATATTACAATATTATGTAAACTCTATACTTTCAATAAATTATATTATTAAAAGGTTTTTTATGTTAAATTTAAAAGTTCTAAATTTATAAAAATATTATGACTATGATCTCATTACTCCAATAAAAAGTTACTATGAGATATTATTTCACTTATTTAACTTTTTTTTTAGTTTTTAATTTAATTTTAGGCCAGTCAATAACTCAACATAAGAAAATTACATAGAATTTTCGATACTACTGATTTGTCAATAAAATTCAATTCAGAAACAGTTTTTAAATATGTAGATGGATGTCCAGGTTGTGCACCTGTAAGGGCTAAGGATTCCAGGCGGAACCTTAACCTTCCTAGTGAGTGGCTTCCATGGCTTGTCCATGAAATCCGACATTGTGACTCCACCATCTGTTCCGTATTGATCCCCATCATCCTCTTGCCAAAACGCATTTCCAATCCCATACCTTGCTTTTGACTCAAACAGCCAACGATTATGATCAAAATCCCCCGTCTGGCTCCTTAACAACATGGACTTATTGTCTGCTGACTTCATTACTGATATCCTTCTATCTAATTTCGCCCCCATTCCAGGCTCATTCACGCCACCTTCCTCTTCCCCTCCTCGACTTCTCATACGTTGTGAGTCTGAGGTGAACCGAGATGTCCCATATGTGCCTTGTTGCCCCTCAGGTTTAGAGTCTGAAGAGGGCTCTGACCCTGGCTGGTTATCAGGTGTTGGTGGCATAAGAACTGTGTAATTGATATAGTCATTTTGGTTTGATAGGTCTCCGGAGATGTCTATGTCATCGTCCCTGGATAAGCTCATAACTCGACCGCTTGATGTCCTGCGGGCAAATTTTACTGCCTGAGGTGGTCGGGTAGCGTTGGATGAAGATTTGTTTGGGATGGATGTTGCCATTGTTGATATTGCTTTGGCTTGGTTGAACCAGCTAAACCATGCATGCTTTATTTAACATGTACAATCCACGTTTTTTTTTTTATCATTTTCATGACAGAATCAAAATTGGGAGTACTGAAAAATAATGTAATTGTTTGTTTGATTGTCTTGAAGAAAGGGGGAACAAATTCGGTTAACAAGTTGAATGGTTTATAATATAATTCCTTTTTTTGAGTGAATGATGCAACGATTTTTAGTGAATGGTGCGACGATTTTTACTCCCTCACTTTAAGCTTAGCCATTTAGTTTGATTTTTTATGCAAATCCAACCCTCTTTTAAGTATAAATTTCATATGAGTTTATATTTGATGTATTATTGATATATAAATTTAATATATTATCAATAAAATCAGATAATATTATTTCGTTAATGAGTAAATTTTTAAAAAAATATTATTTTTGTATATTTATTTTAAAGATCAATATTTATTTATTGATGATGTGATTTTATTTATTTTATGGTGTAAAATTTATACATTGATATTCCTTTAAATATAAACTCTTTCTTTATTTTTTGACAAGCTAACCAGCAAATAAAAACGAAAAGGAAGAAGAAAAGGAAGAAAAATTCGAAAAGTTTGAAAAATATTCGTAGTTTTTTAGGAAAAAAAAATGTAATTCCATATTGTTTAACATTACAATTTCACTATTCTGAGTAAGCTTTTGCTTAAACTTTTAGATGGTGATGCTTGTTTTTGCTCTTTTTATTTTTATTTTTTTTGTGGTTGCTTTCTTGTGTGTTATTCTCGTGGATGGTGTTGCAGTCGCTGATCAGGATGTTAATGGAGATGACAAGAGTTTGCATCATCGTTCATTTTTCCTCAAGGACAAGAAGGAGACAGGAGGTCTTTAATACTTAAACTTGGACTACTTGCCCTTCATGCTTTACAAAATTGTAGAGGTGTTGGTGGTGGTTTAGGCTGCCTCGGTACAGATGGAGGTTTTGGTGGTGGTAGTGGAGGCCTAGGAGGTGGAGCAGGAAGCTGATTAAAAAGTGATGGTATTCTTGGTGGAGCAAGAGGTAGTGGTGGAGGTGGAGCAGTTGAAGGATTGGGCTTGGTGGAAATAACGGTGGAAGTGGCGGCATTGGTGCTGCTGGTGGCGCAGGGGAGGATGAGGTGGTGGAAATGGTAAAGCTAGGGTTGCTGGAGGTGGAATAAGAGAAGGAAGACTTGATAAAAGTACTAATGGCTTTGATATTATAGCTAATTAAACTTTGTTATAGTTTTATCTTGCTTTAGTCTCTCTTATACATTTTCAAATTGAAAACAAGTTGTAATAAGAAATATCAATCCTTAACCTTTTGCTTTGAATTTTTAATCTCATTGGAATTAAAAATATTTTCGCTTTATCTTCATTTAATTGTATTTTTAAATTATATACAAAATTATTTATTTTAGAAATATGATAAATTTTTATAAGATATTATTAAATAATTTTTTTTGATATATTCTAAAATCACGTTTTTAATTTTAAAAACACGATTTCTGTTTAAAATATATTAAAAAAATTTCTTTTTAGAATTTTATAGTTTTAACAAAAATAATAATTTTAAAATTAAAAATATAATTTTTGTTGAAAATATATTAAGAAAAAAATTTAAGATTAAAAGGTTTATACACTTCAAACAACAAAAAAGGATTTTTTTGGGAGAAAAAACGATGTTTTATTGCAAAAAAAAGTTAATTTTTAATATCTGACATTAATGTTAATGAATTCCTTTCATTTTGAAAGCATAAAATTCAAAATCATTTGTTATCTTCCATTCAAGAAACTATCTTTTCAAGTAATTCACACATTTTTTTATTTTTTTAATTTAAAAAAAAAATGAATTTATATTCTCTAATATAACATTTTTTTATCATTTTTTTATAGTAATTTTGACAACTACAAGTTCTACTATATAATTTTATTAAAAATATATTGGAAATTTATTTTTATATTTTTATAAATTTTGTAATATATGAGAAGGTGTTTATTAAAAGGAAACCATTGCCATTTTTTTTAAATAAATAAATTAAAAAATATATAAAATATTTAATTAAATATATAAATAATTTATAACTAAAAATCCTATAAAATATTAAATAAATAAGTTATTTTTATATTTTTATTCATATATTATCAAAAACAATATAATAAAATGTTTTATTAAATAATTTTTAACTAAACACAAAAATTTTATATTTTTTAAACTTAATAAACCTCATAAATTACTTATTCTCTTTAATATCGTTTTTTTTATATTTTTTTAAACCTAAAAATCAACCATTTAAGGTATAGCATTAAATGCAGGTTGAGTTAATAAACCAGTCAAAGCACAAAGACAAAAAAAAGCTTCGTCTTTAAGCTTTATCAGACAATTCCAAATTTCTATTGAGCGACTCGCTCCAACAGTAACAATGGAATCAAAATCTTAATTAAAAGTATAATCGATAAAGTTTGAATTAATATAGTGTTAAATTTAAATTTGATTTTGATTTTAAAAATTAATTTAAATTTGATTGAATTTTATTTTTAATTTAAATTTAATTTAAAATAAAAATTGAGTTATTTAAGTTTATTCAATTAAGTTTAATTAATATATAAAAATAAATTTAATTTTTATATTCAATAAAAACTCAAATATTTATGTTTGAGCTTGAGTTCGAATTCAAAATATGTTATTAATTAAAATAATTAAAATATATTAAAATATAAAAATTTAATTAAATTCATGAATTACTCAAATTAAATATAAAAGTGCTCGAACTCAACTCAATCGATAAATAGAGTTATTTAAATATGTGCTTAACTTAATAATAATCGAATCAAATTTAAATTTTATTCAAATTAAATTTTATTAATTTATCATTAATTGTAAAATAGAGAGAAAAATAGAGGAAAAGATTGAGAATCTATCATTAATTGTAAAAAAAAAAAAAACTAAAACATTTACTTCCCACAAAACTTTTTTTAACAAAAATTAAAGATAAATAAATTATTTAATTTTATTTAGGTTAGAGGATAAAAATTTAATAATCACTTAAATTTTTATTATTTTATTAGAAACAATTAAATTTTTAATACTTATTTTTATCAATTAAATTTTTATTAAACAAAAAGTGATTAATCTTTAACCTTTATTTTCATTTATTCGAGGATTCAAATTAAAATAAAATTAAAAATTTAAGATTTTATTGACATAAAATAAAAAATTTATAATTTAAATAATTATAATAAAGTATAAATAATTGAAATAATTATTGAATTCTAGTAGTGAACGAAACTTAACAACGAAGGATATAAGTGAAAATTTTCTTAACCAAACCTAGACAAGCCGTCTCCAGCAGACAACAGTCGAAAAGCCATTTTTCCTTGTTTCATTTCTGATCCAAAATTTATAAGAACAATGGATTTTACAAAGCTGTTGCCAGAAGACTGCGTGTGTCTGATCATATCATTGACTTCGGCTCGAGACGCACGTCGATTAGCCCTGGTTTCTCCTGCCTTGAGATCAATTGCAGACTCTGATGCTGTGTGGGAGAGGTTTCTACCTTGTGATTATCAGAAAAATATTTCAGGATCCTCATCTCCATCTTTGCTTTCATGGACAAAGAAGGATATTTATTTTTATCTCTCCTCTCATCCCATTCTCATTGAAAATGGTACCATGGTAAGCTCAAATTTGACCCTGTATCCACTTTTCCAACTTTGTGCTAAAAGAACATGTGTTTAAGGATGTTTTAAATTTAATTTTCAGAACAATTTTAATTATCTAGAGCATGTTTGATACTGGACCAGAAGGAATCATGGCTAAGTTGATCAATTTCTTCAAAGCTAAACATGCACAATTTGTACTATATGGTTTAAAGTACGTGTTGTTTTGCTCCATTTTGTGCATTTATCTGAAAAATTAAGGTTGCTGGTGTCTAAGTAGAGCTTTCAATTGGAGAAAGAGACTGGGAAAAAATGCTATATGCTAGGGGCAAGAGCACTGTCAATTATATGGGGAGAGACACTTGAGTACTGGAAATGGACATCTCTCCCAGAATCTAGGTTTGTTCTCTTCTTTTTTTTTTTTTTTTGTTCAATGATATTCTCATGTTAAGATCTTAATTGGCCATGACTCAATACTGCTGCTTAGGAAAAACAATGTCTTTCTTTATTGTATTTGTGGCAGTCAGGGTTTGATCAGCGATTTAGTACTTTATCAACAGATTACGCGACTGTGTTTGCTAGGAAAAACAATGTCAATTACCAGAAGAAAAACTATGCTTATCTGCATACATCTATGACTTACAGAATGACATTGTTGATGAGCTCAAGTTATTGTGGTTCTGTCTCCAACATATTGACAGGTTCTCTGAAGTTGCTGAGCTCAGGTTAGTTTGGTGGCTGGATGTGAAGGGAAAGATTGAGACCAGAAAGTTATCTCCCGGAACAAACTATGCAGCATACCTTGTGTTTAAGCTTAGAAGGAGAAGATATGGGTTTAGACAGAGAACTGTAGGTGTGCATGTGAACATGGAAGGAACCACATCAGGGGAAGTAAGGAGTGTGTCTCTAGACTATCCACAAAATGTTCCCCAACAAGCTCAAGAAAGAGGAGATGGATGGATGGAGATTGAAATGGGTGAGTTTTTGAATGAACATGGAGATGATGGGACAGTCGAGTTTTGCCTTCGGGAGATCAACTGTAATTACTCTAAGAGTGGCCTCATTATTGAAGGAATTGAGGTGAGGCCTAAAAATATTGGTAGGTAATATCATCTTCTCCTTTCTATTTGGTTCAACATTCCTTTGCAGGATTTGAATATTTAATGTTTTGTATTTGAGGAGAAAAAGTTATGGCATGCACATTCCAATAATGTTTAAATATTTTGTCCCGCAGGCAGATTGTGTTGAAAGTAATATATTTGTAAAGTTGAATATTGTGGAAACATTTGGCCCCAAAGGCAGATGTGACAATTATCATATCGGTTATTGAGAATGGTTTGGATGGTTTCGATTCGGTCAGTTCGGTTTAAAAAAATCAATAATCGATTTAATCGATTTTTATTTAACAAATAAACGAATTGATTGAATATTATTAAATAACTGATTCTAACCGAATCGATCAAAATCGATTCAGTTCAGTTAAATAATTAATTTTTTAATAATTTTTTTATATTATGAATAATTATTTAATCATAAATTCAATTTAATAAAATTCAAACTCAAATATCATTCAAACTAAATGACTAAAAATTTTAATAATTTCAACAATATTTTATAAAAAAAATAAATCAAAATATTTATTTTAATTTTTTTTACTTTTACTTATTAGAAAGTCGATTAATTCGGTCAGTTCAATTATTAATTTTAAAAATAAAAAATTGATCGAATTAATTAATTTAATCGATTTAAAAAATTAATTATAAATAAAATCGAATAAATCAAATCGATTCAATTGAATTTAATTGATTTCGATCCGTTTAATCGGTTCAAACCAATTTTTGCTCACCACTTATTCTCTAAAGTTACTGAGCTCAGGCTAGTTTGGTGACTGGATGTGAAGGGAAGTATTGAGACTAGAAAATTATCTCCCGGAACAAACTATGCAGCATACCTTGTGTTTAAGCTTAATAAGATAAGACCTGGGTTTAGAGAGAACTGTAGGTGTGCATGTGAATGTGAATGTGAATGTGAATGTGGAGGTGTTAATTTTTTTCTATGTTTAACTGTATTCTTGAGCTTAAACTGTTTTTGTATATTCAAAAAAAATTTTTAATAAATTTTAATAAATTTTTAAAATTTTATTAAAAAAATAAATTTTAATAAGTGATTAATCACATATAATCAAAAAATATTAATGGTAATACCTTATGTTCGTAAATTCGTCAAGCGATCTCCAAAATAATTATTACAAAATAAAAATGTTTAAGCATAATAATTATAACTTTTGTTATTAACTTTTATAGGTAAATGTTTAAACATATTTAAATAGTTATAATTTTTTCATTATCAATTATTATAAATAATCATAACTCTTTTATTCTTAACAATTATAAACAAATAGTTTTGTTCAAAATATAATTATTCAAAACATGAATAACTAATATAAACATTAAATCTATTTGTCAAAATAAAAATTTAATGTACACCGTTCTAAATCACAACAGCAAATAGCTAACAAAATTGAATGAGAAATGGAATTATGGACTCCAAATAGGTATTCTTGCAGCTCAAATTTCCGGCATCAAAGCAATGAATTTTCAACAAAAACGATTGGCTCCAACCGGATGGTTGGTACTTGAATGATAATTACAAAACAAGCAATAATGTACTTGACCGCGTCACTCAGGACACTATGTTTCAGTCTAAAATATATATAATTACACATGTTTTGTTCACGTAAGTTGGTTCTTTTCTCAAGTTGAAAGCACAAGCCTCTACATCAATATCAACTCCAATATCAAGGTAAGTTTATCATCTTGAGTCATCTATGTGTCAACATCAATGTTATTAAAATTTTTTAATAAAAATAAATTTTATTCATTTTATTAAAATTATTTTGTTAAAATTACTCTACTAATTTATTTATATTTCTTTATTTTTTTGTCATGAACCTTTTAATTATATCAAGTTCTATTCTTTTAATTTTTCATTTAGATCACACAAAGAGAGATAATTCTCTTTTACCCATAAATTATCTAGTTCAAACTATATCTACCAATGCAATCATATATGTTATGGCCCACAATAATCAAATTAAACATATTCAAATATAATAATTAGTCACATTGTTATCTTCAAAACTTTTTTTTTTTAGCTAAACTCATGACTACCGACCAAGTAAGACATTTTTTTATATAAAATTTTTTTTCATATCAAAATAGTGGGCTTAGGTGTGAAAGCCTATACTCTTCCGTTTCCACTATTCTGCCTTTGACTAGAAAATTTTGTCATACAAGTAATATATGCTATAAATTCATTTGTAGTGAAAACTATTTCTTAATTGATAATAAAATTTGTAAAATAAGCCAATCATGAGTTCACATGTCAAATAATGAAATGGATTAGATCGCGATTCCTTTTAACCTTTTAGTAACATAGACTACAAACCTCCCTTAAAAATATGTTACCTTTTATTCATTTTCATGGTTAATAGTTTTTTATTTTTAATTCCATGTTTATTCAAGAGTCATATAACTTCTTCAATGAAATTGAAGTAAATGATAAGTTTTTTTTCTTGCATAACATAAATAAAATATTTAATCAATAAGATATAAGCATTGAAACAATAAATAAATAAATTACTATAAATCATGCATTCTTCTCTAGATTAATCAAGTACAAGTATGAAACAAAATATGAACTTATGACAATAGCACATGTACTTAATTCTTTCAATGAAGATCTACAATTTCAAAAAAAAATTTAATGCGCAATTCTTGAGAATTTTATTTTGATTTAAATAATTATGGTCTTACAAATATGTAAGTAACTAGTACTCCACAGTCAATTCTAGGCTTATGGTTGTTTCAATTCATTGTCATATAATTCACATAATGTGTACTTAAACCATAAAATGAGATAACCCGTGGAAGTATAAAATGAATTTAACACTGCTGAGTAATTTTGTTCGTTCATTATTTTTGTTTTAAAGGACATGGAAAACTTAATAGTTACTTATGTGTGTGTGTATATATATATATATTATCACAACTCACAAGATTGGATATATTCTTTATATCTTTAACATTACAAAGATTATCATGGCATTACAATTGAACATGGCCTCTACATGTGTATTTCATCACACAAAGTAGTTCTTTCACATAAATTTACATAGATTATTGTGCACACATACATATCAAACAAAATGCAAATTTTCTTTAGTCATATATCAATTTCTCATGATAGAATCTTAAAAATAATAAGCAAATCTATTATATATTATCAATAACAATATATAAAAGTTGTCCCTAACCTTCAATTTGCTACCATATCATCGATTTCACTATTTATTTTGATGAATGGGCATCATAATTAGATTAAAAAATTGGCATTTGAAATATTTAATTCAGTAATGAGCAGATATATTTCTGTTATCTTTGCTGGAAGAACTGAATTTGAATTCATATTTTAAAAATCAAAAGGAAAAAAATTGATTCTCCTAACAAAAGCACGATTTACCTTCATTTAATTGTATTTTTAAATTATATACAACATTATTTATTTTAGAAATATGATAATTTTTTATAAGATATTAAGACATTAAATTTTTTCTTAATATAGTTTAAAACAAAAACACAATTTTTATTTAAAATATATTAAAAAATTTTCTTTTTAGAATTTTATAGTTTTAACAAAAATAATATTTTTAAAATTAAAAACACAATTTTTGTTGAAAATATATTATGAAAAAATTTTAAGATTAAAAAGTTTATATACTTCAAACAAATAAAAGGATTTTTTTGGGAGAAAAAAAACGATGTTTTATTGCAAAAAAAAGTTAATTTTTTAATATTTACTACATTTTCTTATTTCATAACGTCGATTATAAAAATGTCAAATTATTAACATTTATGATCATTATCTGACATTAATGTTAATGAATTCCTTTCATTTTGAAAGCATAAAATTCAAAATCATTTGTTATCTTCCATTCAAGAAACTATCTTTTCGAATAATACACACATTTTTTTATTTTTTTTATTTTTAAAAAAATGAATTTATATTCTCTAATATAACATTCTTTTATCATTTTTTTATAGTAATTTTGACAACTACAAGTTCTACTATATAATTTTATTAAAAGTATATTGGAAATTTATTTTTATATTTTTATAAATTTTGTAATATATGAGAAGGTGTTTATTAAAAGGAAACCATTGCCATTTTTTTAAAATAAATAAATTAAAAAATATTTAAAATATTTAATTAAATATATAAATAATTTATAACTAAAAATCTATAAAATATTAAATAAATAAGTTATTTTTATATTTTTATTCATATATTATCAAAAACAATATAATAAAATGTTTTATTAAATAATTTTTAACTAAACACAAAAATTTTATATTTTTTAAACTTAATAAACCTCATAAATTACTTATTCTCTTTAATATCGTTTTTTTTATATTTTTTTAAATCTAAAAATCAACCGTATAGCATTAAATGCAGGTTGAGTTAATAAACCAGTCAAAGCACAAAGACAAAAAAAAAAAAAAAAAAAATCTTCGTCTTTAAGCTTTATCAGACAATTCCAAATTTCTATTGAGCGACTCGCTCCAACAGTAACAACGGAATCAAAGTCCTAATACAATCGATTAAGTTTGAATTTATATAATGTTAAGTGTAAATTTGAGTTTGATTTAAAATTTGGTTTCAAAATTTGATTTAAATTTAATTGAGTTTTATTTTTAGTTTGAATTTAATTTAAGATAAAAATTAAGTTATTTGAATTTGTTCGATTAAATTCGATTAACATATAAAAATAAATTTAATTTTTATATTTAATAAAAATTTGATTATTTATATCCGAACTTAAGTTCGAGTAAATATTTTATTAATTAAAATAATTAAAATATATTAAAATATAAAAATTTGATTAAACTCACGAGTGATTCGAGTCAAATATAAAAATACTTAAATTCAACTCGATCGATAAATCAAATTATTTGAATTCGTACTCAATTCAATAATAATCGAATTAAATTTAAATTTTATTTAAATCAAATTCAAATAATTTATGAATATTAATATGTTATTTATACTTTTTAATCATAATACTGATAGATAGAGAGAAAAGTGGAGGGAGAGATTGAGAATCTATCGTTAAGTGAAAAAGAAAACTAAAAAATTTACTTTTCACAAAACAATTTTTTAACGAAAATTAAAGATAAATAAATTGTTTAGTTTTATTTAGGTTAAAGGATAAAAGGATTATCCAATAAAAATTCAATAATCACTTAAATTTTTATTATTTTATTAGAAACAATTAAATTTTTAAATACTTATTTTTATCAATTAAATTTTTATTAAACAAAAAGTGATTAATCTTTAACTTTTATTTTCATTTATTCGAGGATTCAAATAAAAATAAAAATAAAAATTTAAGATTTTATTGACATAAAATAAAAAATTTATAATTTAATTAATTATAATAAAGTATAAATAATTGAAATAATTATTGAATTCTAGTGGTGAATGAAACTTAACAACGAAGGATTTAAGTGAAAATTTTCTCAACCAAACCTAGACAAGCCATCTCCAGCAGACAACAGTCGAAAAGCCATTTTTCCTTGTTTCATTTCTGATCCAAAATTTATAAGAACAATGGATTTTACAAAGCTGTTGCCAGAAGACTGCGTGTGTCTGATCATATCATTGACTTCGCCTCGAGACGCACTTCGATTAGCCCTGGTTTCTCCTGCCTTGAGATCAATTGCAGACTCTGATGCTGTGTGGGAGAGGTTTCTACCTTGTGATTATCAGAAAAATATTTCAGGATCCTCATCTCCATCTTTGCTTTCATGGGCAAAGAAGGATCTTTATTTTTATCTCTCCTCTCATCCCATTCTCATTGAAAATGGTACCATGGTAAGTTCAAATTTGACCCTGTATCCACTTTTCCAACTTTGTGCTACAAGAACATGTGTTTAAGGGATGTTTTAAATTTAATTTTTAGAACAATTTTAATTATGTATAGCATTTTTAAGGGATGTTTGATACTGGACCAGAAGGAATCATGGCTAAGTTGATCAATTTCTTCAAAGCTAAACATGCACAATTTGTACTATATGGTTTAAAGTATGTGTTGTTTTGCTCCATTTTGTGCATTTATCTGAAAAATTAAGGTTGCTGGTGTCTAAATAGAGCTTTCAATTGGAGAAAGAGACTGGGAAAAAATGCTATATGCTAGGGGCAAGAGCACTGTCGATTATATGGGGAGAGACGCCTGAGTATTGGAATTGGACAGATCACCCTGATTCTAGGTTTGTTTTCTTCTTTTTTTTTTTTTTATTTGTTCAATGATATTCTCATGTTAAGATCTTAATTGGCCATAACTCAATACTGCTGCTTAGGAAAAACAATGTCTTTTTTTATTGTATTTGTGGCAGTCAGGGTTTGATCCGCGATTTAGTACTTTATCAACAGATTACGCGACTGTGTTTGCTAGGAAAAACAATGTCAATTACCAGAAGAAAAACTATGCTTTTCTGCATAAATCTATGACTTACAGAATGACATTGTTGATGAGCTCAAGTTATTGTGGTTCTGTCTCCAACATATTGACAGGTTCTCTGAAGTTGCTGAGCTCAGGTTAGTGTGGTGGCTGGATGTGAAGGGAAAGATTGAGACCAGAAAGTTATCTCCCGGAACAAACTATGCAGCATACCTTGTGTTTAAGCTTAGAAGGAGAAGATATGGGTTTAGACAGAGAACTGTAGGTGTGCATGTGAACATGGAAGGAACCACATCAGGGGAAGTAAGGAGTGTGTCTCTAGACTATCCACAAAATGTTCCCCAACAAGCTCAAGAAAGAGGAGATGGATGGATGGAGATTGAAATGGGTGAGTTTTTGAATGAATGTGGAGATGATGGGACAGTGGAGTTTTGCCTTCGGGAGATCGACTGTAATTACTTTAAGAGTGGCCTCATTATTGAAGGAATTGAGGTGAGGCCTAAAAATGTTGGTAGGTAATATCATCTTCTCCTTTCTATTTGGTTCAACATTCCTTTGCAGGATTTGAATATTTAATGTTTTGTATTTGAGGAGAAAAAGTTATGACATGCACATTCCAATAATGTTTAAATATTTTGCCCCAAAGGCAGATTGTGTTGAAAGTAATATATTTGTAAAGTTTAATATTGTGGAAACATTTTACCCCAAAGGCAGATTTGCCAATTACCATATCGGTTATTGAGAATGGTTTGGTTGGTTTTGACTTTTTTAATATGGTCGTTTAATTCGGTTATTGATTTTTCAGATCGATCGACCAAGTGGACCAACTGTAAAATCCATTACCACTCTACTGCATGCCCAAGTGGTGATGCGAGATTAAAGATGGAATTTGTTAAGTCATGATATGAGCCGGGAGCAATTGAAATAGTAATGATCGTCTGCTTGCTGTGCGTAGATCCAAAATTTTGTTTTAGAACCTTGGCTTAGAAGAAACACAAGAAATTAACAAGTAGCATCTACAATATCAGCATAAACATGTTCTTGTTGTCTGTTTTTGACCTTGTGTGTTGGCTTTTTGATAGGAAAAATATGTTATTTACCTAGTCACTGAACGTTGATCATAATTTCATCAACATCACTGAACTCTAATTTATCCCATTAAAATATTTTTTTTTATGGTACGAAAAAATTCAATATAGATAAGTTGTTCAATCTTTCAAGTCAAGGTAAGATGTATTGTATTTGACAACTTAAGACAAGTGGTTGCGGATAGTGTTCTAAGAGCAACCATGAATTTTTTTTCTGTTTCGTGCTTGTTTGTACATGGCAATGGATTACTCTTTCTCTAGTAGATATCACCTCAGTAGACAAATTTTCAAGATAAAACAAATCTGAAAATGTTGTTCGTTATTTATTTTCACTCAGTTTTTGCAAATTTAAGGATTTTCTTAGTTGTTTTTGATGTTTTAACGATTGAAACAGAGGGAAATTGATGGAGGAAAGGATTTCTAGGTTTGATTCTAGTGTTGGTAGAGGCGAAATAGAGTTGTAGAGGGGAGGAGCAGTTGGGTTTCGGATTAGATCTAGACTAATCGAACTCTTTTTGTAAGAATCCAACATGAAGAAGGGAAAGAATAGATTGAAAGGAGCTTGAAATTGAAGATTGGTGATAAATGGGCGTCGGCGAGCGGCGGAAGACAACGAACAGAATGGTGGCGGACGATGGCTGGTGACTGTACGGTGCTGGCTAGAGTTTCTTTTAAGAGAGGGTAGTGAGAAAGTAGGAACTACAATAAAAAAAAAATCAAAATGAATTTTTTTTTCTTTGTTTTTCAAATGTTTTTTCCCTTTTCTTTAGGTTGTTTAAATTTAAGATAAATCTAGTTTAAATTCAAAAAACATTAGATGAGATAAGCTATATATACAAACTATTAATCATTAATGCATATAAATTTTTACTTTTAACTCTACTTTAGATCTCCTCTTGCTTGCAAAGATTTAGGACCATTTTGTAAAATGTTAGAAAACATCTTAGATAAAACTATTTAAAGATGTATTTTATTTTTCTTGTTTTGAAAAAAATATATTATTTAACAATTTATTTATATAACAAAACATCACCCATAATTTTAAATAAAATTATTTATTTGATTTTTTTGTTTTTTATAATATTTATAAATCAATAAATTTATTATTTTGTAAATTTATTTTTATTTGTATATTACTTTCATCCATAAATATATATTTTTCATGAATATAAATATAATAAGATATATCTAATAAAATATAAAGCCAAGTATAATATTATTTGATCTCTTAAAATCTAAGGTCAGATCCGTTGGTGCAGGGAATGAGACTTTAAAACTCATTTAATTTAAAATTTCATAAGGATTTGATCTGACAGTTTTATACATGATATGATAATATAATATAAAATTAATATAAAAAAATTATGTATGAATTTAATATAATCATATTTTGTATTTTAGTTATGTTAATATGATTAAAACATGATATTATTTATATCATGTTCATGATATGTTTAAGATATAATATTATTTTTAATTTTTAATTTATTTAAAAAATAAAATAATAATAGTATTTATCATATCATTTTGGTGTTTAAATAAATTATAAATATTTAATTTTTGAATTTTTTGTTTAAATATTAATTTAAATGATTTCTTTGTTTAAATAAATAGATTGATTTTGTTTAATCGTGTTATTTATATATAATCGTGTTAATCGTATCGTATTATTTCATATTATTTAGATAATTAATTGTATCTAATTGTATTATTCATATATAATAATGTTAATTATATTATATCGTATTGTATTAATTGAATGTTAATTAATTTTAACTATATTAATTATCTTGTATCACATATAATATTTATGATAAATATATCATATTTGTATTTAAATTATTCATATATTTATATCATATTTATGTAAAAATTATTTATATTATATCTAAAATTATATTTGACATAAAATATAATACGACGACGATAAATTACAGAGTAATAGCAAACCTAGACAATAACTTATAGCAATTGCATATCTTGAATCATTTCCCTTTCCCTTTTCTTTTTTTTTTTTTTTTTTTTAATAACTATCAATTGTAAGACTCGTCATCACTCTTTGGCAAACAAAAGGCATCCAACTTTGAGGGTCGCCACGATTTTGTCTAGACAAAGTGCTGATCCTATCTTGAGTCGTGTCTTTGAATGCCTCCATTAGACCCTACAACCCAGCAATTTAAGGAATCTATACAAACGATTTTTTTCGTGAATTTATAATTGAAAGAAAAATTACAACTATAAATCATTACTTGCATCTTATGTAAAAAATCAATGAATTAGATCAATTAAATAAATTAAATTTAATTAATTTATATAATTATTTTTAAAAAATAATATTTAATAAATTTAAATTTTAATACTTATAATATTTTTATTTCTTGTATCACGACTTTTATATAAAAAATCAAACAAATAAATTAACTAATTAATAAACTAACTTATAATTTGATGATTTGAATATAAAATTATAAAATTAAATCAAACTTAAGTATGATAGAACTTAAACCTAACTAATGTCTTTGTAAAACTTAATATTATTATTAAAATCAAGCTTCAACATCCCATGTTTATAACAATCACAGCTACTTATTAGTCCTTTCCATGACAAGGCATTGATACGTACTATGCTTTTCTGCAATTGTTGGGACGTAATTGTTTGTATTTTGTTTTCGGACTATGAAAGGACTAGTCCGAATTGGTCCCATACACCACCAAAGTTAATTTATTGCGAGGCTGACTTTGGCATGATTGGGATTCAATCGTGTCCGTTGTTTGGTCAGATGAAGCCTCCTTTGGTTGTAAACGTGTCGCAGATTTGTGGTTTTTTTGTTTGGGTAACACAGTTGCAGCACGACTGTGCTGATATGGCACCGGCGAAAGCTCAATTGTCTTCTGGTGAGAAAGGGATGCGGCGCGCCATCGCATCTTTTTTTTACTCTTTTGTCCTATAAATCTTCTTTTATTACCATTTTGTCAAAACAGTTGATAATTTAATTATACATACTTAAAAAATCATTTGATATGTTACTATCTTTTTTTATTAATTTTTAATTATTTATTAAAATTTATTATTTGACATAAATATAATTTTATTATTTTTAAATTCTTTTCATAAATGTCAAATAATTAAAATTTTTTATTATATATAAATTTTAATATAATATCTTTAATAATTATTTTTTTCATCACAATTCATCTCATTGTTATTATTGTGTTTACATCCAAATGTATCTTTCTATTATTGATTTTAATATCATCATTATAATAATAAATTTTACTGTTGTCATAATTAATTTTATCTTCACTATTATTTTTAATTTTATCATAATCAATCTTTCTTTTTATCAAAATAAATCTTTAGTCATCGGAGTGGTTTTATTTTCTAATTTGGAGACACATTAAAAATGAACTATTTCGAGACACATTAAAAATGAACTATTATAAATTTTTTATTTTTTGAATTTTTTAAGTGAAAATAGATTATTTGTCTTTTCATAAATTATTTTCAAATTTTATATAATTATCAAATTTAAATTTAAAAATAATGCATTTAAATTTACAAAATGATAGAAAGTCTTGAAAAATAAACACTTTCCTAAGCTTAAGGGTATAAATTGGATAATATTTAAAAATATAATAAAATACAAATAAATAAAATTATCATTCATAATTAAAAATATATAATTTCATTTTCACTTTAATTATTTTATCTTTTATATTTAAATATTCGTATTTAATGAAAAAAAATTTTATATTACAAAAATAAATAAAACAATATTTTTTATTATTTAAACAATTTGATTCAAAAAGTAAAAAAGTTATAGATACTATATATAACTGTCTTTAAAAGTCTGACCCAAAATATTTTTATAATAATATCTTAATTTAATGAGCTAAATCTGAATTAATTTTTTTTTCATTACTGTGGCATTGACTTCTCGAAGTCCCCTCTTCATATCATTATCTAATGGACGAGGTAGATACCGCATCAGTCTTTTGCGTTTATTTCTTCCTTTTATTTTTACTTTGGGTTTGTACTTTATAAATCTTGTCGTTACCAAGTACCATTGAAAAGATAAACCAAAATCTAAACCAACCATGTTAAATTTTATTATTTTATTATAATTAATTAAATTTTTAAATATTTATTTTTATCAATTAAATTTTTATTAAACAAAAAGTGATTAACCATTAATATTTATTTTTATTTAATCGAGGATTCAAATTGAAATAAAAATAAATATTTAAGTTTAATTCATCTAAAATAAAAAATTTATAACTTAATTAATTATAATAAAATATAAAAAATTTAAATAATTATTTAATTCCACTAGTCAACGTAACTTAAAAACAAAGGATTTAAGTGAATATTTTGTGAACCAAAACCTAGACACGTCGTCTCCCGCAGACGACCGACCTGTAATAATATGAAAAAAAAGTGTTTGCAAGGAAGAGAAGAGAGAAACATGTCTGGTCCAAAATTTAGAAGAGCAATGGATTTTACAAAGTTGTTGCCAAAAGAGTGCGTGTGTCTGATCATATCATTGACTTCGCCTCGAGACGCATGTCGATGGGCCCTGGTTTCTCCCGCCTTGAGACCAGTTGCAGACTCTGATGATGTGTGGGAGAGGTTTCTGCCTTGTGATTATCAGGAAATCATTTCAAGATCCTCATCTCCATCATTGCTTTCATGGGCAAAGAAGGATCTTTTTTTTCATCTCTCCTCTCATCCCATTCTCATTGAAAATGGTACCATGGTAAGCTCAAATTTGACCCTGTATCCACTTTTCCAACTTTGTGCTACAAGAACATGTGTTTAAGGGATGTTTTAAATTTAATTTTCTGAACAATTTTAATTATGTATAGCATTTTTAAGGGATGTTTGATACTGGACCAGAAGGAATCATGGCTAAGTTGATCAATTTCTTCAAAGCTAAACATGCACAATTTGTACTATATGGTTTAAAGTATGTGTTGTTTTGCTCCATTTGGTGCATTTTTCTGAAAAATTAAGGTTGCGTGTAAATAGAGCTTTCAATTGGAGAAAGAGACTGGGAAAAGATGCTATATGCTAGGGGCAAGAGCACTGTCAATTATATGGGGAGAGACACCTCAGTATTGGACATGGACATCTCTCCCAGAATCTAGGTTTGTTCTCTTCTTCTTTTTGGTTTTTATTTGTTCAATGATATTCACATCTTAAGATCTTAATTGGCCATGACTCAATACTGCTGCTTAGGAAAAACAATGTCCTTTTTCTTATATTTGTGGCTGTCAGGGTTTGATCCCTGATTTAGTACTTTATCAACAGATTAAGCGACTGTGTTGGCTAGGAAAAACAATATCAATTGCCAAGAAAAAAACTATGCTTATCTGCGTAAATCTACAACTTACAGAATAACATTGTTGATGAGCTCAAGTTATTGTGGTTCTGTCTCCAACATATTGACAGGTTCTCTGAAGTTGCTGAGCTCAGAGTAGTGTGGTGGCTGGAAGTGAAGGGAAGGATTGAGACCCGAAATTTATCTCCCAGAACAAACTATGCAGCATACCTTGTGTTTAAGCTTAATAGGAGAAGCTATGGGTTTAGAGATAGCACTGTAGGTGTGCATGTGAATGTGGAAGGAACCACAACAGGGGAAGTGAGGAGTGTGTTTCTAGACTATCCACAAAATGTTCCCCAACAAGCTCAAGAAAGAAGAGATGGGTGGATGGAGATTGAAATGGGTGAGTTTTTGAATGAATATGGAGATGATGGGACAGTGGAGTTTTCCCTTCGGGAGATCAACTGTAATTACTCTAAGCGTGGCCTCATTATTGAAGGAATTGAGGTGAGGCCTAAAAATATTGGTAGGTAATATAATCTTCTCCTTTCTATTTGGTTCAACATTCCTTTGCAGGATTTAAATATTTAATGTTTTGTATTTGAGGAGAAAAAGTTATGGCATGCACATTCCAATAATGTTTAAATATTTTGCCCCGCAGGCAGATTGTGTTGAAAGTAATATATTTGTAAAGTTTAATATTGTGGAAACATTTTGCCCCTAAGGCAGATGTGCCAATTAACATATCGGTTATTGAGAATGGTTTGGTTGGTTTCAACCTTTTTAATAGAGTCGGTTAATTCGGTTATTAATTTTTCAGTTCGATCACCAAATCGACCGGCTGTAAAATCCATTACCTGTCTACTGCATGCCCAAGTGGTGATGCGGGCATAAAGATGGAATTTGTTAAGATATGA
This sequence comes from Durio zibethinus, assembly GCF_002303985.1. Next base: position 14,379,851 of record NW_019168026.1, on the reverse strand, counting down.
TATGAGCCGGGAGTAATTGAAATAGTAACGATCGTCTGCTTGCTGTGCGTAGATCCAAAATTTTGTTTTGGAACCTTGGCTTAGAAGAAACACAAGAAATTAACAAGTAGCATCTACAATTTCGGCAATAAGCATGTTCTTGTTGTCTGTTTTTGACCTTGTGTTTGGCCTTTGGATAGGAAAAATATGTTAGTTACCTAGTCACTGAACTTTGATCATAATTTCATCAACATCACTTTAATTTATCCCATTAAAATATTTTTTTTTGTATGTAAAAATTTAGGGTAAATAAGTTGTTCAATCTCTTAAATCAAAATAAAATATATCATATCTGATAACTTAAAACATGTGATTGTAGATATACTTATCTTATTCTTTGTTTATCTTGTTTTTTTTATTAGGATAGTGTTCTAAGAGCAACCATGAATTTTTTTCGATTTCATGTTTTCAACCGCTTAATGAACACCTTGTTTGTACATGGCAAGGGATTACTCTTTCTCTTGTAGAAATCACCTCAGTAGACAAATTTTCAAGATAAAACAAATCTGAAAATGTTGTTTGTTATTTATTTTCACTCAATTTTTGCAAAAGTAAGGATTTTCTTAGGTGTTTTTTGATGTTTTAACGATTGAAACAGAGGGAAATTGATGGAGGAAAGGATTTCTAGGTTTGATTCTAGTGTTGGTAGAGGCGAAATAGAGTTTTTGAGGGGAGGAGCAATTGGGTTTCGGATTAGAACTAGACTAATCTAACTCTTTTTGTAAGAATCCAACACGAGGAAGGGAAAGAATAGATTGAAAGGAGTTTGAAAATGAAATTTGGTGATGAATGGGCGTCGGCAAGTGGCGGAAGACAACGAACAGAATGGTGGAGTACGATGGCCGGTAACTGTATGGTGGTAGCTAGGTTTTTTATTTTTATGAGAAGGTAGTGAGAAAGTAGAAACTAAAATAAAAAAATCAAAATGAAAAATTTTTTTTTGTCTTTCCAAATGGTTTTTTCCTTTTTCTTTAGGTTGTTTAAATTTAAGATAAAACTAGTTTAAAAGCAAAAAACATTAGATGAGATAAGCTAGCTTAATATCTCTTTTATTTTGTATATATACAAACTATTAATCATTAATGCTATAATTTTTTACTTTAAATTCTACTTTAGATCTTCTCTTGCTTGCAAAGATTTAGGACCGTTTAGTAAACTGTTAGAAAATATCTTAAAGAAAATTATTTAAAGATGTATTTTATTTTTCTTGTTTTCAAAAAAAAAATATTGTTTAACAATTTATTTATATAAAAAAACATCAATCATAATTTAAATAAAATTATTTATTTATTTATTTGTTTTTTTCATAATATTTATAAATCAATAAAATTTATTATTTTGTAAATTTATTTTATTTGTATATTACTTTCATCCATAAATATATATTTTTCATGAATATAAATATAATAAGATATATCTAATAAAATATAAGACCAAGTATAATATTATTTGATCTCTTAAAATTTGATGTCAGATTTGTCAGTGCAGGGGATGGGACTTCAAAATTCATTTAATCTAGAATTTCACGAGGTCTTTGTATTTTAAATACGATATAATAATATAATATAAAATTAATATGAAAAAAATCGTATATAAATTTAATATAATTGTATTTCATATTTTAATCATGTCAATATGATTAAAATATGATATTATTCATATTGTATTTATGTTAGACAATAATGATACAGATACAATATTATTTATAATTTTTAACTTATTTAAAAAATAAATTAATAATTATATTTATCATATCATTTTAGTGTTTAAATAAATTAGAAATATTTAATTTTTGAATTTTTTTATTTAAATACTATTTAAATGATTTTTTTGTTTAAATAAATAGATTGATTGTGTTTGATTATATTATTTATATATAATCGTTTTAATTGTATTGTGTCATGTCACGTGATATTATTTGAATAATTAATCGTATTTAATCGTATTATTCATATATAATCATATTAATCTTTTTATATCGTATCATGTTAGTTGAATATTAATTAATTTTAACTATATTAATTATATTGTGTCACATATAATATTTATGATAAACGTATATTGCTTTTGACTTAAACAGCCAACGATTATGATCAAAACCCCCCGTCTGGCTCCTTAACAACATGTACTTGTTATTTGCTGACGTCGTTACTGAAATCCTTCTATCTACTTTCGCACCCATTCCAGGCTCATTCATACCACCTTCCTCTTCCCCTCCCCGACTTCTCATACGTTGCGAGTCTGAGGTGAACCGAGATGTCCCATATGTGCCTTGTTGCCCCTCAGGTTTAGAGTCTGAAGAGGGCTCTGAGCCTGGTTTGTTATCAGGTGTTGGTGGCATAAGAACTGTGTAATTGATATAGTCATTTTGGTTTGATAGGTCACCAGAGATGTCTATGTTATCGTCCCTGGATAAGCTCATAACTCTACCGCTTGATGTCCTTCGGGCAAATTTTACTGCCTGAGGTGGTCGGGCAGCGTTGGATGAAGATTTTTTTGAGATTGATGTTGCCATTGTTGATATTGCCTTAGCTTGGTTGAACCGGTTAAACCATGCGTGCTCTATTTAACATGCAAAATCCACGTTTTTTTAATCATTTTCATGACAGAATCAAGATTGGGAATACTGAAAAATAATGTAATTGTTTGATTGTTTTGAAGAAAGGGGGAACAAATTCGGTTAACAAGTTAGAATGGTTTACGATATAGTTTTTTTTTTTTTTGAGTAAATGATGTAATGATTTTTAGTGAATGGTACGCCGATTTTTACTCCCTCGCTTTAAGTTTAGCCTTTTAATTTGATTTTTATTTAAATTCAATCTTTTTTATTAATAAATTTCATACGAGTTTATATTCGATATATTATTAATATATAAATTTAATATATTATCGGTGAAATTAAATGATATTATTTGGTTAACGAATAAATTTTTTAAAAAAATATTATTTTTACATATTTATTTTAAAAAATAATATTTATTTTTAATAAGGTGATTTTATCTGTTTCACTGATAATGTAAAATTTATACATTGATATTCTATTAAATATAAACTCATTTTTTATTTTTTGACAAGCTAACCAGCAAATAAAAACGAAAACAAAGAAGAAAAGAAAGAAAAAATTCAAAAAGATTGAAAAAAATTCATAGTTTTTTAGGAAAAAAATGTAATTCCATTTTGTTTGACATTACAATTCGACTATTCTGAGTAAGCTTTTGCTTAAACTTTTAGATGGTGATGCTTGTTTTTGCTCTTTTTTTTTTTTTGTGTGGTTGCTTTCTTGTGTGTTATTCTCGTGGATGGTTTTCCAGTTGCTGATCATGATGTTAATGGAGATGACAAGAGTTTGCATCATCGTTCATTTTTCCTCAAGGACAATAAGGAGACTGGAGGTCTTTAATACTTAAACTTGGACTACTTGCCCATCATGCTTTACAAAATTGTAGAGGTGTTGGTGGTGGTTTAGGTGGCCTTGGTACTGCTGGAGATTTGGGTGGTGGTGGTGGTGGAGGCCTAGGAGGTGGAGAAGGAAGCTGATTAAAAAGTGATGGTATTCTTGGTGGAGCAAGAGGTAGTGGTGGAGGTGGAGCAGTTGGAGGGGGCTTGGTGGTAATAATGGTGGAAGTGGAAGTATTGTGGCTGCTGGTGGAGAAGAGGAGCATGAGGTGGTGGAAATGGTAAAGCTAGGGCTGCTGGAGGTGGAATAAGAGGAGGAAGACTTGATAAAAGTACTAATGGCTTTTATAATATAGCTAATTAAACTTTTTTATAGTTTTATCTTGCTTTAGTCTCTCTTCTACATTTTCAAATTGAAAACAAGTTGTAATAAGAAATATCAATTCTTAACCTTTTGCTCTCAAATTTTAATCTCATCCGAATTTTTTTTTATTTACCTTCATTTAATTACATTTTTGGATTATATACAATATTATTTATTTTAGAAAAGAGATAATTTTTTATAAGATATTATGAAATTAAATTTTTTAATATATTTTAAAACCACATTTTTTTTATTTTAAAAACACAATCTCTGTTTTAAATATATTAAACTAAAAAATTTTAAGAATTTTATAGCTTTAACAAAGATATCGTTTTTAAAATTAAAAATACAGTTTTTATTGAAAATGTATTACGAAAAAATTTTAAGAATAAAAAATTTATACACTTCTAACAAATAAAAAAAAAATTGGGAAAAAAACGATGTTTTATTGCCAAAAAAAAATTATATTTTAATCTTTACTACGTTTTCTTATTTCGGAATGTCATTTATAAAAATGTTCGATTGTTAATATTTATGATCATTATCTGACATTAATGTTAATAAATCCCTTTCCTTTTGAAAATATAAAACTTGAAAGTATAAAACTCAAAATCATTTGATATCTTACATTCAATAAACTATCTTTTGGAATGATTCACATTTTTTTTTAGATTTTTTGTTAAAAAAAAGGTGAATTTATATTCCATAATATAACATTCTTTTATCAATTTTTTTTAGTAATTTTCAACAACTACAAGTTTTACTATATAGTTTTATTAAAAGTATATTGGAAATTTATTTTTATATTTTTATTTATAAATTTTGTAATAAATGAGAAGGTGTTTATTAAGAGGAAACCATTGTCATTTTATTTTTTTAAATAAATAAATTAAAAATATTTGAAATATTTAATTAAATTTATAAATAGTTTATAATTAAAAATCCTATAAAAAATTAAATAAATAAGTTATTTTATATTTTTACTCATATATTATCAAAAATAATATAGTAAAAATATTTTATTAAATAATTTTTAGCTAAACACTAAAATTTTATATTTTTTAAACTTAATAACCCTGAAAAATTACCTGTTTCCCTTTAATATCAATTTTTTTTTATATATTTTTAAATCTAAAAATCTATATACCTAAAATTGGATATAAACCAACCATTTAAGGTATAGCATTAAAGCACAAAGACAAAAAAAAATTGCTTCGTCTTTAAGCTTTATTGGACAACTCCAAATTTCTATTGACCGACTCACTCCATAAGTAACAATGGAAACAAAGTACTGAATAATAGAGTTTGAGTTGATATAATATGTAGACATTAAATTTATTCGAATTTTAATTAACAGTTTTCGGGTTCAAGAGTTAATATTTGATTTTAATTCAATTAGATTTCAAGCTCAATTTTAATTTAACCGGACTTAAAGTCTGATTTCGATCGAGCCCGAAGCCTATTTTGTTCTTTAGGCCTAACCTGAATTTTATTTTATTTTCTTTATTTTATTTTTGTTAAATTAAACAAAATACACAAAAAAAAGAAAAAAGGAAGAAAAATGAAAAGAAAAAAAAACAAACAAAAAAAATACAAGAGAAGGAAAAAACAAAGGAGAGGAAGCTAGTGCCTGGCGCCGTGCACGGCATCACTGGCACCACCCGCCCATGCTAGGCCTTGTGTCACCTGCTTAGGCACATGGCCAAGACTAGACAATACAGAAGAATAATGAGGCAGAAAAGGGGTTGATGCTGCGGCATCCCCCTCTGCTAAGCCTTATGCCACTCACCCATGCACAAAGCATGATCGGAGTTTTATAAATAGAGCTCCGTGCCAGACCAAAAAAGGGAAGAAAGAGGAAACCCTATAAAAAAAAGAGAGAGAAAAGCATTTTATAAAAAAAACACAAAAAAAAAAAATAACAAACTCAGTCCTTGGGAATGGAAAACCCAGCGCTGAGAGCTCTTGCAAAAAAAGAAGCAAAGTTAATTAAAAGAAAAAGTCAAAATACAAAAAAAAAAGTTCAACAAAATGTTAGAAGGTAGATCTAGGGGATTTGAGACCTTTTTTGGTTAAAGTGGGCCAGATTTAGGTTTAGGAAGTCGAGAGGATTGTTTTGAGACTTTTTGGGATTTTTCGATAGTTGACTACGGCGACCGACAACCGACGATCGATCATCAAAGACAATCGACGGTGACTGATCGGGTAGAGTTAGACGGTCTGAGAAAGGGAGGAGTTAGAGAGAGAGGGAGAAGAGAAAAAATGAGAGAAAGAAAAAATTTTGGGGTTTTATAGAAAGCTGATAGCCTAAAACGACGTCGTTTCATTAAAGGGCTAAAATGACGTTGTTTTGACCATAAAGGGATTCACACATCAGCCTAACCCAACCCAGGATCGACGCACCTGACCCGTTACCTACCTCTGTCCCAGACCCAGACTAGTCTAGTTGAACCGACTCGGACCAAACCAGACCGGCTCTGAACCATCGAACCACCCAAACCGAACCAGACCAGCATTGATCGAACCGTTGACTGGTTCGGTTCATGTAAAAAAAAAAATTTTTTAATTTTTTTATATTATATATATTGTTTTTATAATATTTATGCATATTAAAATATTTAAATTTGTTAGAATAAATTTTTATGTAGTTAAAATTTTTATAATTTTGTTAATTTTAATATAAACTTTGAAAATAATAATAATAATAAAAAAAAAAACTTTCTAATAGTATAAATTAAATAAAAATGTAAGAAAAGAAAATTTTTATCTGATGATAAGATTCGTAGGTACTCCGAGTAGTGATACCTACGAAATCTCTAGGTAAGAAAATTTTTTAAATACTACCAGTATATTAGAGTATTTATAAAAAGTTTTCAATACAAAAAAAAATTTCTTTTTTTTGTTATAAAATTAAAAAAAAACTAATAAATTAAGAATAAGTAATAAAAAATGAGAAAAAAATTTATCCGATAATGGAATTCTAAAAGTATTCCAAGTATAGATACTTTAAAAAATCTCTAAGTAGAATATATTTTTTAAATATTACTCGTGTATTGGAATATTTATAGAAAATCTTAAATATAATAAAAATTTCTCTTTTCTTCAATTTTTAAAATGAAAATATTAATAAAAATTAATAAAATTTCTAAACGAAAAGTAAAATGTGTACATTAACATATTATCACTTGCATTGCATGCATGGCATAGTTTTTTTGTGAAAAATAAATTTGAGCCTCCGATGATGAGATTCTAAAGTATTCCAAGAAGCAATGCTTAAAAAATCTCTAAGTGAGAAAGAGTTCTTCTAATGTTATCAACGTACTGAAACATTTTAAAAATTATTTCAATAAAAAAGTTCTAATTTATTTTTCTCGAATAAAATTTAAGTACTAAATTAATAATAAAAAAATGATTTCCAATAAATGAAAAATTCAAGAAATTTTTTTAAAACACCGAAAATGAGACTATTTTTTATCAAAATCAAAGAATAACGCGTAGTCAATTGGTACCATTTTTAAACAGGCGTTATGGGGTGTTAATCCTTCCCCACACGTAACCGACTCTCGAACTCAGACTATTTCGCAGATCCCAAAATTTTTTTTAATAAATTTTAATTAATTTTAAAATTTTATTAAAAAGATAGATTTTAATAGGTGACCAATCGTACTTAGCTAAAAAAGATTGGTGGTAACTCTTTTTTTTTATTTTCGTTTCCAAATTCATCTGGTGGCTCCAAAACCGTTACGACAGCTAATGGCGACTCCGCTGGGGATGTCATTTGTTTTTTAGAGTCAGGTCAAAATTAACTACGTGTTATCCTTAAATTTTGATTTAAACAATCTTAGTCGGTTTCTAGTTTTTAAATTCTTTTTACTTTCAATTAAAAAAAAAAAGATGCCAAACAAACCAAAAACAAACCAAAAAACGAAAAGAAAAAATTTTCATACACATTTCTTTTATTATTTTTTCGTATCTATTATTCTCAATAAATTAGAAAATATGTGCACACACAATGAACGATGCATCTCATACATAAGCTCTATACCCGAGCTCTGTCCCCCATAGGAGGAAGTAAAGTACCTACTATGCCCTTGTGAGGCGATAACCTCCGCAATGGCAAGCAAAATAATTCTACTCAAATTGAATCATTTTCGTTTGTAACCTGTGATGGGTGAGGATAGGGGTGCCTTACTAGTCTAGTGTGGACGACAGTAAAGAATAATTTGAGAACCTTTAGATGCATGTTAACTAAAACTCAGCATGTAATAAGCCTAAAAAGCTAACCTTAGGTAGAGCCTTATCCACCCTATTTGTAGAAAATACCTAAGTCCAAAAGTTATGGGTAATGCAAAACAAAACAAAACAAAACAAAAAACCTCGAAACACAAAAAAATATTTTCTCTTAAACCACATTCTCACACTAACTCAATTTTGTTTTGTTTTTTTTTCATTAATCATATCATACAATTCTATATCAAGGTATTTACTCTAGGACATATTTCTCTCGATAAGTCTTCATGGATCTCGTAGAACTACAGATTTGCTCATTCTTAATTAGTGTCCTATGTGAGCCATATAATAAAGTATATGTTTGGTTGAAAGAAGTCCAACAAAAGAATGGAGATTGCTTGCCTACCAATTATGTGTCTACATTACCCGATAAGGTACATTTGGATCTCACACAGAATAATTTAGAAGACTCAACCATCATCTGGGGTCAGTTAAATGAAGAGAGAAAAAAACCTTTTGTAAGAAGTACAAGTAGATCGTATTCCTTATTTTGGTAATGATGGATAAACAGTTGATTATGACAACTATACAGTTTTGGGATCTGTCCTATAGACATTTCACTTTTAATCAAGAAGATTTGATGTCAACTATTGAAAAGTACTCTGTTTTACTTGGGATAGAACTACAATGTCCAAATAAAGTGTTTACCCAAAAGCCAAAATCAGGTTATCGTAAAAGGTTAGCCAAGCTTATGGAGGTTAAAGTAGAAACCATTGATTCTTTCACGAAGCCTAAAGGTGAACATCTCGACATCCGTTAGGACTTTTTTTGAAACTTCATTCAAGGGCATTTAAATGATGATCAAGGTATGACTGTGTTTGCTCTAGCATTGTATGGCATGGTAATCTTTTCGAAGACCTTGGGTTACATTAAGATAACTATGGTAGATTTTTTTGAGCAAATTGAAACCAAAGTAATTAATCTCACGCTAGTAGTCTTAGTAGAAACCATCTGATCATTGAATTTCTATCGATGAAGTGGAAAGGTAAGATTCATAGGATGTGCGCCATTATTGTATGTGTGGGTCAGAAGTTATTTCAAGTGTGAAAAGAATGCTTTTTTAAAGTCGTATCTTCAAAATAAGGCACCAATTGAAGAGTTCTGCAGAAGTCAATAGCCGACATTGAAGACCAAGAAATAGTGGATTTTATTCTTATGAAGGCTTACTGAAGATGAAATTGAATGAATGGCGCTTTGGATGCCTTGGGTGAACTTGTTGTATCATGGAAGAAACGAGCCATGGATACCGCTATTAGGGCTATAGGGTGTTGTAAGTTATGCTCTGTTAATGGTACTTAGGTAATTTGGTGCAAAATAGTTTGTTCCTATCACTCATGCCCTGATCCAAGTAAAATTTATTTATGGGGAACCGAATCCATCAAGAACCTTAGAGCAGTTGATCTAAGCATGAAAGAAAACACGAAGAATGAGGTTAGGGCCTCTCATCGACAAAATCACCATTGATTATTAAATTTGGAAAACAAAGTGGCTTAGAGACATAATACTCCCTCCTGATGATAGCTCAAATCAATCAGTTAATCTTTTGGAAGAGGTACAATTATCAGAAGTTGAGCTTGTCAAGAAAGAATTAGAAGCTGAAAAAAAATAATAAAAGAAAATTTGAGACTTCATGAAAAGGTAGGATAATTGAAATATGAAGCAGAGATACAATAGAGCAGATTAGAAAAAGTCATAAAACAATGGGATGTGGCCAATAGTGATTTGAAATATCTACACTAAAAAAATAAGAGGTTACGAGTCTAATTCAAAATCGAGAAAGTCATCAAGTCTTACCTTAGTCGGTAAAGTGAAATGAATGAGCTCCAAGAGGAAATGAATTAATGGAAGGGCAAAGCTCAAAAAAAGTAAGAGGAGGTCACCAGAATTTTTCAAGAATACTAGAATTGAAAGGGGTTATACTCTACAGCTTCAGCAAGATTGGTGGAATGCAAAAAAAAAAAAAAAAGGTTGAAAGCCATGCTTGCAAAAGAGAGAAGAAAGTACTTTGAAGTACTAAATGAAAAAAAATCACTTTGCCAAGTGATCCAATGGTTGGAGCTTTGTTTGCAAGACCATAAGCACCATATTTTGGCAATAATAGATGAGTGGCATAGAAGGAAAAAATAATGGATCTTCGCATGTGATTCAGAAAGAGATGCCCGAATGAGTTGAAAAATAAAAAATTTAAAGAGGTAACAGTACATAGAGCACATAACCGATCAAGTTTACAAGGTAGTAAGAAAAGCATGAAAGATGATTGAAAAGGTAAAAACATTAAGAAGAAAAGTCAATCCTATAGAAGAATATAGACAACATCTAGTATATTTTCTAGATGAAGTCAAGGATCATTATAAGCAAGTTAAATGCTTTTATGGATATAATTCTAGGATGATAAATCTCATGTAACAAAGTTGTATGAAATTAATGAAAATTTCTAGTGTTGAAATTTATCCAAGAACAAATATCTTCCACTTGTATTCATGCATCATGTACACCATTTTTATTTTTTTTCAAAAATATAAAATTTTCAACACATGGCATTTTGATTTTTTTAAACTTTTGTTGTAATAAAGGTTCAAGAATAGCTCGTCCATAAAAAATTTTGACTCAACCTACTTGCCATTCATACAACACGAGAGCTCAAACAATAATCATGAAATAAGAATAGGCCAATCAAATTAAAAAGATTGAAAAAGCTTAAGAAGAACTAAAAGAGGATCTTAATAGAATAATGGATATGCTCAAGAATCTGGATAAAAGAAAAGCAGTGGAAGGAAATCCTAGCATCCAAGAGCAATCGTTAGACATGGCGAATCCTATATACCCTTTAGGGTTTGAACCACGGCTAACCCAACTTTCTCAAGGAATTAGAATTCAAATTCTTACTCCCCGAGGATATTCCAATCCTTATCCAGGAATGACATCAACACCTACCCCAAGATAGTTCTAAATTTTTTTTAATCTTGTTATGATGGAAAAACCACATGAGCCAATCTTGGTTCCTGACTTGGATGATTCTAAAGAGAGAAAAACTAGGGATAAAGATACTTGAGAAAGTGAAAGATATCAGTGCCTAAGAGAATATGAAGTTATTGGAAGAAAGGCTTATGGTCGTATAGGGAATGAATTTTTATGGCTTCACAGATGCAATTGAGCTTTGTTTGGTCTTAGATGTGATCATTACGCCTAAATTAAGGTCTTTAAATTTGAAAAATATAATGTATAAAATGTCCAATTACTCATATCGTCATGTATTATTGTAAGATGACAGCGTATGCTCGTAACGAGAAGTTGTTAATGCATGTATTTCAAGATAACCTTACGGGATCTGTAGTCAGATGGTATGTTTAACTAGACAAGACTCATATTCATTCCTGACAAAAGCTCCAAGGGCATTCCTTACATAATATCAGTATGTCATAGATCTTACTCCAAATCATCTATCTCTATAGAGTATGAAAAAAAAGTAACTGAGAGCTTTAAAGAATATACACAGAGATGGAGAAATGTGGTTGCACAAGTCCAACCTCCTCTCATTGAGAAAAAAGATAACTGTCTTATATGTGAACACTCTAAAAAGTATCGTACTATAAGAGATTGATAGGCAATGTAATCAAAAACTTTACAGATATGGTGATATCATATGAGATTATCGAAAATGTTATAAAGAATGACAAGCTTAATGTAAGCGAGACAAGTGGTGCAAAGAGAGGGTGTAGCATTGAAAAAGAAAGCAAATGAAACCCAAACAATGAATTACGTGGGGTAATAGTTTAAAAGTTTCACTTCATACCCATTCCAGTGTACCAAACCCACTACCCTCTCATAAATAATATTACATTTGTTTCTCATCCATATAAGCCATACCAGCCATTACCACAACTAGCTTATCCATCTCAATTTCAGCTATCTTTTCAAACACCCACCTATTCCTATAATCATCATGCTGCACCTACAAAACTAGAATGGAGACTAGTCTAAATAATGGTCCGAAACCCCCAAAAAATACCTAAGAAAAATTCACTTTTAACCCCCATTCTCATGACATAAACAGATTTGTATCCTCAACTTGTTGAAAAATATTTACTTACTCCTGTTATTGTTGAACCCTTGAAACATTCATTTCTTAAATGGTATGACCCCAATGCGCATTGTGATTATCATTATAGGAACCCAGGTCATTTCGCTAAGAACTGTACTACTTTGAAGCGTAAAATGCAATAGTTAATCAATGAAGGGGTATTAAATTTTGAAACTAGCCAACGAAGAACTCCAAATGTTAATGGGAACCCTCCATCGAACCACACTAAATCATTAATAAAAGCTTTGATTAATGGGTAAGCAAGCTATGTGAAAAGAAAAATAGAAGAGGATGAAACTCTGATGGCTAAGGTGTTTGAAATCTTAGTTAAAGCTGACATGTTAAGATCAATAGAGCCTCAAAATTACTCTGCAAAGGTTAATTCAATTGAGAGATGTGACTATCACAATGGTGCTTTGGGGCATTCTATCGAAAGTTTGACCAATTTCGTCAAAAGGTACAGAAGTTGATGGATATGGGTCAAATAGAGTTTTATAAAGAAAAAAAAAAGTTGGTGAAAGCTGAAGTGTCTACCATTGATTCAAAAAATAAATTTATACGTAGACCAGTAACAATTTATTATGATGAGAAATCAACACTGAGGCTAGAAGAGCTCATTCTCAACCAGTGTGACAATTAAAGTTCTTGACCTTTTTTCATACTATAATGATAAAGCAGTACCATAGAAGTATGATTGTGATGTTATAGTTAATTCAGATACTGCAAACATAACGGGCATAAGAGGTATAACTCGAAGTGAAAGGTGTTGTACTCCCAAAGCTTTAGAGAAAGCCAAAAAAAAGGAAGCAATGGTGAAAGAAGAAAAAAGAAATCATAATAATCTTGTCACAATCCTAGATAAAAAATGTCAAAAGTCAATCTCTGAAAGTGAAGCTTATGAAATTTTAAAGCTAATAAAACGTAATGAGTATAGTGTGGTAGAACAGTTGAATAAAATGCCAGCTAGAATTTTACTATTGTCATCATTGCTAAGCTCAGAGTCACACCGTAATACTTTATTAAAAGTGCTCAATCAAGCATATATGTCTCATAATGTATCTGTTAAGTACATAGAACAGCTTATTGACAATCTGACAATTTCAAATTATATTTTTTTCAGTGATGAAGAGATTTCTCCTAAAGGTTGAGGAAGTACGAAGGCTCTCCACATTACTGTAAAATACAAAAGTCATATAATGGCTAAGATTTTGATCGATAATGGCTCATCTATCAATGTTATACCTATGATTACTTTGGTAAAACTACTTGTAGATGAATCTTACATAAAATCTAGCCATATGATAGTTCAAGCCATTGATGAGACCCACAAAAAGGTGCTGAGAGATATAGAAATACCATTACAGATTGGCTCATGTACTTTCAACGTAAAATTTTAAGTTATGGATATCTCTCCCTCATATAGTTGCTTGTTGGGTAGGCTGTGGATTCATATGGCAGGTATTGTTCCATCCTCATTATATCAGAAAGTTAATTCATTATTGATAAAAAATTGACATGTGTGGTAGGAGAAAAAATTTACTTGTAACTCAATTAGTAAATACTTCTTATGTGAAAGCAGCAAATGAAGCCTTAAAGTGCTCTTATAGATCTTTCGAGATTGCTAACGTAACTTATATGACTGAATGATCTAAATTATATTCACCACACCTACTATAACTACTAAAATGATCGTTAAGTAGCTCACTGAAATGGGATGGTAACCTAAAACTGGACTAAAAAAGAACCTACAAGGAATCATAGAGCCACCAGCAGTATATGACAAGAAAGATAGATTTGGCTTAGGATATAAGTCAATAAAAGGGGATAAAATAAAGATGGTGAATGAGAAAAAAGATAAGAGAATGGCTAATTTTGAAGAATATGAGCGTGAGTTAGAGCCTATGGTCATTCCATACCTCTATGATTTTTTTCATTTAGGAGGATATATTTACCCAAATTTGTCTGGAGCCTTAAGTGTAGGATTCGTGGAAGAGTTTTCCAAGCTGGCCATTCAAATGATGAATGACGAAAAAAAGAAGATACGAGATGAAAAGCTATTCATACACCCTTGTCATTCAAATTTTGAGCTAAATAACTGGAGAGTCATAGAGCTGCTTGTTATCTTTAAAACTTCTAAAAAGTAATGTGTTGTAGAACTTTTAATCCTTAATTACTTTTCATAAGCATTAGGTGATCTTTTGTGGTGTCATTATGTTTGTCATTTTAATAAAAGACTTAGAAGATACATCCGTATTTTTTCTATTGTTTTCATCTTCATTTTGCTTTCTATTTTTTCTTTTCATTATTTTCTTGTCATTTCATTTTTGTGTGCCAATAGTCTATTCATCTTACCCTTTATAGGGTCTCAAATAATGAACACAAAGATAATCATGGCAACAATCTAGGATTTAATTTTAAAAACTTAATTCATGTTGACAAACTTGATAATGAAAAAGATTAAGATAATTACACATTACCTTCTGATTTGTTAAAATTAATAGAATAAGAAGATAATCAATTGAACCCCATCAGAAAATTATTGAGTTAGTGAATTTGGGGGATAATGAAAACAAAAGAGAAGTCAAAGTTGAAACATCCCTTTTACTAGCTGAAAGGTAAAAACTAGAAGAACTACTTCGAGAATATGTGAATATGTTCTATGGTCTTACCAGGATATGTCAGGACTTAGCACTGATATTATAGAGCACAAGCTACGTTTGAAACTAGAATGCAAGCCAGTGCAGCAAAAGGTAAGGTGCATGACACCAGAGATGCTACTAAAAAGTAAAAAAAAAAATGAAAAAGTAATTTGATGCAAGATTTTTGGAGGCAGCAAAATATCCTAAATGGGTAGCTAACATAGTGCTAGTTTTTAAAAAAGATGAAAAAGTGATAATGTATATTGATTATCGAGATCTGAATAGGATGAGTCTTAAAGATAATTTTTTTCTATCTCACATTGATACTCTAGTGAATAATACTGCTAGGCATTTGATATTTTCCTTTATGGATGGCTTTTCAGGCTACAATTAGATCAAGATGGCCTAAGATGATATGAAGAAAACCACATTTGTGACTATATGAAGGGATGTTCTGTTACAAAGTCATGTTTTGTAGGTTAAAAAATGTTGGTGCTACTTATCAAAAAGTAATAGTGACTATCTTTCATGACATGATGCATAAAGAGATAGAAATTTATGTGGATGATATGATTGTAAAATCTCATGAAAAAGAGGATCATGTAGTCAATCTCAAAAAGCTGTTTGATAGGTTGAGAAGATTTCAGTTAAAATTGAATCCTACTAAATGTACATTTGGTGCTAAATCAAGAAAAGTATTGAGCTTTGTGGTCAGTGAAAGAGGAATCGAAGTCGATCCAGATAAGATACAAGCCATCCAAAACTTATCCCCTCCTCGTACCCCGAAAGTGGTACGAGGCTTTATAAGAAGATTAAATTATATTGCTCGTTTCATCTCTCAACTCACATATAAGTGCGATCTCATTTTTAAGTTTCTTAAAAAACATGATCCAGGAGAGTGAAATGATGAATGTCAAGAAATTTTTGACAAAATCAAAGAATATTTATCAAATCTACCTGTGTTGGTGCCATCAGTTCCTGGAAAGCCCTTGATTGTGTACTTAATGGTACATGAAAATTCAATGAGATTGTGTTGGGGCAAAGAGATAAAACTAACAGGAAAGAATAAGTAATTTACTATTTGAGCAAGAAATTCGCTGATTAGGAGTCCAAGTATTTACCATTAAAGAAGATGTGTTGTGCATTGGCTTGGATAGCTCGAAGGTTCTGACAGTACATGCTTTATCATACCATTTGGCTTATAACAAAGTTGGATCCTATTAGTATATCTTCGAGAAGCCCTCATTGATGGAAAGAATAGCACGGTGGCAAGTTATGCTTTCAGAATATGATATTATTTATATGACTCAAAAGGCTATAAAAAGAAATGTAGTAGCTAAGTTTCTTGTTGATCGTGCTATCGAAAATTATGAACCAATGAACCTAGATTTTTCTGATGAAGATGTGATGGCCATTGAAAAAAATAAACCTGTTGAAAAGTCTTGGAGAATATATTTTGATGGAGCCATAAATGCTTTAGGCCATGGTATTGGGGCAATTTTAATATCTCTCGACATGCATTATTATCCCATTACAGCTAGGTTGAATTTTAATTACACAAACAATGTGACTGAATACGAAGCCTGTGTTATAGGTTTGCAAGCAGTAATTGAAAAAAAAATCAAAGTGTTAGATGTGTTTGGAGATTCAGTTCTGGTCATCTATCAGTTACGAGAAGAATAAGAAACAAGAGATTCTAAATTAGTCTGGTATCCTAAATACATCTCAGAGTTAGTCGAACAATTTAAAAAAGTTCAGTTGGAGCATTTAACTAGAGAGAAGAATTAAATTCCTGATGCATTGGCTACTTTAGCTGTAATTATTAAAATAGATGCAAATATCAAGATCCAACCTATCAAGCTGGATGTGAAAAATGAACCAGCACATTGTTTGGGTGTTGAAAAAAAATTGATGGGAAGCCATGGTATCATGACCTTATGCAATACATCAAAAGCTAACAATACCCAAAACATGCATCAAAAAATGATAAAAGAATTATCAAAAGGTTGGCTATGAGTTTTTTCCTTGATAGAGATGTCCTCTATAAAAGGAGTCAAGATTAAGTGTTTTTGAGGTATGTGAATGCAGTGAAAGCAAAGAAGATTATTGAAGAAGTACATAATAAGGTTGTGGGGCACATACGAATAGTTATATGATGGCTAGACAAATTATGAGGGCTGGCTATTATTGGTTGATAATGAAAAGTGACTGTATTGATTATGTTAGAAAGTATCATAAATGTCATATCTATGCTGACAAAATTCACACTCTTCTATCAGTATTACACGTTTTGGCTCCTCAATGGCCATTCTCTATAAGGGGCATGGATGTTATTGGACCCATTACCCCAAAAGCTTCGAATGGGCATAGATTCATCTTTGTAATGATCGATTATTTGATGAAATGGGTAGAAGCTGCATCGTATGCTAGCATGACCTGATCCGTAGTATGCAAGTTTATAAAAAAAGAAATAATATGCAGATACGGGTTTTCAGAGATGATTATTTCTGATAATGCCAAAAACTTGAATAGCAAAATGATGAATGAAGTGTGCATTCAGTTCAAAATCCATCATTGTAATTCGACATCATATCGTCCAAAGATGAATGAAGCAGTGGAGGCTGTAAACAAGAATATCAAAAGAATCTTAGAGAAAATGACTGATACTTATAAAAATTAACATGAGAAGTTATCTTTTGCTTTACATGCTTATAGAACATCAGTCTGAATATCTATTGGGGTCAGCCCATTTTCTTTGGTTTATGGAATAGAAGTTGTGCTGTCGGTCGAAGTGAAAATTCCCTTGTTGAAAGCCCTGATAAAGGTAGAGTTAAAAAAAGCATAATGGATTCGAAATCACTACGAGCAGTTGAACCTCATTGAAGAGAAAAAACTTACAGTACTTTGTCATGATTAATTATATCAAAAGAGGATGATGAGAGCACATAATAAAAAAATTCACCCTCGTTGCTTTAGGGAAAGAGACTTAGTGCTGAAAAGGATCCTTCTAAATCAACATGACAATCAAGAAAAATGAACACCAAATTGGAAGGGGTCGTACATGGTGAAAAAGGCATTTTCTAATAGGGCATTAATTTTGACAGAAATAGACGGGAGTGATTTACCTACTTTGATAAATTTAGATGCTGCAAAAAAATATTTTGCTTGAAAAAAATCAAAATAATAGAAAAAATCAAAATAATGAAAAATAATGACTCAGTTAAGCTGAAAACTTGAAAATATGGCTTGGATTTACTTACAATACAGAAGGTAAAAGTAGTTTGATGAACTCTGAAGAAGCAAGAAAAGTCATCTGATTTTGTTTTAGAAAAAGAATCTGAAAATATTTTGTTCATGATTATCTTGTGATTATTACTTGGGCACCTTTGTTTCGACTCAAACACTTTTGTTGTCATGCACATATTATCAATCTAATGAAATATGCTAGCTTTTCTTTGGAAATAACACTTGTCTATTCTTTTACCTCATTTGATATCTTTGTTCACCTTACAAATGAATGAAAGAAATGTGTGATTGCATTTTTGCTTGTCTTGACTTAAAATGATAAAAAAACAAACACAAAAGATCTTAACATTACTTTTTTTTTTAAAGTTGACAAAGACAAATGAAAAAAGATGAGAAAAGCATGACAAGAAATTAATGTTCCATATTCTTAGAAAAGAAAATATTGTTGAGAAAGAATGCAACAGTCATATGTTAAGAACATATTGGTTATATGGCAATTGCTAAGATTTAAAAAAAAAAAGAGGTAAGAAGGCGAGAAATTTCAAGAATCTTTTTTCCATAATTGGAAATAAACAATTTTGATTGCATCATATGCATTGCATCTAGAGCACTTAGTGCACGTATCCATGAACAGTTATAACAAGGACAAAGATTTTTTGGATAAAATTGTTGTCTTTGTCTTTGCTCTATTCCTGACTCTCAGTAATGTGCAAAGAGGGGCAACTGTAGACACTAAATTTGTTCAGATTTTAATAGTTCTCGGGCTCTCGGGTCAAGACATGATTTCTATTCAATTGGGTTTCAGGCCCGATTTTAATTCAACAGGGCCTAAAGTTTGATTTCTAACGGGCCTAAAGCCCATTTTGTTCTTTAGGCCCAACCTGCCTTTTATTTTATTTTTGTTAAATTAAACAAAATACACAAAAAATGAAAAGAAAAAAAAAACAAACAGAAGAATACAAGAGAAGGAAAAACCAAAATAGAGGGAGTTGGTGCCTAGTGTCGTGCACGATACCACTGGCACCACCCGCCCATGCTAGGCCCTGTGCCACCTGCTCAAGCACAGGGCCAAGATTAGACAATACAGAAGAATAATGGGGTAGAGAGGGAGCTGCCTCTAGTAAGCCCTGTGCCACTCATCCAGGCACAGGGCATGGCCGGAGCGCTATAAATAGAGCTCCGTGCTAGACCAAAAAAGAGAGAAAAAATAGACCCCTGCTAAAAAAATATTCTACCAAACAAAAATAATAATAAAAAATACAGTCCCCTGGAATAGGGAACCTAGCGCCGAGAGCCCCCACAAAAAGAAAAAAACAAAATTAGTTTAAAAAAAAAAGCAAGCAAGTCAAAATACCTAAAAAAAAAAGGAAAGGGGTTTGGCCAAAAGTTAGAAGGTAGGTCTAGGGAATTTTAGACCTTTTTTGGAGAAAGAAAGGTCGAATTTGTGCTTAAGGGGTTGAGAGGAGTTTGTGGGTAAGTTTTGAGATTTTTTGGTGATAGGCGCAGCGGTTGACAACCATTAACAACGGTTGGCATAGCAATCAGCGACCAACTGGGTAAAGAGGTAGAAAGAGTAGGGAGAGAGATTTTTTTTTTTAGAGGAAGAAATAATATGAAAAAAAAATTAAGCTTTTATAGAAATTGCCAAGGGCCAAAACGACGTCATTTCAATAAGCATCAAAACAACGTCGTTTTGAGACCCAAGGATCCGCACATCAACCTATGACCCGACTTAGGGTCCGTGCACTCGATCCGACAACCTGTTTCTCCTTTAGCCTACGATTGGTCTAGTTGAATAGGCACAAACCGAACCAAATCGACCCCAAACCGTTGAATCGAAGCCGAACCACTAAACCAATCAAACTGGATTGAACCGCCAAACCGATTGGACCTGCGTTGACCAAACCGTTAATAGGTCCAATTCAGGTAATTTTTTTTTTAATTTTTTATATATATTATTTTTATAATATTTATGCATATTAAAATATTTATATTTGTTAGAATAAATTTTGTTAAAGTAAATAAAAATAAATGATAAAATATGTAGTTAAAATTTTTATAATTTTGTTAATTTTAAAAATAGACTTTAAAAAAATAATAAAATAATAAAAATGAACTTTCCAATAATATAAAATAATAAAAAGTGTAAGAAAAAAAAATTTTATTCAACGATGAGATTTATAGATACTTCAAGTAGTGATACTTACAAAATCTCTAGGTGAAAAGTTTTTTTTTAAATACTACCAGTGTATTGGAGTATTTATAAAAAGTTTTCAATACAATAAAAAAAAAATTTTTTCCTGTTACAAAATTAAAAAATAAAATTTAACTAATAAATTAAGAATAAGTGATCAAAAAATGAATGGAAAAAAGGAAATTTTATCCGATGACGGAATTCTAAAAATATTCCGAATAGAGATGCTTTAAAAAATACCTAAGTGAGAAGATTTTTTTAAAATATTACTAGTATATTGAAATATTTATGAAAAATCTTCAATATAATAAAAATTCCTTTTTTCTCTAAAATTTTAAATAATAAAAATCAATAAATCAATAAAATTTTTAAAAAAATGATTAATAAAATGTGTGCATTAACTTAGTATCATGTGTATTGCATGCATGGCATAGTTTTTACGAAAGATAAATTCGAGTCTCTGAAGATGAGATTATAAGGTATTTCGAGAAGCAATACCTAAGAAATCTCTAGGTGAGAAAGAGTTCTTCTAATGTTATCAAAGTACTAGAATATTTTAAAAATTATTTCAATAAAAGGGTTTCAATTTATTTTTCTCGAATAAAATTTGAACAATAAATAATAAAAAGATAATATAATATAAATAAAAAAACTAATTTCCAATAAATGAAAAAAAATCAAGAAAATTATTTTTCAAACACCGAAAATGAGATTGTTTTTATCAAAATCAAAAGATAACATGTAGTTAAGTGGTACCGTTTTTAAATAGGTGCTATGGGTGTACTAATCTTTTTCCACGTATAACCGACTCTTGGATCTAGACTGTTTTGCATACCATAAAATTATTTTTTTAATAAATTTTAACTAATTTTAATAAGTGGTCAATTGCACCTAGCCAAAAAAGATTGGTGGCGACTCTGTTTTTTGTTTTTTTGTTTTAATTTTTAAATTCGTCGGACAGCTCCAAAATCGTTACGACACAATATCAAGTTTAAACTCAAATTTGATTTGAAATTTAAGATTTAAAACTTAATTCAAACTCGATCGAATTTTATATTTTTAGTTTGAATTCGACTCAAGATAAAAATTAAATTATTCGGGCTCATTTGATTACGTTTAATTACCATGTAAAAATAAATTCGATTTTTATATTCGATAAAAGCTTGATTATTTATACTCGAGCTTTAATTCGAGATATTTTATTAATTAAATATATTAAAATATAAAAATTCAATTAGGTTCGTGAGTTACTTGATCTAAGTATAAGAATGTTTGAACTTGACTCGATTGATAAGTCGAGCTACTCGAGCTCGAGTTCGACTCAATAATAATTGAATCGAATTCAAATTTTATTCGAATTGAACCCGTATAACTTATTAATATTAATGTATGATTTATATTTCTAGTCTTAATACTGATAGATAAAAAGAAAAATAGAGGGAGAGATTGAGAATTTATCATTAATTGAAAAAAAAAACTACAAAATTTACTTTTCACAAAACATTTTTTTAAAAAAATTTCATGATAAATAAATTGTTCAGTTTTTAAATTAAAATAAAATATATCATATTCGATAATTAAAAATAATGACTGAAAATCATGTATTAGAGATAACTTTAACAAAAAAAATCATTAATATGACTCAAATTTAAGATCCAAAACTTTTATGTCAAAGTGAAGGATCTTTAACAATTGATTTAATCATGTTGGTTTTTGCAAAACATTTTTTAAGGATATGATAGAAATTTTTTAAAAAAAAATTGTTTGTGACATTTTACGAAAATAGTCGTTAGACGGGAAATTAAGAATAAACAGGGAATTAGGAAGACAGAAAAATGATAGAAACATGAGGGTAAGGAAAATTTTGAAGAGGAATGGATTATTAAAAGAGGCACATTGATTTTTCTAATTTGTTGAGCAAATTAAATAGGGTTTAAATGTTAATTGGCTTTGTTTAATTGGATGAAAGTACCAATAGATATAAGGTTAACAATAAATTATAATTTATAGTATATTTAAAGTAATTTACAAAATCATTATTTATATTTAGATGAGTTTTTAAAAAAATAAAAAGAAAATGAGTTTTGTGAATTATTAAGAGTATTATAGAGATTTTTAAAAAAAGAAATTACAGAATCTGTTTTTAAATATGTGACACCTATCTCATAAGCTAGAAGATTTACAAAATTCTGCTAAAATTATAAATTTTACAAAAAAAAAATTAAATTAAAAGAAATATTCAACTAACTTATATTCTTTTAAATAAAAGAAAAATGATTAGCCATTAACTTTTATTTTCATTTAATTGAGGATTCAAATTAAAAAAATATTTAAGATTTTATTCACATAAAATAAAAATTTTATAATTTAATTAATTATAATACAATATAAAAAATGAAATAATTATTGAATTCTAGTAGTCAACGAAACTTAACAATGAAGGATATAAGTGAATATTTTGTCAATCAACCCTAGATAAGTCGTCTCCAGCAGACGACCGATTTGTAATAATAAAAAAAAAATTAAGTGATAAAAAATCATGTATTCATATGATTGTTCAGTTTTTACAAATTAAAATAAAATATATCATATTTAATAAATTAAAAATAATGATTAAAAATTATATATTTAAGATGATTTTAACAAAAAAATTATTAATTTGATTCAAATTTAAAATCTAAAATTTTTACATCGAAGTGAATTATCCTTAACAATTAAGTTAATTTCTTGTTAGTTTTTACAAAATATTTTTTAAAGATATGATAAGAATTTTTTTAAATAAATTATTTGTGAAATTTTATGAAAACAATAGTTAGACGAAAAATTGAGAATAAACAAGGAAATAAGAAGAGAGAAAATTGATAGAAACATGAGGGAAGGGAAAATTTTGAAGAGGAATGGATTATTAAAAGAGGCTCATTGATTTTTCTAATTTGTTGAGCAAATTAGATAGGGTTTAAATGTTAAGTGGCTTTGTTTAATTGGATGAAAGTACTAATAGAGATAAGGTTAACAAGAAATTATAAGTTATAGAATATTCAAAGTAATTTACAAAATCATTATTTATATTTAGATGAGTTTAAAAAAAAAAAAGAAAATGAGAATACATATTTCTTCCGTTTATTAATTAAATTTTTAAAAAATGCATTTATCAAATATTTAACAGAAAAAACAATTAAGTTAAAAGATAAAAAAAATCATCAAATAAAAATTTAATAATCACCCAAAATTTTATTATTTTATTATAATTAATTAAATTTTTAAATATTTATTTTTATCAATTAAATTTTTATTAAACAAAAAGTGATTAATCATTAATATTTATATTTATTTAATTGAGGATTCCAATCGAAATAAAAATAATTATTTAAGTTTAATTCATCTAAAATAAAAAATTCATAAGTTATTTAATTATAATAAAATATAAATAATTTAAATAATTATTAAATTCTAGTAGTCAACGAAACTTAACGGCGAAGGATTTAAGTGAATATTTTGTGAACCAAACCTAGACACGTCGTCTCCAGCAGACGACCGACCTGTAATAATAAAAAAAATAACAAAAAAACCTCCAGCAGACGACCGACCTGTAATACTATAAAAGAAGTGATTACAAGAAAGTGAAGAGAGAACAGGTGAAATCCCATTTTTCCTTATATAATGTCTGATCCAAAATTTAGAAGAACAATGGATTTTACAAAGTTGTTGCCCGAAGAGTGCATGTGTCTGATCATATCATTGACTTCGCCTCGAGACGCATGTCGATCGGCCCTGGTTTCTCCTGCCTTGAGACCAGTTGCAGACTCTGATGATGTGTGGGAGAGGTTTCTGCCTTGTGATTATCAGGAAATCATTTCAAGATACTCATCTACGTCATTGCTTTCATGGGCAAAGAAGCGTCTTTATTTTCATCTCTCCTTTCATCCCATTCTGATTGAAAATGGTACCATGGTAAGTTCAAATTTGACCCTGTATCCACTTTTCCAACTTTGTGCTACAAGAACATCTGTTTAGGGGATGTTTTAAATTTAATTTTTAGAATAATTTTAATCATATATAGCATTTTTAAGGGATGTTTGATAATGGACCAGAAGGAATCATGGCTAAGTTGATCAATTTCTTCAAAGCCACAATTTGTACTATATGGTTTAAATATGTGTTGTTTTGCTCCATTTGGTCCATTTATCTGAAAAATTAAGGTTGCTGGTGTCTAAATAGAGCTTTCAATTGGAGAAAGAGACTGGGAAAAAATGCTATATGCTAGGAGCAAGAGCACTGTCAATTATATGGGGAGATACACCTCAGTATTGGACATGGACATCTCTCCCAGAATCTAGGTTTGTTCTTGTCCTTTTTTTTTTTTCTTTTGTTCAATGATATTCTCATCTTAAGATCTTAATTGGCCATGACTCAATACTGCTGCTTGGGAAAAACAATGTCTTTTTTCTTATATTTGTGACTGTCAGGGTTTGATCCCTGATTTAGTACTTTATCAACAGATTACGCGACTTTGTTGGCTAGGGAAAACAATATCAATTGCCAAGAAAAGAACTATGCTTATCTGCATAAATCTACAACTTATAGAATGACATTTTTTATGAGCTCAAGTTATTGTGGTTCTGTCTCCAACATATTGACAGGTTCTCTGAAGTTGCTGAGCTCAGGATAGTGTGGTGGCTGGATGTGAAGGGAAGGATTGAGACCAGAAATTTATCTTCCGGAACAAACTATGCGGCATACCTTGTGTTTAAGCTTAATGGGAGTAGATATGGGTTTAGAGAGAGAACAGTAGGTTTGCATGTGAACGTGGGAGAAACCGCATCAGGGGAAGTGAGGAGTGTGTTTCTAGACCATCCACAGAATGATCCCCAACAAGCTCAAGAGAGAGGAGATGGGTGGATGGAGATTGAAACGGGTGAGTTTTTCAATGAATGTGGAGATGATGGGTTTCTAGACCATCCACAGAATGATCCCCAACAAACTCAAGAGAGAGGAGATGGGTGGATGGAGATTGAAACGGGTGAGTTTTTCAATGAATGTGGAGATGATGGGTTTCTAGACCATCCACAGAATGATCCCCAACAAGCTCAAAAGAGAGGAGATGGGTGGATGGAGATTGAAATGGGTGAGTTTTTCAATGAATGTGGAGATGATGGGACAGTGGAGTTTTGCCTTCGGGAGATCGACTGTAATTACGATAAGCGTGGCCTCATTATTGAAGGAATTGAGGTGAGGCCTAAAAATATTGGAAGGTAATATCATCTTCTTCTTTCTATTTGGTTCAACATTCCTTTGCAGGATTTGAATATTTAATGTTTTGTATTTGAGAAGAAAAAGTTATGGCATGCACTTTCCAATAACTTTTAAATATTTTACCCCAAAGGCAGATTGTGTTGTAAGTACTATATTTGTAAAGTTTAATATTGTGTAAACATCCCCAAAGGCAGATGAGCCAATTACCATATCGGTTATTGAGAATGGTTTGGTTGGTTTTGATTTTTTTTTTTAATACGGTCGGTTAATTTGGTTATAGATTTTTCAGATCGATCGACCAAATCGACCGGCTGTAAAAAATCCATTACCTGTCTACTGCATGCCCAAGTGGTGATGCGGGAATAAAGATGGAATTTGTTAAGATATGATATGAGACGGGAGTAATTGAAATAGTAATGATCGTCTGCTTGCTGTGCGTAGATCCAAAATTTTGTTTTGGAACCTTGGCTTAGAAGAAACACAAGAAATTAACAAGTAGCATCTACAATATCAGCAATAAGTAATGATCTTGTTGTCTGTTTTTAACCTTGTGTTTGGCTTTTTGATAAGAAAAGTATGTTATTTACCTAGTCACTGAACTTTGGTCATAGTTTCATCTGCATCACTCAACTTTAATTTATCCCATTAAAATCATTTTTTTTTTGTACTAAAATATTCATGATAAATAAGTTACTCAATTTTCAAATTAGGATAAGATATGTTGAAACTAATAACTTAAATTAGGTGGTTACAGATATATCTTATTCTTTCGTTTCACTTGCTTTTTTTATTAGGAGTGTTCTAAGAGCAACCATGAATTTTTCTTGGTTTCATGTTTTCAACCGCTTAATGAGCACCTTGTTTGTACATGGCAGGGGATTACTCTTTGTCTAGTAGAAATCACCTCAGTAGACAAATTTTCAAGATAAAACAAATCTGAAAATGTTGTTTGTTATTTATTTTCACTCAATTTTTGCAAATTTAAGGAATTTCTTAGGTGTTTTTGATGTTTTAACGATTGAAACAGAGGGAAATTGATCGAGGAAAGGATTTCTAGGTTTGATTTTATTGTTGGTAGAGGTGAAATAGAGTTTTAGAGGGAAGGAGCAATTGGGTTTCGGATTAGATCTAGACTAATCTAACTCTTTTTATAAGAATCCAACATGAAGAAGGGAAAGAATAGATCGAAAAGAGTTTGAAAATGAAATTTGGTGATTAATTGGCGTCGGCAAGCGGCAGAAGACAACGAACAGAATGGTGGAGGACGATGGCCGGTGACCGTACGATGGTGGCTAGATTTTCTTCCAAGAGAGGGTAGTGAGAAAGTAGAAACTAAAATAAAAAAATCAAATTAATTTTTTTTTCTGTTTTTTCCAAATGTTTTTTTTTTTTTTTGTTTAAATTTAAGATAAACTAATTTTAAACACATACGATACACAAAAATATATTCATATATCAAAAAATCTTATATAAATATAAATTTTTATAAATGATAATATAATTTATGAAGTTTAAGAATAATTCATAACTTATATAATCATTTTTATTTAAATTTATAGATTTTAATATAATAAAATTAATTAATTACATATTAAATATACGTATGTAATTATCATCAATTTTAAAGAAAACTGAAACTATAATTTATTGAATTCAAATAACTTTTAAACAAAAGATAATAATATTTTCGATTTCAAAAAATTAAAAATTTCGTCTTTAAAATCAATATTATATATAAGCTTTTTTCATGAGAGATGTTTTCATAAGTTGTTAAAGTAAAGATGCAACAATTGATACTCCATTATTTTTTGTTATCTTTGAAGTAAGTATTATTTTACTTGATGAGTCAATAAATTTCACAAATAGATGTGAAGAGACAGATAAAACAACAATCTATAATTTGATAATAGTTTGAGTTATAAACTAAATTATATAATTTTATAAAAAATATAATATTATAATAAACTTATACATATCTCTTCCAATAATTTTTGACATTCAAGCTTAGGATCAAAAGTATAGACGTTATTTACTGTAAATTTAATATTACTTATTTCAAGATTATACTTGATTGCCCTTGTTTTGAACTCACAAATTTTATCCTTAAAATCTTTGAATATCTATTGGATTTTATAATCTTCATTTTTCTAAATCATAAGTATAAATATATTATTCAATTAATTTAAATACTAAATAATATTAAAACAACTTTTAACTCAAACTTTAACAGATATTTCATAAAGATTGTCAATATCTCTATTAATTAAATTTTTAATTTTTATATTGAACAGTACGAACATCACTCTTCTAGAATTATCATATGCCTTGATATTCAACTTGTATCTATAAAAAATACAAAATTCTATAATTATGAATATAATATAATAATTTGATTATCATCATGAAATAATAATTTTTTAATGTATCAAATATAAAAAATATAAATACTAATTACTTTGAAGTTAGATTAGAAACATCAACATTATAAGAATAACATTGAAATTTTTCATCAACTTCAAATAGCTTCTTGTTACACTTACATGATAAATAATACAAATCAAAAGATAAATTACAAATATCTACAAAATTAAAAAAAAAAAGTTATAGATATTTATGGATTTAATAAAAAAATATAAAATAATTTCAAAACAATTTTGAAAGTACCTTTGAATTTTTAGATTGAATTAGAAGTAACAACCAACACTATGTAACGTTGCGTTGTGTTGAAAACATTATCATTAATCTGATTAATAATGTCACCCCAAAGAGCTATCTCTAATGTTTGACCACTAATAAAATAATAATATTAATATCTTATTTAACTTAAAAGGATAAAGTAATATAAATAATTAATATATATGAACATAAGAAATTGATAATATAATGATATTGAAAATTAAAAAAACAAACCTTTCATCTTGAAGCTCTATTATTCTTTTCTTTTGCCTGGATTTATCAAAAGCTTGATCATTAACTGGAGTTATGCTTTTTAATCTTCTAACAGCATCTGAAAAAAAAATATATTATTTTTATTTACTTATATCAAATTATTATGGCCTTGTATAAGATGCATAAATGATTAAAATAAATATAAAAGATATCAAATAATAAATTTTAATTACCCAACAAATATTTTTTATCTCCAGGTTGTTTTGAAATGTCACTAAACTTAACAAACTCGAATTAGTGTTTCCCAATTATATGATCTTCTTGAGTGATCTCTTCAACAACAGTCAAGACTGAAAAAACAAACATGAAATCTTCTCGCACAACCTTATATGTTTCCTGTATAAGAACGAACTTGCACATTTCTAATAGAATAAATAGATCCTTCCTTCAAAAGAGGTTTGAATTTGGAAACCAAATTTCTGAATACCATAGCATGCATGTGATCACCCTGCCATGAGTAAATTAAATAGAAAAAAAGCATGTTTGCCATTTTTTCAACTCTTTTTTCATTTGTGTTCTTCTGTAGCAAACATACAGAAGTATTCAAGGAGATGCAGAAGTATTTGGGTTCTGAATTTGTATGGGATCTCATCAATATAGTGTCATACCCGTGCAGCAATGAAAGAAAATATATCTTTAATATAGAAACAGTGGACTGGTTATTGTTGACCTTTATCCTACATAAAGTTTCTCTTTTTTGACTTCTTTTCAAGCTATAACAATTAAGGGTATAATCGAGTCGAGTCGAATCAATACAGTGAGAAACTTGAGCTCGAGCTCGACTCACAACTCATAGCTCGATATTTTATTCGAATTCGATCGAGTTTTATTTTTCAAACTCGAACTCGATTCGTGATCGAATTTGAACTACTCGAGCTCGCACGATTAAACTCGAATAATATATAAAAATAAGTTCGATTCGTATATTCGACAAGAGTTTGATTATTTATGCATAAGCTCGAACTTGAATTCAAAATATTTTATTAATTAAATAATAAAAATATATTTAAATATAAAAGTTCCATTAAGCTCATGAGCTACTCGAGCCGGATATAAAAATACTCGAATTCAATTCGATCAATAAATCGAACTACTCGAGCTCGAGCTCGACTTAATAATAATCGAACTAAATTGGAGTACTAATGTATCATTTACACCTTTAATAACAACAAACATTTAAATGTATGATACAGCAAACATACAGAAGGTTTCTTGACCTCTTTCCTAGATTTACTTTATATCAGTGTTCGGTAACTGTCAAAACAGGTTCTCTTCCCATATGTGTGGACTTGTTAATCCACTCTACTGACTCAAGAACGAATATTACGTGAGGTCACAATAATCAAAGCACTCAAGGTTATTTAAAAAGTTATCTAAAGTTATTTAAATTTTTTCTCAATTGAAATAGAAGCAAAAGGAAGGCAAGAAGAGCAACAAAACTTTATGTATAAGGTTGATTAGAATATCCTGCCGGTCTTAAATCTAATAGTTAAAAATTCAAGCAAAAGAAAGGCTGTTTAGTCACATGTCAGAAGCAAGTAACAGTGAGAAGGAATTGATGAAAGCATGCACAGATCCAGAGCCAGTTGCTGCAATTATCAGTAAGGCGAAGATCATAGCTGTTGGTTTTAGTCAATTGAAACAGAAGCAAAAGAAAGGCAAGAAAAGCAAAAAAACTTTATATATAAGGTTGATTAGAATATCCTGCAGGCCTTAAATCTAATAGTTGAAAATTCAAGCAAAAGACAGCAAACAAAACTCAATATCCTATTGGTCCTAGAATAGAAATGTATACTATATAAAACTTTATATATGTTTTTCAATAAAATCATGTCAAGCAAGATTCTAAATATGGAATACAGATAAACATGTTAATATTAATTTAAAATAGAATAGAAAGAAAGAGTACAGAACTTTGTAATATTGATAATAGTCTTAAAGTTAGAGATAAAACCTGTTCATCTAAAATAACCATTCCTAAACCGATCAAGGTTCCAGTCTTGGAGTTGATAGCATCCCATATCCTTGTAATTCTAACCTTCAACCTCCATTGATCTCTGATTGGAGATATTTGTCTCAGGTAATGGTGTCCCTGCATCATTAATCTAGAATACGATTTTTTATAAAAAGAAGTTAGATATTTGAAGTTAGGTATACTATATTTTTTGTGTACCCTTGATGTTCTTTTTCAGATTCTTGGACTAATATCTTCAAGCCTTAGCGAGAAGTAACCCTTGAGACAGCCACACACAATTGGCCATGACTGAACACTGGTTTTGGTAGATAAACACCAACATGTTTAAAAGTCTGACCTTCACTTTTATTGATAGTCATTGCAAAGCACAATTTCAATGGGAATTGCCTACGCATCAGAGTAAAAGGCCATTTTGTGTCAGTAGGGGACATGATTATACGGTGGATAAAAACTCGTTTACCAATATTGCTTCCAGTCACAACTTCAGCTTCAATGATCCTTGTTCCCAACTTTGTAATTATCAATCTTGTGCCATTGCATAGGCCTTCACAATGGTTTATATTTCGCAACAGAATAACAGGAACACCCACTTTCAACTCTAACTCATGATTAGGAATTCCAGGAAATTTTAAGGTGTTAAAAAATTCAGTTGGAAATAGAATAGACTGTTCATCAACGGAGCCTGAATCAGGACATAATTTATCAAAACTCAAGTACTTTTTGGACTCTCCATGAAGTTTCGATAGAATGTAATCATTAACCTTATCAACATCTTCATTGGTGGGAAACAAAATGGCTCTATCTTTCAAATAAGTAGGATCATTGTAGTTTACCATAAAGTCTGGATATGTGCATGAAACAATCTGGCAAATTGCATCTCTGCTTGGCTGCATAAAAAGATCTTCTGGAATTTTTATCCAACTTGGCTCTGCATCACAATTAAATGTTTGGCAGGGTAATTTCCCATCTCCAAGGTCCAAAACCCATTTACTAAATTCGTGTATTTACTGAATAGCATTAGAATCCATTGTAGGGTCTCGAAGTCGCATGTTGATTGTGAGTTTGTAAACCTTACATTGATGCCATAAAGTTGAGTCACTAATCGAAGTAGCAACTATATCTTCCCTACCCCCTTGAGGAACAACCGGTAATATCTGTCTAAAATCACCACCTAATGCCACTGTTTTACCTCCAAATGATTTGTTTGTGGAATTTGGCGCATGGAAGCGTAAAATATCTCGCAAGCTACCATCAAGTGCTTCAAAAGCATTACGATGAGCCATAGGAGCTTCATCCCATATAATAAGACTCGATTTGCATATTAGTTCTGCCAACTGAGTCCCTTGGTTAATATCACAACATGAGCTTTCACGAAGCTTAAATCTAGAATGTGCAGTTCTACCCCCAGGCAACAAAAGTGCTGCAATTCCAGAAGATGCCACAGCTAATACAATTTTACCTTCAGAACGCAATCGAGCAATAACGGTTCTCCACAAATAAGTCTTCCCTGTACCCCCACTACCATAAACAAAAAAGAACCTGCCATAATCAGAATAAACTGCTTCCAATATTGCAGTGTACACGACCTTTTGCTCTATATTGAGACCCGAATACAAAGAAAGATGTTCATTTTTGAGAGATTCTCGATCATATCTCAACTCATCCATAATCAATGTATTTCTACACATATTGATCAAGCTTATATCAGGAAAAGGAAGTGACTTGAACTCCCGCAGTGATCGACCATTCTTATTCATAATTTTTTCTATCTCATACAGGGCATGATTTTGCAATTGGTATGAAGATAAAAGAAGCTCTGAGTTACCAAGGGAGCACCTCTCTCAATATAAAATATCTTCTGACAAAATTTCCCAGTTTCTAATCCACAATGTGAAATGCTCTGTAACCTCACAAAATAGTATTAGTGTGACAAACAACTGTCTAAGTTGATGTCCAGAAGCCCACTGTGATGCTTCTTTTATAGCTTCATGCCATTCATCATCATTGTCTAGTAACCCCATTACAGCACTCGCTTCTTTGAAAGTTGGGTACAGAATCCCATCAATGGTTCTTATATCTTCAAAGCTTGTTGGTCCTCTAACAATGTTAAGTAGTAGTCGAAGATAATACCTTTCTCCTGAAGCGGAATGTGCATAGTAAATCCTTCTAATGCATCTACCATTTCCTCTTCTTTTCCATTGTTTCAAATCTTTCTTCCATGTCCATTTCATCGGAAACTCCGCATATGTTAAATGCCTTGCATCTTGAAATAATTGGTTAGCTCGCATCCATTCAGTGAATATAGTTTTCTCTACACCTGCTCGATTAACGATATCAACCAATGAATCATTATCACCAAAAATAACATTATGCTCACCAGAAAGATGGAAAGAAAATCTTTCCACCGCAGGATCACGATACTGGATATCTAATTTAAAAATCCTCCAACATGCTTCTGATGCTGAAACATAGCGACAATCCAAATATCTTTTTATCTCATCAACTTCTGTCAATGATGGCACACCCGTTTCATTATTGGTTGATGCATTTTCCTCAATTGTGAACGTCGCTCTATCATGACCCCTGTTAATATACTTGAATAAATACTTGATTGAACGACCTTGGTTGCAATGCTCAACATTAATATGGGCATCATATTTAACTACCAAGTCAACATTGTGCGGCACTATCCATCTA
Source organism: Durio zibethinus (assembly GCF_002303985.1). Next base: position 14,346,728 of record NW_019168026.1, on the reverse strand, counting down.
TTGTCTACCTCTACACCATTTTTCAAAGCAGTTTGCCTGTCATCTCTTCTCTTATATATAGGAAATCCATCTTCATTTGCGATTGTTTGAGATCGAAAACTCTTGAGATAGTGCTTAGTACATTTGTCTTTGTCCATACATGGAGAATTCTTGTTGTAAGCACCGTATGGACCATGGACCATGTACTGGACAACTGCATTATATCCAGCATGTACTGCATTATATATGCTGTAGTATTAAATCAATTTAGATATTAAAAATGATAAAGTAAAATGTAAGATCTCATACCAGCAGTGTCATCTCCAAAGTGTTTTCCTGTACGTAAGTCATTTATCAATTCATCCAATTTGATTTTGAAAACCATAGCAGCAATATCTGGCCTATCCTCCAGCTTTCGTCCAGGGATGAGATCCAAGAATTTTTTAATCTCTTTCCATTTAGGATTGCAAGTGAATGTCAAAAAGATGTCTGGCGTTCCAGTCCACCTGCAGATAGCCATGGCATCTTGGTAATATTGCACCATATATCTTGGACTACCAGTAAAGCTTGATGGTAGTATGAATCGTCGCCCAAGTGAGGCTGGTGTGGTGTCTCCTCTAACCACTGCACCCTTCAAACCATTATACAATTCTGCTCAAAGTTGTGGTTGATTTCCCATTACCCATCTTATCCTACCGTCTTCCATGAATGTGAATCCATCAACAGAAAATTGCTGAAATAAACGTCCCCCACGAATCACAGTTTCACCTTCTTCATGTCTTTGTTGTAATCTAAAAGCAAGAGTGTCTCGAAAAGTAACAAACTTTCGCTTCATGGAAATTGTTTCATCTGCATCAACATACTCAATATCTGTTCGATTAAAATCCTCTCCATAGGGAAACAATATTGGATATTGCATTGCCATAAAACTCGGATGTATTTCTTTTATCTTTCTTAAACCAACTCCATATTCTTCAACAACAATATCTCTATCTCCAGATGATTGGCTTCGATCACCAACAATAATTGCTGCAACTTCAGAAGCAGATGGAAGATTATATTGTGTACTATCTCCTTTACGCTTTCCAAGTAACCTTATTTTTACTAGATGAAAATCAGTTTCCTTAAATCTATCTCTGGCCATTCGAAAAACTTTCACCAAAGGGTTGTGTTCATCCAACATATCAAGAAGTCCATCTACTTCCTCAATATCAAGGTCACTTTGAAAATTACTAGAAGACATGACACATGATCTGTTGGAGATCTCATTTTCCGTGTCATATATGTAAAGTTGAGCAAATTTAGGTGCTTAGCCTTCTCTAGGCAACAAAGATCCAATTTTATGGCGGTTTTGGCCATTGATACGATAGACATAAGGTCCATTTCCATTATTAACTTTACTGTCTACAATGCCTCCAGTTGAAGTGAAAGCAAATATAGAGTTACATGCTCGAATATTCTCTCTAAATTTATTTGAACGTTGACTTCCATTGTAGTGCAAGAATTCAATCAAAAATCAAATAGAAAAAATTATAAAAGACAAGAAATTAGAATCATCAAAAAAAAATTTGAAAAATATTAAAAAGAAGAAATATTCGATTAATCCATAAATTTTATTTATTTATAAAATTTTTTATTCAAAAGATATACATAGATATTTTTCTATATATCATTAAATATATCATTAATATTCCAAGACCCAATCCATAACTTTTTCTTGAATCAACAAAAAAAGGGGAAGAGTCTCTTTTAAAAGTAGCAATTTAACCTTTTCTTAAGAACAACATAATGAGAATTTAGATTGTCATGGCTTTTTTTTTTATTTTACTGTACATTCTTCGTACCAAAATATCGCACCACAGTAAGTGCACACTTCAATTGGATTTTCAAAATCCCATACTTCAAAAATATTTTCTATAAAATAAAATAAAATTGGCATCAAAATTAATGTATTAACATATCTTGTAATTAAATAGTAATTCAAAAATATAACTTATTTTTGTGGGTATTTTCTCTAACAATTGATTCAATAGTTTGTGTCCCATATAATTCTTCCATATCTTGTATCTATTGAATTGAAATTTTAAATGTTAATATAATTAATATATAAAAATAATAAAAGACTTATAATACAGTAATAATATAAAAAGTACTTTCAGAAGTATGATCGTCGAACAAATGTCTAATCATAAAATTATTATCAATTGTTTGACTTTCATCTCTTGAGGGGACAACAACATATGTAAGGTCATATTATTTGTAAGGTTAGATGCATGTTGTAGAAGAACCCTATCAAAATTTATCCCTGTGCTAATAGAACCATTTCTAATAGGAGTAAATGAAAATCTACTGAGTTGGGTTCGATCTTGAGAATGGTCATTTGTATTGATTATATGGCTTTGCAGGTAAGGATTATAATTTGGGTGAATGTTCTCTGTCAAGATGATAGAATTGTTGCCTAAAATGTTTTTAGTATTTTATGTTGCTCGAGTATTTCTTGATTGATATTTAGAACAATTTTCTACACCCATGATAGAATATGACCTTGAAAATCTATTTTCAAGTGTACGCGACAAAATATGTTGTGAACATTGCTTTTGTGTTAAAATTTGCCCTTCTCCTTTGTCTATTTAACTTTGTGTCTATACTACATATATATACTTAATTTAGTATCAACAAACTACAAATAATTTATTAAATAAATCATATAAATCCAGCAAAAACTAATAATATTTATATATATATATATAGATCAAATAAAATCAATTATAATTTTGCAAGAAAGGCAAAATGATAGTTAAGAAACAACAAAAAAATTTAAAAAAAAAAAAACAATTATCATAGTTCAAGAAATATAAATATAAATATAAAAAAAAAAAAACTTTTAAACAGTACAGATAAAAAAATAATGCAATGTGATCTCAAAGAACATTGTAAAAAAAAAAAGATACAAAGTGATAAAAGTAATCATTCAAATTAAAACTGTAAAAAAATTGTAACCATTCAAATTAAGTTTTCATTTTCATTACATGATAAAGTTAAAAAATAAAAACTAATCAAAGCACTCTTAATTTGAAATATAAATTATTAAAAAAATAGTAAGTGAAATGGGTGCGTGGAGCTTTACCTAGATGCAAAGTCAATGAAATTGGAGAATAGCCTTTCGTGTACTTTATCATATCATGATACCCTATCTATAATAGATTTTTTTTTTTTTTGGTTGAACATAATTAATAGAAAAGCTTTATATAAGTTTTAATTGCAAATTTATTTAGGCATAACTTACATAAAAAATGTTTTGGTGTAAGTTATGCAAACCAATTATAATGAGTTCCTTTTGAAAAAAATACCAACTTGTTTATACTTTTGTTTTGGAAAGTCCATACTTCACGCTCCATAAGTCAATATTTGAAATTTTAACCATACGAAAAAATATTAACCATTAATGAGCTATTTTTTTTTATTATTCAAGACCTTTTTTATAAAAAAAACACTTTCAATAACCCAATTAAAATTTATAAGGTGATTAATGAATGCATTTTTTACCATAAACGCCTTCAATAATCCATTAAAAAAAATTGAATTATTCAAGGCTTTTTTAGTAAAAAATACATTGAGTAATCACATCACAAAAATTTATGAAAAGATTATTGAAGGTGTTTTTGACCAGAAACGCCTTTAATAATCACATTAAAAAAAATTTTGGATTATTCAAAGTATTTTTTACAAAAAACGCCTTAAATAATCACATAATAAAAATTTTTTAAGGGATTATTGAAAGTATTTTTTATCAAAACGCCTTCACTAACCTCATTAAAAAAAAATTTTAGGATTATTCAAGGCATTTTTTTAAAATACCTTGAGTAATCACATCATAAAAAGTTATAAAATGATTACTGAATGTGTTCTTAGCTAGAAATACCTTCAATAACTCCATTAAATTTTTTTTTAGGATTATCAAAGGTGTTTTTGATGAAAAACGCCTTCAATAACCCCAATAAAAAATTTTCACGATTATTTAGGATATTTTTGTCTAAAAATGCCTTGAGTAATCGCATCATAAAAATATATAAGGGAATAATTAAAGGTATTTTTTGTCAAAAATACCTTCAATAACTCAATTAAAAAATTTTTTTAAGATTATTCAAGACGTGTTTGTCCAAAAATGCCTTAAGTAATTGCATTATAAAAAGTTATGAGAGGATTATTTAAGACATTTTTTGTTAAAAATGCCTTTAATAACCTCATTAAAATTTTTGTTAAAGATTATTTAAAGTGTTTTTGTCAAAAAATGCCTTGAGTAATTCTGTCATAAAAATTTATGAAAAGATTATTGAAGACATTTTTGGTGAAAAATACCTTGAATAATCATGTCATAAAATTTTTTTAGGGGATTATTGAAAGCATTTTTGGTCAGAAATGCCTTAAAAAATTTTTTCAGGATTATTCAAGACGTTTTGAGTCAAAAGCACCTTGAGTAATAATCACATTAAAATTTTTTTTTGAGATTATTCAAGGCATTTTTGTCCTAAAAAGCATTGAGTAATCACGTCATAAAAATTTATGAAATGATTATTGAATGTATTTTTGGTCAGAAACGCCTTCAATAAACCCATTAAAATTTTTTTAAAGGATTATTCTCCAAAAATACTTTCAATAATTTTTTTTATTTTCAGACATGCTTTTTAAAATGGTAACGACTATTTCAAGTGTTTTTATTCAGGTCAAATTTAAAAATAACACTATTTTTTTCCCTTAGAATCTTAGAATATCACAGAGAGAAGTAAGTTTTTTATTCTGAGACTTTGGGTACTGTTGAAAATATATCAGATTTTTTTGAAATCAAATGACCCTGAACCAAACATTGGAATCAAATATCCAACAGTAAGATTTTGAGAAAAAATGTGTGGATTCTCCTAAACCAAATACCTCAAAAAAAACCAACATATCAATAAGATTATAAATACCAATTAGAAGATATGGAAAAATATTAACCATTAATGAGCTTTCTTCTTAAATTTTAATTTTTTGTATTAATGATCAAATTAATCATAATTCACTCATAGAAGGCAAGAATATTAGATCTTCAAAACAAATAAATTTAATTAAAATAAATTATTTTTAAATTAAAAATATATTAAATTAAATCAAATGCATTAATCAGTGGACTCATGATTTTAACATAGACTATCCACATGTCAAAAAAGTAGATTATTCACATAAAATTTTTTTTATTTTTGCCAAAAGCTTTGACTTTTATATATTTATACGAGGTTTATTTTAAATTCAAAAAACATTAGATGAGATAAGCTAGCTTAATATCTCTTTTATTTTTTTATATATACAAACTATTAATCATTAATGCATATAATTTTTTACTTCTAATCTACTTTAGATCTTCTCTTGCTGGCAAAGATTTAGGACCATTTTGTAAAATGTTAGAAAACATCTTAGATAAAACTATTTAAAGATGTATTTTATTTTCTTGTTTTGAAAAAAAAAATATTGTTTAACAATTTATTTATATACAAAAATCAGTCATAATTTTAAATAAAATTATTTATTTAATGTTGTTTGTTTTATAATATTTATAAATCAATAGAATTTATTATTTTGTAAATTTATTTTTATTTGTATATTACTTTCATCCATAAATATATATTTTCATGAATATAAATATAATAAAATATATCTAACAAAATATAAGATCAAGTATAATATTATTTGATCTTTTAAAATCTAATGTCAGATCCGTCGTGCAAAGAATAGGGACTTCAAAATTCATTTAATCTACAATTTCACAAGGTCCTGATCTGACAGTTTTATACACGATATGATAATATAACATAAAATTAACATGAAAAAAATTATATATAAATTTAGTATAATCATATTTCATATTTTAATCATGTCGATATGATTAAAATGTGATATTATTTATGTCGTGTTCATGTTAAACAGTAATGATATGTTTAAGATACGATATTATTTATAAATTTTAATTTATTTAAAAAATAAATTAATAATCATATTTATCATATCATTTTGGTGTTTAAATAAATTATAATTTTTTAATTTTTTGTTTAAATATTAATTTAAATGATATTTTCTGTTTAAATAAATAGATTGATTGTGTCTAATCGTGTTATTTATATATAATCATGTTAATCGTATCGTATTGCATTTGGGTAATTAATTGTATCTAATTATATTATTTGTATATAATTATATTAATTGTATTGTATTATATCGTGTTAGTTGAATATTAATTAATTTTAATTGTATTAATTATCTCGTGTCACATATAATATTTATGATAAACGTATTATATTTGTGTTTAAATTATTCATATATTTATATCATTTTATGTTAAAATTATTTATATTATATCTAAAATTATATTTAATATAAAATATAATATGATGACATAAATTATAATTCGGCGACACAAATTATTGACTAATAGCAATCCAAGACAATAACTTATTGCAATTGCATATCTTGAATCATATCCCTTTCCCTTTTTTTTATTTTAATAACTATCAATTGCAAGACTCGTCATCATACCATTGGCAAACAAAAGGCATCCAACTTTGAGGGTCGCCATGATTTTGTCTATACAAAGTCCTGATCCTATCTTGAGTCGTATCTTTGAATGCCTCCATTAGACCCTACAACCCAGCAATTTAAGGAATCTATTATTTTTTTCGTGAATTTATAATTGAAGGAAAAATTACAACTATAAATCATTTCTTGCATCTTATGTAAAAAATCAATGAATTAGATCAATTAAATAAATTAAATTTTAATTTTAATTTTAATTTAATTAATTTATATAATTATTTTTTAAAAATAATATTTAATAATTTTAAATTTTAATACTTATAATATTTTTATTTCTTATATCACGACTTTTATATAAAAAATCAAACAAATAAATTAAATAATTAATAAACTAACTTATAATTTGATAATTTGAATATAAAATTAAATCAAACTTAGGTATGACAGAACTTAAACCTAACTAATGTCTTTGTAAAACTTAAATTATTAGCAAAATCAAGCTTCAACACCCCATGTTTATAACAATCACAGCTACGTATTAGTCCTTTCCATGAACATGGCATCTACATGTATGATACGTACTATGCTTTTCTGCAATTGTTAGGATGTAAATGTTTGTATTTTGTTTTCGAACTATAAAAGGATTAGTCAGAATTGGTCCCATACGCAACCAAAGTTAATTTATTGCGAGGCTGACTTAGGCATGATTGGGATTCAATCGTGTCCATCGTTTGCTGAGATGAAGCCTTCTTTTGATGTAAAACGTGTCGCAGATTTTTGTTGTTTTGTTTGGGTAACACAGTTACGGCACGACTGTGCTGGCATGGCACCGGTGAAAGCCTAATTGTCTACTAGTGAGAAAGAGATGTGGTGAGCCATCGCATCTTTTTTTTACTCTTTTATCCTCTTAATATTCTTTTATTACCATTTTATCAAAAAAATTGATAATTTAATTATACGTATTTAAAAAATTATTTGATATATTATTATCATTTTATTATTTTTTAATTATTTATTAAAAATTTTATTATTTGACATAAATATAATTTTAGTATTTTTAAATTATTTTCATAAATGTCAAGTAATTAAATTTTTTATTATATATAAATTTTAATCTAATATTTTAATAATTATAGTTTTCATCACAATTTATCTCGTCATCCTCGTTATATTTGCATCCAAATGTATATTTTCATCATGAATTTTAATCTCGTTGTTACAATAATAAATTTTATCATTATAATAATTAATCTCACTTTTATTTTTTTTAATCTTATCAAGATCAATCTCACCATTTATCGAAATGAACCCTTAGTAATTGGAGGGTCAAGCCTCTTTAGCCGGGTCTTATTTTCTAATTCCTTTTTATTTTTTGGCATTTATTTTATTATCATTTTTTAAAAATAAAATTTTAATTTAACAATTAAGTATTAGGCTATGATTAAAAGTGATGGCTAGCGAAGAAAATTCATCATATGAAATCCTAAAGTTTGATAATAAAGACGTCACTTTTTGAAGAATACAAATCGAGAATTATTGATATGATAAAAAGCTACATCTATCTCTTTTGAGTACAAAACTGAAAGAATATCAAACAACAATTGAAATTTTCTTGATCGATAAATGTTAAAAGTCATTCGGCTAACACTACTAAAAAACTTGGCTTACAGAGTGACAAAGAAGAAATCAATTGCGGGTCTGATGAAGGTACTATCTAATATGTATGAAAAACCATCTATGAATAACAAAATTTTTCTCATAAAGAAAGAAATTGCTTAGGTTGAAATGGAAAAAGAGGCTCTAATGACAACGCATCTTAATGAGTTTAACATGATTGTCAATCAAATTGTCTTCTGTTGAAATTGATTTTAACGAGGTTTAACCCTAATTCTTTTGTGGATCTTGGAAGGGCATGAAAGTAGTGACTCGTAATTCTATGGGCAATGCGAAGCTAAAATTCAATAATACCAAGAATTGAATTTTTGTTGAGGAAGTTCGTAGAATTTATTTGAGAAACATCGATATCGAGTTTTACTTTAAATCTTGTAAAAATTTTAATCGAAACAATGATAAATCAAAGTCGAGAAACGAAAGAAACAAATCTAAATTTAGGTGAAAACTATAAAATTTTTGTCTAAATCCAGACTGGAACTAGATTAACACGTGAACAAATCTATCCATTCACGATAATACTAAAGCCTAAAACTTTAAATTTTTACAAATTCCTTATTAGGATAGCTAAATTTGGCAATGGTCCTATGTCTAAATTTTTATGATGTGAATTAACGGCTGCTTCCAGTGACCCTATTCATCTATTCTCTCTCTTTCCAATTTTTCTTTTCTTCTAAATTTGTAATAATAAGTCAAATGATAATCATAAGTTCTTACTTACCATTGTTTTTCAACTATTTTTATCCAAAATATTATTTTTTTAATAATGATCTTAATTTAATGAGGCAAATCTGATTTTTTTTTTTTCTTTTGGGCATCGACTCCTCTAAGTCTTCTCTTCAAATCAATATCTAATGGAAGGGGTAGATACCCAGCATTCACTTGCATTTGTTTCTTCCTTTATATTTTACTTTTAAATGAATAATTCACTTTCATTTTTTTCTATTTCTACTTTATAAATCTGGTCGTTACAAAGTATCATTGAAAAGATAAACCAAAATCTTAACCAACAACGTTTCAAGGAGAGGCAAAAATGGAAGAGCTTAAGCCAAGGCCCGCAAGTTCTTCCCCTCTCACCCCGTTAGGCTTCTTAGAAAGAGCAGCCACCGTGTACGGTGATTGCACTTCCATCATATACAATAACACTTCCTACACGTGGTCACAAACTCACCGTCGATGTCTCCAGCTAGCTTCTTCTCTCTCATCCATCGGCATCAAAGTGGGCCATGTCGTCTCCGTTTTAGCCCCCAACATCCCGGCCATGTACGAGCTTCATTTTGCTGTTCCCATGTCTGGTGCTGTTCTCAACAGCATCAACTCCCGTCTTGACGCCCGTACTGTCTCCATACTCCTACACCACTGCGAATCAAAGCTCCTCTTTGTTGATTGCCTTTCTCAGTCTCTAGCCTTGGAAGCCATCTCTTTGTTTCCTCCTAACGAAAACCCCCCACTTCTTGTCCTAATCAAAGATGATTATGATGATGCTGAGAGTTCCAATTTGTCATCATCCACCGTTGATTCTCGCTTCTGTCGCACATACGAGAGCCTGATGGAGAAAGGTGATCCTGATTTCAAGTGGGTTAGGCCTCAAAGTGAGTGGAATCCGATTGTTTTGAACTATACATCAGGTACGACCTCATCTCCTAAGGGAGTAGTTCATAGCCACAGGGGAATTTTCATGATCACACTTGACTCTTTAATCGATTGGGAAGTTCCAAAACAACCTGTCTACTTGTGGACACTCCCAATGTTTCATGCTAATGGGTGGAGTTTCACTTGGGGCATGGCCGCTGTTGGTGGAACCAATGTTTGTGTACGAAAATTCGACGCCCCTACCATCTATGGTTTGATCAAGAAACATGGTGTCAGTCACATGTGTGGAGCGCCTGTCGTGCTTAACATGTTATCAAATTCTCCTGAAATTAAACCACTCCAAAGTCCTGTTCAAATCCTCACAGCTGGAGCTCCACCGCCGGCCCCTGTGCTTTTCAGGACCGAGTCACTCGGTTTCATAGTGAGTCACGGCTATGGATTAACCGAAACAGGAGGGCTGGTTGTGTCTTGTGCTTGGAAAAGGGAATGGAACAAGTTGCCAGCGACAGAGAGAGCGAGGCTGAAAGCAAGACAAGGAGTGAGATCTCTGGGTATGACAGAAGCCGACATAGTGGATCCTGAGTCAGGACTCGTTGTAAAACGAGACGGATCAACTCTGGGGGAGATAGTTTTGAGAGGTGCCTGTATCATGTTGGGGTATCTAAAAGACCCAAATGGAACAAACAAATGCATGAAAGAAAATGGTTGGTTTTACACTGGAGATGTTGGGGTGATGCATCCTGATGGATATATGGAAATCAAAGATCGTTCAAAGGATGTTATAATCAGCGGTGGAGAGAATCTAAGCAGTGTTGAAGTCGAGTCAATATTGTATTCTCACCCAGCAATCAATGAAGCAGCGGTCGTGGCCAGGCCAGATGATTATTGGGGAGAGACTCCCTGTGCTTTTGTGAGTTTGAAAGCTGAGTTAACTCAGAAACCAAGTGAGAAGGAGATAATAGAGTATTGCAGAGCTAAGATGCCACACTACATGGTTCCCAAAACGGTGGTGTTTAAGGAAGAATTGCCCAAGACTTCCACTGGGAAGATTCAGAAGTTTGTACTGAGAGATATTGCAACGGGTCTGGGTTCATCATCTTCCTCACCGGTGAGTAGAATGTGAGCTGGGTTGAATCGAGTTATGTAGTCATTGTCGTTTTGCATTAGTCTTGATCAGCAAGTTAAACATTGGATTGTCGTTTTATGAAATACTAGTGCTTTTACATTTCCAAGAAAGTGGCGCACCGAACAAAAAAGTCATGGGAAGAGGAGGATTATCTTAGCATATCTTCTGGAAAGAGCAGAAATGTTTTAGGATTACTTGATAGACGGTGAGGCTTATTATTTATTAAAAATTTATTAATATTAAAAAAATAGTGATATTTTAATAATTATATTTAATATAAAAATATTATATTAATACTAAACACTTAAAACAAAATCATTTATTACTATTTATTTTATTATTTTAAAATATTTAAAATTGTATTCTTATTATTCTTAAAATATTTAAATAATAATATTTTATTGTTTTAGTAATTATTATATTATTAAAATACTCATATTACTAAAATAATAATAATTAAAATATTATTATATTAAATAATATTATATATGAAAATACTATTATTATATTAATTTTAAAATAATAAAAATATTATTTTACTATATTAATATTATTCTTTTTATTATTTATTATTAAAATTACAATATAATACTATTTATTATTGACTGTTGAAAATATTTATATTTAATAATATAGAAACTACACAATACAAATATTTAAAATTAAAATATTAGAATAATTTTAAAATTAATATTTAATATTTTCAAATGTTTTATTAAAATTAAATAAATATATTTTTATTAATACAATAATATTTTTAGTTAGATCAAATTAATCTAAGCTTAAACAATTATGTTCAAAGTTCAACTTAAGTAAAATTATAAAAATATTTAAAATTAAAATAATATAATACTTTTAATATTAATTTTTAAAGATTTTAATTAAAATTAATTAAAATATTATTATCAATATAATAATTTTGTAATTAAGATCAAATTAAGCATAAACTTAAAAAATTATGATCAAAATTCGACTTAAATAAAATTATACTCCTTACCCAATAATAAAATTTTTTCAAAAATTATCTTTTGTTTTCAAAAAAAAATTATTTTTAAAAAATCTTATTTTTCATTAGCCAATAAATTTTCTTACCAAACAAACATAAAAAAAAAAAAAATCTAAAATTATTTTCGTTTAAACTTTACCACTCCAACACTAAAAAAGAGGAAAATGGTCTCTTTCAGGCGTTTTATTATTGTATGATTTTATTCCCATAACAGATAAGGTCTGCCCCTTTCCTATTCTATTATCCATCCCCTTAGCGTTATCCGCATCCACTTTCTGACAACAACTACCAAACTATCACGCAACACGTGGTACGGTGTCGGATTGGGTCCTCACTAGACATTCACGCATTAATTTTATTCATAGCACGCATTTGGTGCGAGAAGCGAAAGTCTTTTTTAACGCTTTTGATTTCAAAATTTTATATCAATAAATATATAATACATAAAAAATATATATATTTGTGCCGCGCTGACGATGAGTGATAAAAATCCTACAAATAAAAAAAAATTTAGTCAATACAATGATTGTGATATATTATTTCAACGTTCAAATCAAAATTTATATAAAAAATAAAAAATAAAATAAAATAAAAGTTGGAAATTATCAGTTTTAATTAGTTTAAAAATATTTAAAAGAGGTTATTTATAATTGTATAACGTGAGATTTTGTTAGAGTTTAAATAGGATCAAGACGAGTTTTTATTAGTCTTGAATTTGATTTAATTTAAAATTTTTTTTATTTTTTTATATTTGAATTTGATTCGATCAGATATTATATAAATCATATCTGATTTAATTCGATTAAAATTAATAAAATATTATTTTTTAAAATATAAATATATAATTAAAAAATTAAAAAATAATTTTTTATATAATATCATATCGAATCAAGTTTATTTAAAACTCAATTTAACCTGACTCGAAACTTGATTTAAAAAATATATATATCTTATAAAATCAAATTGAATCAAAATTCGTCGATTACAAGTTAAGCTACCAACCTTAGATTTTGCACCTAATTTAGCCAAAGGCCGGCATAAGTGATTAGAGTTGATCTCATAGACAAATTGACAATTAATTATCCACTTAAATAACAATAATTCAACACCTATATGTGTTAATAAATAAGTTATTGAGATGATTGAATTAATATAAATCACGAGATTTTATGTTGATTTGATACATCAATTTTAATTAAAATAATTAAAATATGATTACTTTTTTAAACCTTAAAGTAACGCTAACAATATAAATATATAAATAATAAAATATATGTATATACCTATAAATGTAACATGGTCAATTCAAAGGCTTGTCAGTAGTAACCTTAGAAATAAAATTTGTGTTAATATAAATAAGAAAAAAATATGTTTTACTATATTAAAAAAATATTGAAAAAACTTCGTGCAATATTTTATTGGTAACGAAATTGACAATCAACCAAAGGGCTAAGCAGCATCTCCTTGATGCTAGAGATGTTGGTGGCGAATTAAGAAATTTCAATCGACATAAGATTTGATTGTCCGTCTTTTGTCTTAATTTTTATTTTTATTTAAATTTTAAGATAGATAAATTATTTAATTTATTAAATTAAAATAAAATATATTGTATTTGATAATCTAAAATAAATAATTATAAATCAAATATTCGATATGTTTTTAATAAACGATCATCGATAATATTCAAACTTAAAATTATTCTACGAAAAAAAAAATTTTTACTAATTTGATCAACCATTTGTTGGTAACCTTTTGTCTTAATTACTCGTTGTATGATTATATATATTTATAAACGAAATTAAAAATTAATAAATATATTTTTATTATATAAATTTTTTATTTTTTTAATATATCCAAAGATGTATATGTTACCTTTCTAATTTTGATAGTGAAATTTAAACTCTAAGGATAGTGGATGCAAAAATAATCTTCAAAATTTAAATAAAAATTTTAAGTTTGATTTTATAGTCTTTTTAGTGGGGTCATATTTCAATTTTCTTTATACAAAAATGATATTATATATATTATTAAAAAATATGTTAAATCTTAAAGTTTTTCATTATGATTGGTGTGAAGGATAAAAAATAAAAAGAGTGAAAAACGAAACGGGTAAAATTATAAATAAATTTATTAAATTAAGTTGAAGAAATATTTTTTCTCACATTTTAGATTTGTAGAGAAAAAATTGTACAAATTCACTAATTTTTCTTCATTCATCCCATTTTCCTTTTATTAAATGAAAAAAAATAAAAAATAATTTTCTTTTTCACACTCCTTCCTTCCAATCAAATACTGTAAAATTTTATCACAAAACAAACAAAATTTTCATATAAAAAATTGTTTTGGTTCTCTCTTGAACAAACTACATTGTTTAGCAATCCATTATGTTTTTATTAAAAAATTAAAGCTCCGAAAGTTTATGTGTGGATAATGTAGATGGTTTCAAGGAGTGATTATAAATAAAATTTTATTATTTGTGAATTCATGTCACATTTCGGATTAAATACGTAAGATATTGATATTTTAATCAAAATTAAAATTCGAATTAAAATTTAGAACCGAAAACCTTCAATCTCGATTTCTCTCTTCATATAAGGAATTAGAAAATAATCTTTATATGGATTTAATTCTCTTTGAAAGAGAAACAAAATTCCTTAATCAATTTCGAAAAATAAATATTAGAATTTAAGATTTGTTGACAACTTAATTTTGCCCCAAATAAGCAATTCATCCAAAAATAAATTAACTAACTTGATTTTAAGATCCTAATGTCACACAATCTGGATCTAATACTACATGTAATGTCTAACTCTAGATCATTGTGTCAAAATTATAACATCATAATTAATTAATGAGATTTGGCATAAGTATTTGAGTGGTTATGATGAATTCGCAAAAGCAAAATGATCATTGAAGTGGTTAGGTATTCCTTTTTGCTCTTCTCTTATTAGCAATACTCAATAGACAGTTGTTGTAACTTGTAGAAATGAAAAGGAGAGCTTAGCCTAATTAATTAAACAACTCTAGAAACCTCTTCATCAAAAGCTTATTGAGTTGAAGGCATACACAATCGTTAAATCACATTAATTCAATAAAATATGCTAAACACATATTTAAGTGATCATATTAAATTATTTGGACTCTCATGCTTATCTTGTATTATGATTAAATTTATCATTCGATTTTATTATTGAATTTATATTTAATACATTATCAGTTTATAAATTTTATACATTGTTAATAAATCAGATGATATTAACTCATTGATGAATAAGTTTTTTTAAAATAAATTTTGTATATTTATTTTAAGGATTGATATTCACTCATTAATAAAATGACATAATGCGATTCATTATCAGTATATAAAATTTATACATTAATAATACATCAAATATAAATTCTTATTAAATTATTAAAAATTATCATTTAATAATAACCCATTA
This sequence comes from Durio zibethinus, assembly GCF_002303985.1. The sequence goes on along the minus strand of NW_019168026.1, from coordinate 14,331,346 downwards.
AAAAAATTCTAATAATAAACCCATTAATCACTTTGGACAACACTAGTTTTGAAAAAAATAAGATCGATTGAATCAAAATTGATGGACTGTTTGATCAAAAGATATGTATTAAACTGTTTATCAATGGAACCAATCAATGTCCAATTGAACCGAAAATGGATGACTGCTACAGGTTATAACTTAATCAAGAGAGCTTATTCCTCTCATCACATTCGACTTGATTTAATTTTGAATTAATCGAAGTTTAAAATAACTACTAAACACCGAGAGATTTCAGACAAAAAAAATAATATTTTTTTATAAATAATAAGAATTAATTTTTATAAATTATAAGTAGAATAGAAATTACAATTATAATTAAATATTATATAATTGAATAATCAAACTAACTAACTAATCAATGTTAACTAGAAAATTTTAATATAAAATTAAATCAAACCCATACATAATAAAATTTAAATTTAAGATCTCAAGGTTCTAAATAGACTATTCTTAATGAAGAGAATGGAACATAAAACACATCCAAAAAATTTCCAATATATCCGTAATATTATTTTGTTTTTCTATCTGAGAAAAAGAGTGCAGTAAGTGTAGTAGTAGGTTAACAAAATTCAACTGCAAGAGTAATAGGCTTATTGAAATAGGATTTATTAATGGAAACACATGAACATTTTTCTCCAACAGTTGCCCTAAATATTTTTGTTAATTCAAAATTAGATCAGATAATTTGAAACATGACATGTGATATGATACAAAAATGATACTAATAAAAAATACAGACATGACATAACTTAAAATTTTAAAAAAATCATAAATAAGTTTAATAAAATAAAAATTTTATATTTTATATTTTCGTATCAACACGAACTGTAACATTTAATTTTCATATAAAATATGATACGAATACAGTATTTTACACAAACTAGTCACATGAACTGCCAGGATTATTCAAAACTCAAACAACCCTACAATCATTTCCTATAGGGACTCCAAAACTGAATGATGGAAAATAAAATAGTTCAACTAAAATTTTCCGTTTTCCTCTTATCTCCCTGAATTGATACAAAATGTTATCGATCAACCTCGTTATAAAAATTTCATGAAAGAGCTTACACTGAAGTACTCTCTTTGGTTCTGAAAGATTTCTACAATAGTTCATTTGCTAATTAGTCAGTCTAGTTCTTGTAATCCGGATTATCCCTGAGACCAAGCTTTGAGAGAACAAGACAATAGGAATCCCAGTCAGTTCTTCGGAGATACTTCAACAACTTCTTCCTCCTCTGCACCATTGCTAGAAGACCTTTCCTTGAGTGCTTATCCTAATCAGTAATGATTAAAAATAAAATATATCAAATGCATTTTATTAATAAATAAATTTCCATTAAAAAAGAGCACCACTCATGTTACCAACCAGGATATACTTCACTGCTTCTAATGACAACGAAATGCCATTTAGACCATGTCTGGTATACAAGATTTTGATAGGATAAGATATGATGATATTATGAACAAGATTAAATTAAATAATGTTATCTTATTTTATGTTAGATATATGCAACGATTAGGATGTGATAATTTATTTTTTTGTCAAAATTATCCTTCTTCTAAGTTTATACAATTTAAATTATTGATGTAATTTTCAAGGGTATAATTGAACATACAAGTTTAATCCCATAAATTAAAAATAATCCAGTCCACTTAGAGAGGATTAAATAATCCTATGCCAAAGGGACATTAATTCTCCTTGTAATCCTTATCTCTCGTTTTATATATAAATCAAACATGAAATAGGATGATTATCATCCTATCTTATTAATAATCCTATGCATCAAATATAACCTTAGTATTACAAACCCGGATCACATACAGTCATATCCTAAATGACAGAACTGGCAAAATGGAGTGAACTCCAGTTCCATCAAAGCTGCTGCTCCTACAACAAACAATTGCAGTTTTTTGCCATGCTGATCTAGCTTCGGGTATAAATATGATTGCTACAGCCAGTTAAAACCTTGAGACATTCAATTACATCAGCTCTTTTGTTTCCCTCCACACCAAATCTTATTATAGTGACATCTCATATTACACTGTTGATCGGCTACTTTGACATTAACAAAAGTTCTGAGGTAATTAAGACAAATTTCCTGCTTTAACAATGATCCAAGATTTGATGGCCTATGGTTAATGAAAGAAAAAGCAAAACAAATAAAGAGCTAGTGAATAAAGATCATTGCACAGTGTCAGATCTCTAACATTTTAAACCACGTATCTGGTATCCTCCAAACACATGAACGCCAAAAAATTGACAAAGCATTGGACAATTTATTATTTCAAGAATATGGTAATATTTATGGAAAACATTGATAGAAATGTATTTGTGTTTCTCTTTTTTCTTCGTTTAGCAGGAAAAGAAAGGTACACTAAAAGTAATGGAAGGACACAAGGGATATTGATAAAGGATAATCAGAAAAATGCTTTTACAGGATAAACCCATCAATAGCAAAGGATGGAAGTAGGGCTCTTTGGAGAAAGAGATATCAAAGTTATTTAGATCAATGTAAACACATCTATTACGTATCCCTAAGAGATCAAGGTTCTTTCCCTTTTTTTTTAACATAAGCTACAAGGTTGTACATGCTGATCACTCAACATTTGCATGAGAATAGCCACTATCACTTCCAAAAAGCCATCTTGTAATCCATTCTTATTTCAACCAAGAAGGTGAAGTAAAATAGGAAATGACATAATATTGCATTAAAAAGCAACTAAATATAATGAGAATCTCAGTTTTAATGTTACCTTTTTATGCAGAACCGATGACAGATGTTTGATCTTGGTAGTGAGTTGTGCCACTGCAGAAAACCACCAAAAGGCATCAATGGCCCGAGAATAAAAAGATCATTAATGATGAAAAACAGTACATGTGATCAAAAAACTTCCAGACTACAGCAATAATATCAAAATCTTTAAGTAATCGTCAACTCTGAGAAAAATTTCATACTTTCATCCTTCTATGATCCAATTGGTGAAGTACGAGATAGAATAGCAAACTAATCTAACTAATCTAACAGTCAAATCTCTATTACTTATGAGTTTAGTACCAAAAATAAGAAAACAAGTAACATACAAGTATTACCAAGGATCTGTAAACATGCGACTTAAGACTAAACTTGAATCGTATAATGCTTAGCAACTCCTCTAAGCATCATAGTCTTAATCAAAGGCTGGTAAATATTTAAGAGAAATACAAAAGGTTTTCAGCTGGATGGATGTTTACTTTTCCCGTGTGACTTTCTCACAATCAGAACTCCAAGCATGCACTGGATAGCCTTTACCAGTCCATTATTTTCAAGGCTGTTAAGGCTCCAAAGGATCAAAACAGGGACTTCATTTTTAAAAAAAAAATAAAAATAAAAATAAAAATTCCCCTAACTAATACGCATTTCTTGTCTCCCAAATTTTAGAAAGACCTCAAAAGTTAATCTTACAGCTATGTATCTGACAAAATGCTACTTTGATCCCTTTAATCAGATATTAAAATACTTAATTATCATAATTTTGCATTCTTTATCTATACAAAAATCAATTATCCAATAAATAAATGTTAATTAAACATGTAAAAAACCATAATAGCACAAAAAGCTTTTTCTAGAGAGAATACAAAATGGTACTTACTCACCAAATATAAACATTTAAAAAGTTCTCTATCTTCTCAGCAATCACAGTCTGCACTACCATTCCAAAAAGAACACCCTTTTGGAATGTTGGATTCAGCATACCAGATGATAACATCTTTTTGCATAGTATATCCATGCTAAGTTTATTTTCAATTTTATCTTCTTACCCATTATTTAATAGTACAAAGCGACAATTTGAGTTACAATAAACGAAAGCTTTTCTAATTTAACATTTGCAAAAAGGTAATTAGAGCATGGAAGGCTTTTATACTGTTCAACTAAAAAATCTGAGGAAAATTCAAATAAAGTAGCTACAAGCATGCATGTGAAAAATTAAGGTTATAGTCTACGGCACAATAACACTTCACCTTGAACACGTGCAGATCCACAATCTGACTCTGACGTCTTAAATTCATCTCTAACTTTTGCAAGCTCAATTTTTAGTTTTTCAGCAGAAGACATGTTATCTGGATGGAAATACTGCAAAAGCATTGTAAGAGTATTAGGGTTTAAATATTGATGATTTTAGTAAATAAAACTACCAAAATAATTCAATCATAGTAACCTAGGGATAGGTTGCTTGATTAGCACAAGGATACCAGCACTGACCTTTAGGTCAACAAATTTTGTCCAAAACAGTCTTACTAGAGGTCAGTCACTTCAATCATCTAAAAGATTAAAAAAATAAAAGATAGAAAGTACAAGAAGAAATTAAGCACCTTAAACTTTTTCAAGAGTATCCGCTGAAAAATTTTTGTATAAAAAACGAAGCAAGCATCAAATAATAATGAATTTCTTTTCATATTTCCAATTCTATTAACAAGAAAATGTGCACCGGAAGAAAGAATATGAAATAGGATGTATGGGAAAGCCAGCTCCTGATTAATATAAGAATATGTGCAGTATGAGTTATGCACAGGAACAAAGAATATGAAATAGGATGAATACGAATAGGATGAATACGAAAGCTCCTGATTAATATAAGAATATGTGCAGTAGGAGTTAGTATGACGGTTAACCACACAGACTCAACTTCAACTATCAATTAGTAAAGGACACAAGAAGAAAAGGGGAAAAATAAACTTGCCTTTTCAACTAAATGCTCCTTTGGAGGCTGCAACATAAAATTTGGAGTTCTACCCAAGTGGTCCAATATATCAATTCTCTGGACTGAAACAACAAGAGATCAATATATTATATGATATTAGACATGTCAACTTTCAGTGCTTAGAGGATGTCACACATGATCCCTCAGTACAAGCAACATTCAATCAAATAAAATCTCAGATTCCACAGCCCACGAAAAAGAAAATCTTTAGACAACTAGATAACATTTATAGTAATTTTTCCTTCAGAAAGAAACCAGTAAACTTAAGAAAATGGACACTTGAACCGATCTCCCTACTTAGATTTCTGACCCAAAAAACTAACTGAGAGTAGAATAGTTCCACTGATTGAGTCATATAAAAGATTTGATTTACCATGATGGATTTTAGTTTTGAACCCCCAAAGAAATACAAGAATTTGAAAGAAATTCGAAATACTGTTCTCAAAGTTTTTAGCTGCAAGCAGTGTGTTATATATCAGCTACAATGAAACTGTTGCCGCAGCCATCTGGTTTTAAAAAACAAACAATAAACTTTAGGTGAAACACCAAAAATCAACAACAAAACCCTTCCTATAGATTGACTAGTAAAAGCAGAAAGGTTTTAGTTTGAGCCTTTATCCTTGAAAAAAAAAAAAAGAAAGAAAACAGAAAAGCTATATTTTCTATCAACCTCAATAGATTGTTCATAGCTAAAAATCAACAACAAAACCCTTCCTATAGATTGATTAGTAAAAGCAGAAAGGTTTTAGTTTGAGTCTTTATCCTCGAAAAAAAAAAACAGAAAAGCTATATTTTCTATCAACCTCAATAAATTGTTCATAGCTAAAATCACCAAGAATCTTCTTTGAGTCCTCCACACTCAGAACTTTGATTCAAGAAGAGGCCTTTACCACTTATGCTCTTTTTTTAATTCCCATTTCATAAAAAATCACAGACTTCCAGTTTATTACATTCATTCACATCATTGAGAATCAAACTTAGTGATTTCCCCTTTTCATCTATTGACATTGAATGCAAAATTTAAGATTTTCTACCATCAATCCTATGAAACAACGCAAAATACGTTATGCTAACTGATGTAAGACATAAGAAATTCATAAGTAGAAATCTTACGGGACGTTTTTTTCTGTTTCTCGTCCTCAGACATCTTTAGCTTAGACAAGCTCTCCCTCAAATCCTTAAACAAAACCCCACCAATCCGCGACTCAGTCTCCTTCTCCTCCATCTCCCTCAACTTCATCAACCTTTCATTCAACTCCCGCAAGGAAAACCACCCTTCCCCTCCCTTTGCCTTTGGCCGCAACTCCTTCAACTTCAGCCCCAACTCTGTATAACCATACATCTTAACAAAATCTGTCTTCATCGCAGCCTGTCTTCCCTTGGTCATCTCCTTCATCTCCCTCCCAAAAACTGAGGTTGGCAGCTCGCTCGACGACCCTCCAATCACCGGGCGGACCACATTGTCATCCGAAGGCTTCGACTTTAAACTATCCTTAAATTCAGACAAAGACAAAAACGACCCCGGTTTTCTTTCCACATTATTCGCCTCAGAATTCGATCTCATTTGCCGTAGACTATTCCTTATAGCATCAAACGACAATTTCCCACCAGGACTGGAACTGTCAGGGCTTTCATTGGACACCCCCTGTTTTGCTAAGACGTTCCGTTTGTATAACTCTTGGAATGAAATACGGGGCTGTGATTGTGAAGGTGTTGGAGAGGACTCAGTGGGAGGCGGCGCGGCGGATCGTCGGCGGAACTCGGAGAGATTCTTGCGGATTTCCTGTAACGAAGCGCTCATGGACATGGGTTTGGAGGATGGAGTTGAAGGATATGTGGGGTTTCTGGGTCTCTCTTGCTTTTGTTGTTGTTGTTGTTGTTTAAGGCTGGCTTTGACATCGCTGAAGTAAGAAGAGACTGAAGGGGGATTATTGCTGGAGTAGTTGTCGTTGGCGGTGGCTTTTTCGTTGTTTGGGTCATTTGAGGAAGTGGAGAAACGGTGGAGGAGAGAAGGGTTGGTGAGGGATCTGCGTTTGGACCTGGCCAGATGGAGAGCCATAGACATGTGGGGATCGGAAGAGAGCTGTTGTTAGGGTTTTAGGGAGAGGTGAAGCGAGTGAAAGGAACCGGCTCTCTTTTAAATGATATATTATAAATTTTAAAATTATAATTTATTATTTAGAGACGGTTCTTGGGTTTGATTTGCATTGAATTGAAGCAGGTCCTTTTTTTTTTAATACAAATATATTGACAAAAAAATTAACAAATTATTTTGTAAATATTAAGAAAACAGATTCTTCGTTCGTTTTATGGTTCTCTTTTTTTTTTATATATATATATATAGTTTTTTATTTTTTTAATATTAAAAAAAGGTAATTATTCTTTAATTGAACAAAAAAAAAATTTTAAAATAGACGAAAAATTTCTACCATAAAAAGTTAAATAGTGTATTAAAAATTATTTAAAAATTATAAAGTCAAAATTTAATAAATTTTTAAATAATAATTATCATAAATAAATTTAATAATTTATATTATCATACCGTATAAAATATTATATTGATATCTTATTTTACATAAAAATTATACCTCATAATTTATATAAATATGAATATATAAAATAAAATATTTTAATTTTATTAAATTTATTTATATTTTTAAAATTTTAAATTATATTATTTTAATATTTTTATTTATATATTTTAAATTAACAAATCTAATCGAAAATTATACTCAAGCAACGACAGTTATATTTGCAATACTACATTTTAAGAAATAAGGTCATTGAATTAAGACATAAAAAACAAAACGGTCAAAAAAAAAAAAAAAACAAAGGTAAAATTAAAAACACCAAACTGGTAATGAAGTGAGAAATTCGAAACCCAAAAGATGAAACCACATATTACCAATATATTACGGAAGAGTGTATTTCTTATGTACTTTCTTTTACATCCCCAACCGATGTTTGCAGATCAAAATTTGTCTCTCCTGTCTTCAGATCAACCGCTGATTCATATAGTATTTGGGGCGAAAGTCTGCCGTTCGATTGTTATGATATCGCTTTCAATTCATCATCATCGTCCAATCAGTTGATTGCTTAGGAAAAAGGTCAAAAAAAAAAAAAAAGGAGTTGAGATTTTAAGATGCTTTCCGATGTTAAAATCAGTAACTATATGTGAGAAAGAAGGAAAATAAAGGGAAACTGGAGAGTTGCAGAGAATGAGAATGAAGGTTCTAGGTTTTCGGATCTTTTTTCCAATTTTTACATGTTGCTCGTTAGAGATGAAACAAAATTAAGAAATCAAAAAATCTATTCAAAAATCATAAATATTCTATTCATTTCGGATCAATTTTTTTTATTCTATTCGAATTAAATTTAAATATTAAATATGTATATTAAATTCGAATTACATTTTAAATTAAAAAATAAAAAATAAAAAAATTTTAACTTAATTATATATATTTTTAAATATATATTTTAAATTTTTATAAAATGATAATAATAATTTTATATTAAAGTATTAAATATATTAAAATTTTATATTAAAATAGTATTTAAAAATTTTAAAAATTAAAAATCAATAAATTAAACTAATAAAATTATGTTTGATTCAAATAAAATAAATATTTAATTTAAATTTAGATCAAATTTTTAATTTTCATAATATTATATAATATTTAAAAAAAATAAACCGAATCTAATTTAAACTAAATTGTTATCACTCTTATTGCTCACCAAATGTAATTCATATATCATATGGAGTCGATTATGTATAATGCTTGGAATAGGTGGTAGTTTGATCTTCCTATTACGATATCTTATTACGATATCTCATGAGCTTAATTTATTATGTTAAATATTCAATTGACGAATCTAATTTAAATATAAAATTATAAAAAAAATTAATATTTAATATAATTAAGATAATATTATTTTAATAAATCTAATTGCACGTAAGTGGAGACAAAATTTACCATGCAACAAACTTGAAATGGATAATAAGCAACAACAACAAATAAGAATAATAAAAAATATCTGAATTATGGTATTATGTTAAGTTCTAAATAAAAATGTTAGCACGAATATAAATTAATAAGAGAAAAATTAAGAAGATAATAATACAAAGAAATATGGGGTTCGACCATGGCGACTTACATGCACAAGAGAAATACTCAAAATAATTAATATTATCACTTATATAAAAGAGTATACAAACCCCTATTTATATTGGTGGTATAAATAATATATAAAAATTAATAATGAGAGAAATATAAAAAATTAAAATTAATTATAATTCATTATATATTTTTTAAAACATTTATATTTGATGTATTATAAATATATAAATTTTATAAATTGTTAGTGATAAGATAATATCACACATTAATAACGTGAATCAAATGATATTATCTTATTAATGAGTAAATTTTTTTAAAAATATCAAATTTTATATTTATTCATTAATATGATAATATGATCTAATTTTTTGATAATTTATAAAATTTATCTATTGATAATACATCAAATATAAATCTTTATTTTAAATCAATAATTAATTATAATTACTTTCTTATTATTAAAATAATCTCATAATTATCTTAAAAAAAAATTAAGAAATTCAATGCTTTTCAATATGCTATTCAAGTCAGCATATTAAAAAATATTTAAAATTACAAAAGTCAAGATTCAATAAATTTTTTCGAAAAACGATCTTCATAAATCATAGTCGTTGAATAAAGTAACGTACTTACATACTTGCAATACAAAAAGCTTCGAGTACTTTTTAAGAAATAAAGCCATTGAGTCAAGACATTAAAAATGAAACGGTCAAAAGGAAAGAAAATTTTAATGTAAAAACTAGAAACACCAAACTGGAAATGAAGTGAGAAATCGAAGGCCAAACAATGAAACCGGATATTACCAACAAATTACCAGAAGAGTGTATTTCTTACATACTTTCTTTTACATCCCCAATCGATGTTTGTAGATCAAAGCTTGTCTCTCCTGTCTTCAGATCAGCCGCTGATTCGGATACCATTTGGGGCAAATTTCTGCCGCCTGATTGTTATGATATCATTTCCAATTCATCATCATCTTCCAACCAGTTGGTTGCTTCCATGTCCAAGACCCAGCTGTATTTCCATCTTTGCAATAACCCTGTTGTTATTGACAACGGTACCATGGTAAACGTATATATATTTTTTAATTTTTATGTTAATTTTTGTCTTTAATTTGGTCAGTTTTGTAATAAAATGGGCTTCCTAAGATTTGGGTATTTTTTATTTAGATGAAAATAAAGTGGAATTAATCTATTGATTGGGTATTTATTTAGCATGGTAATTGAGTTGTTTGGCTTTGGAGAATTTAGCTTTAGAGTTGTTCCTGTGTCGATGGATTAGATGGTTATAATTATTTGATAAAACCCCAATTGTTTAGGCTGACACACTTTTGACCATTTTGAAACCGGGGAATTTCCTGGAAAATGTATAAGTCAATGGTTTGGAAGTCAAGCTTTGTCAAATGATTTCGTGTGGTGAGTAGTAGCAAAACTTTTTAGGCAGTCCATATGAAAGTTTGGATGATTGAAAATGTTGAATCAATCAGGAAGGGGAGCTATGAGAAATGACAATGTTTCATGGTCCTAGAGAGGAGCCATGAATCTAATATTCACTGTGAACTAGAGTTAGTCTTGGGATATAAACGCTCATACCACCTTTACCTTATGTCTTTTGTGGGACAAAACCGTGGAGCTTAGTAGGGTCAAAGCAGATGATGCCTCACAAGTTGCTGTGGATCGTGACAAGAAGCCTGCTAAGACTAATGACATATAGTTAATTTAGATAGTTAGATTGATGCCTCAATTTATTTGTACTAATATCCACCTTGTGATTTGTTGGCATAGCAGAAAATCTAGTTTTCTGCCCACCATAATTTGTGAAAAAGTTCTGAGGTCCCCCCTGGTGGGCAGTTCACCCTAATATTTGTGCGAGTTTGTCCATGGTTTATATTTTACAAATTCTGTAATGTTTGTCCTTTCTTTTTGGGGTTCGATATGTTACAATTTCTACATTAATCATAAGTTCTTGGGAAATTGTATTATGTGCATTTCTAGAATTGATCAATTGCATATGATGCCTAGATCCTATTTTTGAGTGACTTTGCCATCCAATAATGAGAGATTTATGTCGTGGAATCCTAATTTTGGAACTACTGTGACTTTGTTACTTATGCTATAAAATCTGGTATACAACATAGCTTTTCTCCTTTTCAATATATTATTATTCTGGGATTCTGGTTGGATTTTAATGGCTAAAATGTAAAGGAGACTAACTTCTTGAGTTGTGGACCCAAACCAGTAGAATTGTATGTTATACCCGGTTTAATGCTTTCCTATTTGACGCATATGTTAAGAACATTAGTATGTTTACCACCTTGATTTTTCTATACAGAGCTTTGGTCTGGATAAAGCGACTGGGAAAAAATGTTACATGTTGGCGGCTCGAAGGCTTTCAATTGCTTGGTCAAACACGCCTAACTACTGGAGATGGAGACATCTGCCTGAGTCTAGGTGTGTCTGCTCTTGAATCCTCTTCTTATTTGCTTGAAAAGTTAATAATTATGTTGCTATATTGTACTGTCTTAGGGATCAAAATTTCATTTCTATAAATAAATCATATATGACTGACTGCATTTTTAGGTTCTCTGAAGTGGCTGAGCTCAGACAGGTGTGGTGGCTGGATGTGAAGGGAACAATAGAGACTAAAATTTTGTCTCCTAAGACAACTTATGTAGCTTACCTTGTATATAAATTTGCAACACCTAGATATGGATTTGAGAAAAAACCTGTAGACCTGCATGTTGAGTTAGAACAAAGTGATGCCGGGCGAACTTTTCGTGTATTCCTAGATCCTTCAGAAAATATTCCTCAATTTTCTCGTGAGAGAGGAGATGGGTGGATGGAGGTTAAGTTGGGTGAGTTCTTCAATGAACACGGTGATGATGGGAAAGCTATTTGTAGTTTGCGGGAGGTTGATAACTATATCCCTAAGAAGGGCCTCATTGTTGAAGGAATTGATATTAGGCCTAAAGATATCAGATAGAAAAGAGTTTCATAGTATGCCGTGATAAACATTATTGTTTGTGACATATATACAACATTTTTAGTGGGAACATTTGCTAGTGTGGTATACTATAGTTGTAGAAGTGACGTCCAATCGGCCTTTCCTGTTCAAGTACTGCTAATTTGGATTGTGAAATCTTTTCTTGATTATGGGTGAGAAACCAAACCTTTCAATTTGTTTACTTAGATATGCCGTCTTAGCAAACCAGTAGAAACAAAGAAGTAGATCTGCTAGAGTGCAAAGCCTGTTACTTTTTGCTATATTCAACTACTACATGATAGGATAGATGGTTAAAATTTTTATGTTTAGCTGTGTCGTGCTGAATGTTGATCTCTCAAGTCTTAGACTCTTAGTACTGATCTTTTCAATGAAAGACTAGTGTGGTCCTTAAGTCTGTTATCAAATCACATGCATCTGTGCCATGTATGTCACTTTAGGCCTAATCCACCAGCAACCATTCTCACTTTTGTTCATAGAAGACATCTGCCAGCTCTATTTCCATCTGTCCACTCAATTCTTATCTTGAGATAATTACAACCTATTCAATAATTGAAAGCATTTTTTTATATGAGATTAGGCTTAAAGATGGCGGATGGTCACAATTTCTTCGTATTTTATGATAACTCGATCATTTTTAGTATTTTATGCTTCTCTTAATGACAGTTGCAGCAGTAGTGCCTTGATCAATCCTTTGCTGTTTTTTAAAGTAAACTGAGATCCTCAAATCAAGTATTGAGTATTTGAGTCAAATAACAAATCTTCCATTTTATCTAATGTTTGATAGACAAGCCACTTTGCTGCTACCTTTCTTGTCAATTATGTTGCTCTGAATTCTGAATGTTGGGTATGACTCAATGCAAATCTTCTACATAAGAGACTGTTGGAGTCTTCAGCCTTTAATCTGATAGTGATAATATCAATTTTACATGCATCCCTGCTATTAGACCTGACTACTCATTTATTCGTATTGTGTAAAATATTAAAATTCATGTATTCGTACCATATTTTACACGAAAATTATATCATAATTCGTGTCAACATGAAAACATATAATACATTTTTTCAGATTTGTTAAACCCATATATAATGATTGCTAAAATTTTAAATTGTGTCACTTTTGTATCCATTTTTCATATTGTATTCATGTCATGTTATCATGTCATGTTTTAGATTGTTAGGTCAATTTGCTATTGCTCACTTATAAGCCAAAATCTCATTTCTCTAAGGTTATCATCAACCTCTCACATTGTACATCATAATACCTTTGTGATCATACTGTTTGTAACAATTTGATTTGCATCCAATTCCCCGTCTTGAGTTAGGGATTTGGTGATACATGCGTGTGCGCGCATGCACGTGTTGTTTCGATGATTCAGGTTAGTTCCATATTGATGGCATATGGCATTGAATTTACCATCATGAATTTCTTGTTGACGCTAATCTCAAATGCATGTGTTTTTTGTGATATAAACCATATATTTTTATTTGGAGCTGCAGATTAAGTAACCTATTTACTATTGAATTTCTGTTCACAAAATTGTTAATAAAAAGAATAGAATAAATTGAATTTGTAATGTTTTCTTGATGTCTTAACCTTTTGAATATTGAGAAAAAATTAAGGACTCACATGAAAGAAATTGGAAGTTTAAGGACTGAAAAAGAATCCAAATAAAATGTTTGGGACTGTGGAATAAATTACCCGGATAAATTCTTGCCCGCTCCCTTGGTTCCCAAACAAAACAAGTTTTGAAAAGTGAATACTTCAAAAGAAAAAATTGGCGCCGGAACACGGTACAAAGCCATCAAAATCTAAAAAATCGAAGGAAAAAAAAACACTTCTGTCCTCGAAAAAGTGAAGAAAAATAAAATAAAATAAAATAAAAAGAATTCAAAGCAAGCTCCGACAAGGGCTTCCGGGCAGCACTCTATTGCTTCATCATTCCTCTCTCCTTCTAATTCGTAAGCAAGCCTAACCCAATTCCTCTTACCCTATTTTCTTTCTCTCTCTCTATCTCTCGGATTTTTTTGGATTTTTGGCTGATTTTTTTCTTTTTTCTTTTTTGGGTAAAAATGTGAATGGAATTAGTTCTAAGGAAGTAAAAGAAGGATTCCGTAACAAAGATTCAAAGAAGCTTACATCATTATCAGATTTTCTAAACCGAACGCTATTGGATTTGAATCCGATTGGTATTTGGTGACATCTATGTGCGTGCACGTGTCGTTTATACGATTTGTTGATTGCACGTGGCATTCAGTTTATTATCGTGAATCTTTTGATGATGCTAATTATATAATTTACAATAATATAATATAAAAATAATAAAAAAATATTATATATGTATCTTAAAAAATTATATTTTATATTTATTTATATCAACATAATTTATATCTTATATATGTTAACTTATTTAAATGTGTAACATAATACAAATACTATATATTTAATTTAATATTATCATACAAGTACATATTTAATATATTTTTTATATTTATTGTAATTTAATATAAATATATAAATATTATTTTAATTTTTTAATTATGATACTTAATTAGTTATTTAATATCATATAAATTTTATTTTAAATATTTAATTATGATAATCATTTAATAATTATTATAAAATTATTTTATATTTTAATAATATAAATATTAATATTAATCCTATGTATTATTATCTTATTATTTAGTCTTTAATAATTTATCATTTTGAATTTAATCTACTAAAAATTAATATAGTTATATAATATAAATTAAAATATATATTAAATACATATTAAATGAGTATTAAATTTTTTTATTTTTTAATATATAAATACTTTTTTATATTATTAATATGTTAAATTTATTAAGTTGTAAATTATGGTTATTTTATAGTTATTTATTATTTTCGTCATGTTCTTGTATATATTTATGTTAATCATATCTATTTGTGTATATTTGTATTAGTCATGTTTATTCACATGTATTCGTATTATTTGTGTTTATTCGTATCGCGTTTAATAAATTTATTATTCGTGTTAATTGTATTATATCACGTGTAATACGTATATTAAACATATTATATTCGTATTTATGATTTAAACACGTTTTATAATTCGTGTCGTGTTCATATTTTAATAATTCATATCATTATACATATACAAAATTATACCAAAACACGATTTGTCAGGTCTAATGCTAATTTTGAATGCATGTCTTTTATGAGATATAAAACATGTGGTACTATTTTAGACTATAGATTAAGCAATCAATTTGCTATTGAATTTTTATTCACAAAGATGTTGACAAAAAATAGAATAAATTAAATTTGTAATGTTTTTGTTTAAATATGATAATTCATATATTTGACTCATATAAAATATTAAAATATATGTATTTATGTCGTATTTTATATAAAAAATTACATATCAAATTTGTGTTGACATAAAAATATAAAAATTTTTTTTATTTTGTTGAACTAGTATATAATTATTATTAAAATTTTAAAACATCTCATATTTGTATTTTTATATTATTTTTATCGTATCATCATATTATATTTAAAATTATAATGTATATTATTGTTGATCTGTTAACCTTTTTAATATTAAAAAAATATATATTTTGATCAGAGTAGAATATTTTTGTACCATAAAATTAAAGTTGAGCTTAACATTTAGCTTAGTTGTCAATTATTTGGTAAAATTTCAGTTAAGGTGTCATTGGTCATTGTTGTTTGAAGCTTACATTAGCATTGTGATTGGGTTCCAAAACGTAATTTTGGATCCAAACGTACTGCTAAATATATTATAGTTTGTATTAAAATATTTTTAAATATTTAAAAAATGAGTCAACCGTAAAAGCATATAAGGAAGAGATGCAGTTGCAGTTTAGATTTATGATTTGGGGTAAATGATCAAATATTTATTCAATTATTTATTATTGACAAAGCTAACCTCAATTAATAAATATATTTTTTGTATATTTTCAGATTAAATTTCAGAACAATTTATATTAATTATTTCAAAAGTATTTCAAATTTATTTTATTATATCTTAATATTAACTTCCTTGAATAATATTAAAACAATCTATTTTTTATTTTTCAACATCATTTTTTTTAGATATTTTAATATTTCATAATAATTTTTTGTAACACTTTTCAAACAATTTTCTTTTAATTCGAACATTTTTTAACCACAACAGTAATATTAAATAAGACTCTGCAGATTTGCATTCTCCAAAATCCAAATTGACATAAGAACTTAATTGCTATCATTCCAAAAGGTGTCAATTAAGGACTCACATGAAATAAATTGGAAGTTTAAGGACTAAAAAACAATCAAATAAAATGTTTGGGATTGTGGAATAAATTACCCGGATAAATTCTTGCCAGTTTCCCTTTGTTTCAAAACAAAACAAGTTTTGAAAAGTGAAAACTTCAAAAAAAAATTGGCGCCAAAGCACAGAAAAAAATTCATCAAAATCTTAAAAATCCGAGCCAAAAAGAAAAAAAAGGCCTTTGTCTTCGAAGAACTGAATAAAAAAAATGAATTCAAAGCAAACTCCAACAAGGGCTTTCGGGCAGTGCTCTATTGCTTCGTCATTCCTCTCTCGTTCTTCCAATTCGTAAGCAAACCGAACCCAATTCCTCTTACCCTCTTTTCTCTCTCTCTATCTTTTTTTTTGGATTTTTTGCTGATTTTTTCTTTTTGTAAAAATTGTGAATGAAATTTAGTTCTAAGGAAGTAAAAGAAGATTTGCGTAACAGAGATTCGAAGAAGCTTACGTCTTTATCAGATTATCTAAACCGAAAGCTACCCAGAAGTTCTGGTATTCCCAAAATTGTACAGGTAATATTTTTTTTTTTTCTCTATTTTTAGTCTCTGTTTTGTTGCAGATAAAATGGAATTTTTAAAAAATTTTGTAGCTTCCTTTGTTAAAATTTGTAATAACCCAAATCTTGATAGGAGAAACCAAGGCCATTTTCATTGCTTTTGCGTCCAAATGAAGGGGAATCCATTGATAAGCAGAAGGAGAGAAAGAAAGAAGAGCAAAAAGAGAAAAATGAACTTCTTGATAAAGTTGTTTTTGAGCAGTTCAAGCAAGATAGCACTGAGAAAGTAGATTCTATAATGAGTTTAGGTGGTGTTGGTGAAGAAGAAAAGGAAGAAAATTCAAGAAAAAGACAGAATCCATTTCAAGGTATTAAATGCTGCTTTTTTTTTTTCTAGGCCTGCTTTATACTTGGAATATGCTTTTTAATGTCTTGGTTCTAGATGACTGAAATGTTAAATATATAGGTATGGCCAAGCAATTTGTCTTCATATGTCAATTTCATGTATGAGAAATAATTGAATGAAACGGTTACTCCACGTTGATATATGTTATTTCCTTTCAAATCATTATATATTATTGAAAAAAATCAACCATTTAATTATCATATGATGTATGATAAATAGTTAGATTTTTTACAATAATGTGATCAAGTAGGATTTGAATGAAAGGAATGTGGAGCAACAGTTTCATAGTCCTTTTTCTGTCAGGTATATTGTCTGAGAAAGACAGACAAAGCTTGTAAATGAACAATGAACATGAAAGACTCTGGAAGTAGAAGTTAGAAGAAACAGAAAGGATGGATTAATTAGCTCAAGATGTCAATTATTAGTCAGTGTGTTACATATTTGATAATTTTCTTGCTCAAATATGGTATAATGAGTTTGCACCCTTTTTAGATCTTTGTTAAACATGGCAATTTCAAATATGGCACAATGACATAACATGAAAACGATACGAATAAAAAATAGAAAAATAAATTATTGAAATTTTAGCAAAAATCATAAATATATTTAACAAAACAAAAAAAATATATTTTAAATTTTCGTATCAACATAAATTGTAACATATAATTTTCGTATAAAACATAGCACGAATGCATGAGTTTTTAATATATTATATGATACGAATACACGAATTGTTGGGCTAAATCTCTGTTCTGGTTTGGTTGTAACATCTCTTACAGCTAAATATGAATGTTGATGAATTTGACTTCAAATCTATATTCTTCAGTTTTGTGGGATGTTTTACATTAGAGGTTATAGAATTTGGCTTGAAATTGTGTGGATTAGCAGATTTAGATGAAGAACGCAGAACACGAAAGCCTTTTCTAGTTCTGGCAGACGATCCACAAGACCTGAAGAAAAGAAGAAGGGATTGTTCTATAAGCAACAAGAAACCAAAACCCCTTTATAATCACTGTAAGCATGATATCATTTCTTAAATTTTCTTCTAGAATTAATCATATGATATATTCTCTGGTGAAGTCCTATGAATCCTTTGTTCTCTTTGGTTTTCCTTCTTTTCTTTTCAAGTTCTTGATTGTTTGTGAAGATGTTAAGATTTTTGATCCTTTGTTCTCTGCTGACAGATGCAAATGGCTGTGGCTGGTGGGACTGTGACATGGAAGGTGTTGACAGTGAGGAAGTAGGCTTTGGTGAAGTATGGGAAGGAGTGGGTTCTACAACATTTGGAGGAATAGCAGACTGGCATTGATCTGATTCTAATCAGTGTTTCAGTATGTTTAAAACTGAAGCAATGCCAAATGCCAAGAGATGGTTATCAAGTTCTTTGTTTTAGGTAATGATGAACAGAATCTCAGTCTATCCTCTGCTTTGTATCAGTACACTATGATTCCATATCTTATCATTTTAACAAAGTAAAACATAGAGTAAAATGTGAAGAATGAAAAGAGAAGAAACCATGGAAAATTGATATTTTGTTGGCTGAATCATACACGAGATGAGACTTAGCTTCTTAACAGTAAAAACTACCATTTACAGTTCTCCTCTCCCACATTTGATTCAATGATTGGGTGTAGCATTCTGCTAGAACCAATTTGTATAACCTGTCCATATTAGCAGGATCTTAATATCTGATACCAGGCAGGCTATTTTTAGTTCAGATGTGGTGGTGGAAGGTTTTAAAATATTTGGCTTCAACTTGTGAAATCTGCTTTTTCTCTCATGTGTACTGAGAAGCAAATATAGTTAAGTTGCACATAATATGACCTAATTGTCTACCAACGATGGGTTAAGCTGATGTAATTCGTTTAAGTTTCATCAATGCAAAGTTCAAGGTTTCAAGGTCCAATACAATCAAGGTGTTTTATCTGCTCTTACAAAGCCACATTTCGACCATGAGTTGAGCAAAAATGAAAAAAAAAAAAAAAGTAAAATGGGGTGACAAGGACTCTCAGTCTTAAGATAATTTAGAAGTAAGGGTGTGATTGAGTCAATATAGGTAAAAAGTTGAATTTAATTGGAAATTTATTATTAAAAATTTAATTTAAAATAAAAATTGAGTTATTTGAATTTATTTCATTATTTTTGTTTAATAAAAATGAATTCAATTTTTATATTTAATTTTAAATTCAATTATATATTCAAATTGATATATAAAAATAAAATAATAATTTAAAAATTTTATTAGATTTACAAGTTATTTGAATCGAATATTAAAATGATTTAATTTGATTTATTAAATAAATTAAATTATTCAAGTTAAAGTTTAATTTAATAATGATTAGGGATGATAAATGAATAAGTTAAGATAGATTTATGTTTATTTGAAATTTAATTTGATTTTATATTCATAATATTTCAATTCGATCAAATAATTTTTTTATTTTTTAATATTTAAAATTAATTCAACTGAATTTAACATTATATAAAATTATATTTAATTTTATTTAAAATTAATATTTTTAATATAAATATAAAATTAAATAATTAATTAAAAATATATATAATCTGATCAAAATAAATTTTTTAAAATCTGATTTAAATAAAAAATAAAAAATTAGATCAGACGGAATCAAATTAAGTGACAAAGAGATTAACGTATCATTCCTAATAACGACGGAATGAACTGAATGATTTGCAAGTATTGACAAAACATTTACATTCTTGCTGAGAAGCTACGAGAGCTACGCGCTGGCCAACTGCGCCGCCACCCCGTGACCACCGTAGGCTTCCTATTTTATTCTGACAAGTAAAAAAAAATCAAACCACTACGCCACAATTTTCTTGACTAGCCTAGCATTGGTAGACGTTTATTTTCCTCTCCTTTCTTAGTGGACCTTAGAAAATTATTCGACAGACTTCTAGAATTCCTTACCTTTCCTTTCTAACTTTTGTATTTTCTTTTCTTTCCCATGGACAAGGTCAAGCATGTTAGGCGATAGCAATATGTCAACAAGTTTGTTGAATACATGTTCATTCGTTCGAATAGTTAAAGAATTTGATTTTTTTTAAATAAATTTTGATTTTAAATTTTGTAAATGATAAAATAAAAACTTAAAAAATTTATTTTTTTATAAAATTAGATATAATTTGACTTTAAATTCATTAAAATTTAGATAAAAAAATACATATTCAATTACCCAAAATTATAAATATATATTTTTTTAGTTTTTGGTGTATAATATTTTTAAAATTCTTGAGGACAAATTGGCTCAACCCTTTTTATTTGGCATTTAATCATGTAAAAAATAACCAATTTCAATGGATAGTCTTCCCCCCATGATTTGTAAGAACTAAAATTACAATAAAATATTTTTTGATTGAGATAAATTTAACGATTTATGTATTTATATTTTATAAAATATTAAAATTTTTATATTTATAATATGTTTTGTAAGGAAATTATATATATTACAATTTATGTCATATAAAAATATAAAATATTTTTTTTATTTTATTAAATTAAAAATTATTATTATGAAAATTTTAAATTATAAAATTTTTTTATTATATTTATATTGTATTATTGAATTGTATTTTAAATTATTAAATTTAAATTAAAAAAATTAAAAATATCAAGAGAATCGAATTCCAATTCCCATGTCTTAACACATGGAAATTTAGAATTGTGACCAAGGGTCATCTATATGTCATAGTCAATTGTAATTTGATTCTTTTAGAATTATATATATATATATATAAAGATGGATTCTTTTATTCAGAATTTTTACTAAAAAATTTGTACTCCACATTCTTCCCATTTTCGTTGATGCCAACAATTGTTCTCGTTGAGTGGAGTCCCATCGATCCATTGAAAAAGTTTCTTTGCCTTACTCTCTTTGATGGAAAGACCAAACTATTCTTAGCTTTCTAGAAAATAATCTTTGGATTTTTTAAAAGAATTTTCTTCCCTTTCCAATTTTATTATTCTTTTATTTATTTAAAGAAATACTCTTTATACCAACCAAAGATGATTTTAAATGCAAATGATCTTGAATTTGAAGTATATTGGTGGCTTTTGTTGACATTTCCAATCTTGAATAGATGATTTCCATGAGACTTCCACTTCCCCCGTATCTTGTCTTGGATTAATTTTAATTTTGTAATTTTTTATATATAGTGGAATTATAGCTTGTGGAAAAAATAATATTATGACAACAGAAAATGTAAAAGGAAAAGTCTTAAGTAGATTTGATAATTTGAAACACGATACGATATAAAAATAATATTAATAAAATATATAAAATAATACGATTTAAAATTAAAAAAAATCATAAATATATTTAATAAAATAAAAAAATTATATTTTATATTTTCGTATCAACAAAAATTATAATATATGATTTTTATATAAAACACAATACGAATATAATATTTCACACGACATGATAATACGAATTATCAAATTTAATCTTAAAATAAAATGCTTCAAAGAATAACTACAATAATAAATAATTTAAGACAATTATTGTCCCTAATCTATTTGTTCATGTGACCAAAAACAGTGGCAGAAAAATCATGATCTGTAAGGCAAAATTATTCCATGCAAGCGAGTGACAGCCATTGGCAAAAGGATATCCTTATAATTATTCCTATTCATTTTCTTTGTTACAAAGAAAAATCAAAATTCTCAAAAAAAAATTTTTTTTCATTCATTTGCAAAAATTAAAAAGAATAGAGCTTACATGTTTTGAATATTAAAAAAGTATAGTTAAAATAATAAAAAATTTTAACTTTTATTACTTTATTTAGATAAGTTTTATATTTTTATTATACAAAAATAAAATTTTAAATTTTAATTTGTATTCGAATAAATTTTTAATTTTTAATTTGTCTATAAATAAAATTTTAATATAAATCGATCTTTCGTTTGAAATAAAAAATTATTCAATATAAATTAAAAAATAAAAATTTATTTAGATATAATAAAAATATAAAAATTTATTTAAAAATATAATTCAAAGACTTTTCAGTATTTTAACAAAAAATAATATATATTTTTTAATTTTTAAAAACAATAAATTATTTTTGTTAGAATACTAAAAATAATTATTTATGATAAAATTATAATATGATTAGATAAAATAAAAATAAGATGGTGAGGCCATACTTTCACTTACTGGCATATGATTAATATCCAAGAATATTTGGTGAGTCATATTGGGAGGAAATGAAAAGGAAATTATTGGTTTTTATGTGATATAGTAATATATAGAAAAAAATAAAAAATAAAAAAATTATATTGTTTAAAATTTTAATAAAAAATATATAGTGATTTAATAAAAATTAAAATTATTTTTGTATTTAATATTTACATACAAATTATAATTTTTATATTTAATATAAAATAAATATGATATATACATGCGAATTATTAAATTTACTCGAAATCATTCAAATCCAAAATTGATTGAATTAAAACTCATAAAAACTCAAATTTAATATTAAAAATTAAAATTATTAATTTTATTCTAACTTGAACTTAGATCTAATTTCAACTTAACATAATTTTACCTGATTACCACATCAATTAATAATGACTCAAAAATAAAATAATTCGAATTTGATGTAACTGAAACTAAGACTCCAAGTGAGTCCAAAGACGGTTTAAATTAAGTTTCAAAGGTTTGTTTGTTATGCAGTCCTTACAAAATTGTAGTTGGAAGTGAGTCTGTTTCTGGTCCCACGCCATCTTTCTCTTGACGTTTCTCGTTTGATCGGCGTCCCGTTGAAGAGTCCAAGTGGAATGGCTGGCACTGTTGCAGTGGGACATATTGACGGAGATGTGGATTTTATCCCATTTTTTAGTACGAGATAGTTTGAATTTACATTATTAATTAAATTTAAATATTAATTTTAATAAAATTAAGAATGATAATTTAACTTTTATTTGATGGATTTTGATGTGATTTGATTTTTTAGTATCAAATTTTTTTAAATCAAATTTTATATCAAGTTAGGTCGAATAGTTAAAAATAAAATCAGATTAGATCGAAATCAGATTTTAGACAAATTCATTTCGATTTGATTTGATATATATAAAATTTTTTTAATTATATATATTTTTTAATTTATATTTATATTAAAAATTAATATTTTATATTTAAAAAATAATATTTTATTAATTTTGAATTGAATCGGATCGAATACAATTTTATATAATTTTAGATCAAATCGAGTTCATGTATAAAAAATAAAAAATAATCAGATCAAATTTGGATATTATAGGTATAAAGTTGAATTGGATTCGATACCAGCAAAAACCAAACCTATTCTATCTTGATGAGGGATAGCAACGGGTCAGGTCGAGATAAGTTTCTGTTCCCCTTGAACCAGACCCGATTTATAATTATAAAACCCAAACTTGATCCGAACCTGACATTGTATAAATCGTATCGACTCGACCCCGAAATTAATAAAATATTATTTTTTAAAATATAAATATTATTTTTTAAATATAAATATATAAAAATATATAAATTAAAAATTAAAAAATAATTTTTTATATAATATCGGGTCGGATTGAGTTTTAGGCAAACTCGACCTGACCCGATCCTGATTTTTCTTTAATAATATCTGACCCGAAATCCGATTTTAAAAAACAAAAAAATTGATCTTATGAGGTTGGGTCAAGTCGAAACCCATCGGTTCCAAGTTTGGCTACCAACCATAATCCTGATTCAATGTGATCTTTAAATAAGATTAATTCAACATAATATTTTTTGTAAAAATTTTTTAATTGAAATTATGGTAATTATTATTATTATTATTTTTAATTTTATCAAAACTAATTTATCGTCTATGCAAATAAATTTTTAAATGATAAATTAATAAAATTTAATTTGAATTAAATCGATTTAAAAAAAATATTAAGATTAAATTTTAAATTTTATAATAATATATATAATAAAAAACCCAAATCAAATGCAAACGCCATCTAACATTATTACTATTATTTTTCATTAATTTATTACTAAAATAAGAACAAGTCAATCCAAGTGTATCTAGTTATTTCTATGGTAGAAAGGTGGGAAGTGAAAAACCAAAATATCTACCGACTGCATTTGATCCGACAACCGCATCCATTTTCTAATTTTCTCCTGCGTCACTATGCACTCCCCATTCCCGAATCCGCACCGCCATCAAAAATAAATAAATAACCTAAAATTAAATTAATTCATTAAAAAATTTTCTGTCCTTATTTTAATTGAAAAAGTTAATAAAAATTTATAATTAAATTATATAATTTTTCATAATTTAATATATAATGTATTAAATATTAATCAATAAAAACAAAATCATGTCATAATTTTATTAATTAGTTTTTATTATTTCAATATATTATTAATGGCTTTAATATTTGTGTAAAATGACATGATAAATAAAATTGAAGTATCCAATTTTTTTTTATAAATATTAGATAATAAAAAATGGTATAATTTAAAGGTTAAATTACGTATTAATCCAAAACAAAAACACAAAGCGACCGCCGCGGTCCCACCCACCGAATCAGCAGTCTACGCAACACTTTTTATTTTCCTTTTCACTAAAAAAAAGAAAGAAAATAAAAAATAAATCAATATAAAAAGTGAAGGCTTCGGGAGTTAACGTGACATTGGCACCCACCTGGCAATCGTGGAGGGGCGAGCAGCCATCTCAGAACACTCTGACGAGGCTCCAAACGGCTGTTCCACCACGCGACAGGCCCACGGCTCCAGCTATCAACGCTTCATTCTCTCCTTGTTTTTCTCTTATCATTTTCTTTGCATCCAATAAAAAACGCCACGGTTGCTTTAGGCTGCTCGCTTTTTCTTCATGAAAATCTTAAGTCCCCGACCCGCGATTCTCTGATTTAGCGTTTCGTTTTCTTTTCCAGTTCTTTTTATAAGATCTTCCGAGAACAGAGGCGGTTCCTTACAAGTTTGCTCTTTTTTTTTGAACTTTTTTGGTGATCGCATGAGTTTGGGAGATTTATAGCTAAGAAGAAAGAAAAAGAAAAGAAAAAGGAAAACGATTTAATTTTGATTAGTCGAAATGGTTACCGGAAACATATTTCATTGTAGAAAGAATTCATGGCCGCCTGAGGAATATATCAGCCGTAATACTTTACAGTTGGTAAGCTTTTGATATTCACGGAAAGATAACTTTGTTGATCTTTGACTTGATTTGATTCTATTTGGTTCCTGAAAGAATATGTAAAAGCCGAGGAAAAACATAGTTGTAGTGTAAAAGTTAGAGGATCATGGCTGTTTTTCCACGGATTTAGTTTTATCCTTGAAGTAATAAGATTCGAAATCTATTTATAGAAAAATTGAAAGTTTTTCTTTTTTTTTGGTGCCTGTTATTTAATTTAATCATAGTGATTTGGTAGATAGGATACAAGACGTGCTTTAGGAAACATTTAGCTAATATGTTTACTTAAGTATTAGGAAATTTGGCTTTTTCTTTGTATTAGCCATTAATGAAAGCTTGATTGCAAGCTTGCGACTCATCAGAATTCAGAAAAAGTTCAGGAGGATTTGAAGGTTGACTGGCCTGATATTATTCATGTCTTAGATATGATTAGTTGATTTTCTCAGCTGGTGTCTGGTCAAAATCCTGTAATTTTTGAAAAGCAATAGAAAAAAAAAGTGTTGAACTTGATACCTATGTCATAACAGTTTTAAGTTAGGGTTAGTTCTTCCTGATATTATTTCATATTTGATAGTCCTAAATCGAGCAATTATCCCATCTGTATTGCATATTACCGAGTAAGAGGAATAAGAGTGACATTTTGGTTTAAGTTTCGGTCTTAAACGGCACATTGGTTCTATCTGACAACTATTTTATTTGACATGATAGTTGTAGATTTTGTTTCATATTAACGTTAAGCTTTCTTCTATACTGATTTTGTTGGTTTGGTACTCCTCTATAGTTTGATTTTGATAGTGCTGCCCCACCAAAACAAGCTTGGAGAAGGAAATTAAACAGCCATGCTAATATTCTTAAAGAATTCAGTATTACATTTAAGGAAGCAATAAAGATGGTAAGTGATAAGAACCCAGTTTGACTAATTCAAGATACTGAAATTATCTACTTATAGCAAGAGTGCATGATATCTTATCCTGGTTACCTCTTCTAATTGATCTTGGAATTTGAAATCTTAGGTGCGATTAGGTATACGTCTGTGGTCCTATATCAGGGAAGAGGCTGCTCATGGAAGGGTAATTGTCTTGTTTAATTTAGTTTGCTATCATTTTTTTTTATTTTTTGGAAATAGATTATTATTTTCCTTGATGGCACGACAGCAGGTTGAAGATGTTTTCTGAGTATTTTTTTGATGTTGTTGCATGATTATGTGCAGAAAGCACCCATTGACCCCTTCACCCGAGAAAGTTGTAAGCCATCTGCATCTCAAGGAGTTCCACTGGGAGGAATGGGGTATTTAATGTGGCTTAGATACTTGGTTCAGCTCCTAACGCTGGAATATTTTATGTATCTGATGGTGGCAAATCATGTTGCAGGAGTGGCAGTATATCCAGGGGTTTCAGAGGCGAGTTCAGGCAATGGCAAATTGTTCCTGGAACTTGTGCCTCTTCACCTGTAATGGCTAATCAATTTTCTGTAAAGCTCTGCTCTTCAACTTATTTACTTGCTCATGATCTATTCTTAGTATTAGGTTTTAATTGATTTATTTCAAGAGAATGATCTAAAACCAAAAGTATGTATACAAAATAAGACTGGTCAACATATGGTTTTAGGACTGTCTTTGGGGCACATGATAGATGTGTTGAACTTGAATTTGTGTTTCCATAGGACGAATTGACAAATTTTCATTAATAGAGTTTTCAAGGCAATATTTGAATTTTATATGATGGTATTTTTTTTTCTTTTTAATCTAGCATCAACCAGTATGGTTGCTGTGCACCATTGAATTATTCAATATTATCTTATTAGTAGATTATGGCTGTAGTTTTTCCAACTTATTTGCTGAAACAAATAAGGAGACTTCCCCCCCAAGATGAGGGATAAAACAGAACACATTAGATGTTAGGAAATGTTAAACCAGATTTTTCTTTTTCATGATGGTTTGATTTATTTTCTGATACTGTAGATATTTATATCTCGTGATGGTGGGAATAAGAAGTATTCTTCAGTTTTGGCTCCAGGACAGCATGAAGGATTAGGGTAAGAATAAAACCCGGAAGCAATAAACAATCATTCTAAAAGAAATTTGATGTTTGTTTATCTATGTTCTTTAGCGTACTTAAATAAATAGATATTTACAAGCTTTTCTTCGACTAGTTAATATATGAGGTTAACCTCAAGTGTTATGCAACAACTGTAACTATGAATTTGACATCAAACTTTTGACAGTTGCATCACATATATCTGTGGCTTGCCAAGTTAACAAGATGTTGTGCATGTAGGTCTTCCATTTAGCCGTTAATATCCAAATGAGAAGCCAGAGCTGCAGGTTTTGATAATTATGAAATTTGAGTACCAAGGAAAATTCTATTAAAAACTTGGCAGCGTAAATAAAATCTGGTTTGATTTCTGTGTCATAGTTCTTGCATTTTGTTTAAAACATTAAAACTTACATCACTTGGTCAATTGTTGACTGCAAAATTGCTTTTGGCTTGCTACTTATTTATTTACATATTTATATATCAGGCCTAGTACTGTGATCTCTGAATATTCTATTCCTTTCTAAAATTATTTGGTGAGGAAGTGCTAACTGCTACAGAGGTGACAACAATTTTTTTGTTGAGTTGGGACTGAGTGCACAGTGATACACTTTTTGGGTAAAAAGGGGAAAGAAGGGGGTGGGGTGGTTGAATTCATTGTTGAATAGGGTGTGTCCTTCATGCAGGTGTATTTTGTGTATCGAAAGTGTCTTCTTTTCTGTGAAATGTTAGAAAGCGCCCGGATTTGAAGAAGAAAGATTGATCTGTCTTTCATTATCTTTTTGAAGTTTGCTATGAAATTTATTATTGGAGTTAGTGAAGATTGTAAACCTAATGTCAGTTGCATGCTTTCACAGGAAAGCTAATGATGAGGGTATTTCATCATGGGATTGGAATCTGAGTGGCCAGCATTCTACATACCATGCTTTGTTTCCTAGAGCATGGACAATATATGATGGTATTATTCAGACTTTCTTTGTTATATAAATCTGTTCATTTTTCCTTGAATCATGTTTTGAAAGAGTCTCTTTACTTTTTCAGGTGAACCAGATCCTGACCTAAAAGTGTCCTGTCGACAGATATCACCGTTCATACCACATAATTATAGGGATAGCAGTCTTCCGGCAGCTGTTTTTGTGTACACAGTATGTTTACTAAGCATCTAACATCAGAACTTACTGACTTGTAACAACCCTTTTTGGTCTTATGTGCTGATTTAGAATTGACATGTAATTGATTATTTCCAACACTATTTTATGGTCACTTTGTTTTATTTCTTACAAGGCTGTTACTTGTTCTATTGCAGTTGGTGAATACTGGAAAAGAAAGGGCAAAAGTCAGTGTACTCTTCACTTGGGCAGTAAGTTAATTTACTATGTCCAAACTTGTTTAATTTTACTCAATCAATAATAAGACAGGTGCTGGGATGTTCAGTAATTATTTTTTGTTTCTGCAGAATTCAATTGGTGGAATTTCACACATATCAGGAGATCATGTGAACGAACCATTCATGTGAGTATCTTTTGTGTACTTCTTTCTATTTAAACTATGCACTTTGGAAAATGTCTTAACTTTCTTTTCTTTTATTTGATAGAGGCGAAGATGGAGTTTCTGGTGTACTTCTTCATCACAAGCAAGTCATCAAACCTTAGTAGCTATATATGATGGTTGCTTTGCAGATTTCTCATAGTCATTTCACTGTTATAAGAGGTGAAAGCGAACATAACGTAATAATCACCTTGCTGGCTTCATCCAAGCCTTAACGCCTTTAATAACACACAAACTGACAAATAAAGGGAAAAAATAAATGGAAAAAGAGGAAAAGACAACGTCAGACTCTTAAATAAACCTCTAAATTATACTTGTAGCTATTATTTGAAGTTAAAAGAAAGTTGATGATAATTGATATTGGGAAGAAACGAAAATCTTAAAGATAAAAAGACAATTTCCTTATATAATCATCTATTAAAAATACAAATTAAATCTGGGCCATGCATTTTTTTGGTTATGTGAACATACTTGTGTTGCTAGCAAAGGTTGTTACAATATCAGGAGGCTATAACATTTTCTCCAAAATGAAAAGTACTAAGAACCGACTCAATCCACTTTGTCCTGTGGCTCACCTGCACAAACCCTCAGTTTGCAGATGGTATTGAGTTTGAGATACAATATTAAGAAAAATTATTTTTCTTTTCTGTTAAAAATTGGGGACACAATTGCATTTCTAGGAAATGGTGATGGGAAGTCATGAGGGGCGTGCGTGATTGTTGCTTTCTAAAGTGTTGGTGAGAAATCACTAGTATGCCTGATTTTTCCAGATGTGAAAAGGCGCAAAAAATTCAATTTACCATGCCTCATGACACACCTGTTTTGCATATAGGTTTTAAGGCCTTTTAGATGCCTGAAAGAAGTATGGAGTCTTTTCTATAACAACCAAAATTTCAAAGCATTGGTACCATATATTTAGCTTGTCTTTATTTTATAGGACAACTAGATTATTTCTTAAGAATTTTTGTGAATGTTCTTAATTAGGACAACTAGATTATTTCTTAAGAATTTTTCTTAAGAATTTTGTGAATGTGCTTAATGTATCTTCTGAAACATTTTGTTTGCCTTCTCACAACAGCACTCCCTGAGAGCTTGAATTTCAGAGGACCTTAGAATATTAAAAAAATTATTTTAGCTTGCTTTAGCCTTTATTGTTATGTTTTTCCTCTCTTTCGTGTTCTTTTCTTTAAATTTATCTTCTTTTTTCTGAATTAGCATTGAAATTTTCCTCCAGTCCGTCAGTTTCCTGGACATTTTCTTCAGTGTTGGCATTGATATTATTTATTCTCTTTGCTCCCATAAATTGTCTTCCTGCTATCCTGTTTGTGTTTTGCTTTGATGCGTAATTTATGTGCATAAAATATTTTTATATATTGCTAACATAATGACTAGTTTTCAAACGTTTCTAAGAATTGTGGCCATTCACAGGACTGCTAAGGGGAAACCTCCTGTTACTTTTGCTGTAGCTGCATCTGAAACCCAGAATGTCAATGTAACAGTTCTACCCTGTTTTGGTCTTACTGAAGGAACTTTTGTAACAGCAAGGAAGATGTGGGGTAAAATGATGCAGGTAATGATTTCGTGTAAAAGGCTGTTTGACTTCCTTTTTATTACATCATTCTTCCTACCTTCAATTTTAGTTACGGAACTCATTGACCTTGGATGCTTATCTTCAATTTCAAAAGCATAAATCTTGCTTGATGAATTCCAAATAGTGCCACAGCATTCTTTCAAAGTTTGGCATCAATTATGGCTATGCTACACATTTGCCTGACCCATTGAGAGTTAAATTGTTGTTTTTCTATCTGAAGGATGGACAATTTGATCATGAAAATTTCAATTGTGGACCAAGCATGCCTTCATCTCCTGGAGAGACACTTTGTGCTGCTGTTTCTGCCTCTGCCTGGGTGGAACCCCATGGAAAGTGCACCATTGCATTTGCTCTTGCTTGGTCTTGTCCAAAAATAAAATTTTTAAAAGGGAGCTCATACCATAGGTATATTTACAATGCTCCTTTTCCCTTCTCCTTCAAGCATTTAGTTTGCTGTGTTTACTACAGACCTTGGATTGGATGTTTGTGGTATTGTCTCTTTAATGTTGCTAAGCCCACAAGAATTCCAAACTTTACTGTGTGGGAAACACCAGTTATTAGTCTCTACCATGGAAGCTGTCCTTATTAATTTTTCCTTTTGTGGCCAGATTGTTGAAACTGTAATCTCTTTTTCTGGTGGTTTACATATTTTGTCCTAGGAAAGATAGCTAATATGTTGCAGATCTAGTGGTCATCCGATGTTTTTAAATCTAGCAATGTTGGTTGTGGTTTTCTTTACATGTACTCAGTGGCATCTTTAAGTGACAGTGGTCACATTTTGGTCGTCATCTCTTAGGCTTTTTCCTTTTCTTACAGGAGATACACAAAATTCTATGGCACATCTGAAAGAGCAGCTCTGAACTTGGTTCATGATGCACTGACAAGTATGGATCTGGTTTGAATATCTTTGCATTTCTTGCAGTATTTTCTTTTTCAAGTCATTGTTTATATGGAATCATGCTTTCCAATATGGTTTTGCCTTTTGTTTTAGAACTTCTTCATTTAAGTGGTCCTAAATTTCTATTAACTTTATATTGGTTCCTAAGACCTATGCATTTTTATTGGTCATAGATTACAAGCGGTGGGAAGAAGAGATTGAGAAATGGCAAAGTCCCATCCTCAATGATGAAAGGCTGCCAGAATGGTAACATCCAATGCCACCTTTTATTTTTCTGATTGACCTTATCTTTCATTTCGTTCTACATCCCCCCCCCCCCCCCCTTTTATTTTTAATTTATTGTTTTGATGTCTGTAGAGGATAGTCTTAGCATGTAGCAAAACCTTCCCCTTGCTTATATAGAAACTGGTATGTAAGGTTAAGGAGAAGGGTGCATGTAACGTATGTAATACTTTTTCTAAATTGCTTATATAATTCCTCAATGCCTTGCTGATTCTAAAATAGAGACATGAAAATGTATGTATAAGAACATTTTTCTCTTTCCTTCTTCACTAGAAACTAGAAAGAAAGTGAGTGAGGAAAGCAGGGGGAGGTGGGACATTGAAGACCATGAATGTTTGACTCTTTGTAGGGGCGAACTGTGCTTTAGGCAATTTGTTTAATACCTTCCAAGCAGCATGACCATTGAGCTGCAGACATCTGTCTCAGAGAGCACAGCATTATTGTAGTGTTTTTTGGTCTGATATTGTCATTTGATATTTCTTCATATGTCATGGTAATTATCTAATCTTCATCTTGTATGTTCAGGTATAAATTCACATTGTTTAATGAGCTCTACTTTTTGGTCGCTGGTGGAACAGTTTGGATAGGTTCTCATACTAAGTGCCCTTTCTTTTGCATCTCTTGGTTTAGCTTAAATTAATATCTGTATCTTGTTGTACAGTCTGCATCATTAACTTATAGTATCTTGTATATCAGCAACAACTCATAACATCTTGGTCAGTAAAGCTAGATTGACTTATTTAATCATTTTGCAGATTCTTCATTGCCATCTTCAAATGTGAAAAGTGATCAAGATCCACCAATTAAAGTAGAAAGTGTAGATGTAAAAGTAACCGAAGCTGAAGTGAACTGCAGGCGTAGTACTGTGTTTGAACATACTAGTACCAGTGGTTGTAATGGTTCTACTGGTGTTGGATTAAAACAGAATGGTGATTCTACTATTCCTCAGAATAAAGGAAGCATCAATCACTTCCCACATCACTTGAAATTGAGGGATCAACTAGATGGCAATGATGATGTTGGTAGGTTTCTGTACTTGGAAGGAGTCGAATATATGATGTGGTGCACTTATGATGTACACTTCTATGCATCTTTTGCCCTCCTTGATCTTTTTCCCAAAATTGAACTCAATATTCAACGTGACTTTGCTAAAGCTGTTTTATCCGAGGATGGAAGGAAAGTAAAGTTTCTAGCAGAGGGTAATTTCGGAATTCGCAAGGTTAGAGGAGCTGTTCCTCATGATCTAGGGACTCATGATCCTTGGAATGAAATGAATGCATATAACATACATGATACAAGCAAATGGAAGGATCTGAATCCCAAGTTTGTACTTCAAGTTTACAGAGATTTTGCTGCCACAGGGGATATGGCATTTGGTGTTGATGTTTGGCCTGCTGTACGCACTGCAATGGAATACATGGAACAATTTGATAGAGACGATGACGGCCTCATTGAAAATGATGGATTTCCAGATCAAACATATGATACTTGGACTGTTCATGGTGTAAGTGCTTACTGTGGTTGTTTATGGCTTGCCGCACTCCAAGCTGCTGCTGCAATGGCCCAGCAGCTAGGTGATAAGTTCTTTGCTGAAACATGCAAAAGCAAATTTTTTAGTGCAAAATTAGCATTTGAAGAGAAACTGTGGAATGGTTCTTATTTCAACTATGATAGTGGGTCAAGTAGTAACAGTAAGTCGATACAAGCTGACCAACTGGCAGGGCAATGGTACACAGCTTCTTCAGGCTTGGCTCCAATTTTTGATGAGTTCAAAACAAGAAGTGCTCTTCGGAAAATATATGATTTCAATGTGATGAAAGTTGAAGGAGGAACGATGGGTGCTGTAAATGGGATGCATCCCAATGGTAAGGTGGATGATACTTGCATGCAGTCACGTGAAATTTGGACAGGCGTTACCTATGCTGTGGCGGCTAATATGATTCTTGCTGGAATGGAGGAAGAGGCATTCACTACAGCTGAAGGTATTTTTGTTGCAGGCTGGTCAGAAGAGGGCTTTGGGTAAGTGTTGAATATGATTTTTAATTTCTCTTTTTTTTTTCCCACACAATGTTTTAGATGCAAAAAATGGTAATATTTATGCAAAAGAATGCTGAAAATCAATTTCCTTGACCATTAGTGTGTTTCAAAGTTCAACGATACATCTTGTGTCATGCGGGGAACAATGCTGAAGCTTTTGTCGGAAAAACTTTTTAATGATAAAAAATGTACTTTTCAAGTGACCAATACTTGACGGATAGCTGAACCAGGATATCTGAATCCCTGATGATAGGAAAAGTTTTAAGATTCACTGTTGATCAGGGTTGAACAATGATTAGAATGATATTCTATCAAAAGAATGTTGATATTGCATGTGTTAAAAAATCTTTTACCCTTGTGGAAGTTAAATCTGGTTTCAGTAATCCTAGTGAAACCGATACCTGGAGTCCTAAACTGTCTCGAAATATGAGGAGCTACATGAGGATCTACGTACCTTCACTGAGAATTGTCTCATTATAATGGATTTGAAGTCATCTTCCTTTGTTTTTTGTCCTTTGGGAATAACTATTTATATCCTATTTTCTTTTGTAAACAGGTACTGGTTCCAGACTCCAGAAGCATGGACAATTGATGGGCATTTCCGATCTCTTTTATATATGAGGCCTCTTGCAATATGGGGTATGCAATGGGCACTGGCTATACCTAAAGCAATTCTTGAGGCTCCTAAAATAAATATGATGGATCGAATCCTAATTTCTCCAGCAACATTTTCGTTGTCTCTCACCGAAACGCGGGTTAGAAAAATTGCAAAGAAAGCAAAGTGCTTTGGAAATTCTGCCTTGCAATGTACATGCTGATCATCATATTCATGTATGTAAAGAAAAATGTTTTGGTCATCATATTCACGTATGTAAAGAAACTGTTTTAAGTTATTTGCTTCCTTGAACCCTTTTCAGTAGAATTTGAAGCTGGGGCAGGCTTAGTGGAAGCTCTTTCTGTCTGCAAAAATGTGGCTATCATACGAATATAGAGTCATTCTGATTACTAGGACTTTCTAGCAGATTTTCTTATTAAGAAAATGCCATTTTTCCATTGATTTGGGCTTGCATTTGGATGTTATTCGACCCTCGGTGAGGGTTAGGGTGCAATCAAATCGATATAAAAAAAATTTAAGCTTAAATTCGACTCAAAATTTGTTACTTGAAATTTAATTCGAATTTAATGAAATTTTAATTTTTAATTTCGATTGAAAAAAAAAAAATTTGAGTTTATTCAATTAAACTCATTTAATAAAAATGAGTTTGATTATATATTTGAATTTTAGTTCAAGCTTAAATTGATATATATGATATATATAAAAATAAAATAGTATTTTTAATTAAAATAACAAAAATTAATTAAATTTTAAACTATTTAAGTCTGAAATTAAAATGTTTTAATTTAACTTGTTTAATAAATTAAATTATTCAAGTTGATTCAATAATAATTAAATTAAATTTAAATTTTATCTAAATCACCTTCTGCAATTTACCAGTCAGCGCTGCAAAACTCAAAAGGATGTTCTTTTATTTTTTTTCGGCCACAACATCAAAAGGATGTTCAGTGCCGGTGTTCTGGTGCCATTGACCCAACACAAGCGCTAAAATGAATTTTGATAGAAAAATGGGTTAAGTACATCTTCAATTCGTGTTCAAACTCGTTGACTCAATAAATTTACGTGGTAAACTTGTCCATCGGAGACAGTTTTAAGTGTTTTGTAAGTAACTCATTTGCCAAATTCATTGAAGAATCTAAAAATAACATTGCTTAACAAATCTTATTTACATTTTATCTAAATTAATGACATTTACTATATATAAACGAAAAAATTCCAAAAAAAAATACATTATTATTTTTTAAACTACCAAAATTTAAATTTTAATCATTAAAATTAAAAATTTAACGCTCTCATGAAATATTTATTGTTAGATCGATTCAACACAAAATATAATTATCTCCTATTTTTGGTTTATGAGACTTTTTAATTCAGATTTAAAATTAAAAAAATAAATATAAGATAAATGAATAAATAAATTATTTTGTTATATTCTTCACATTTTCTCTTTCCGAAGTTAAAAAAGATTGTTGTTTATATAAAATTTCCAAGAGAAACGCAAAGTGTTGATGCTAAGCTTTAACAAACTGATTAGCGTAAGGATAGCTTTGCTCCACAAATTTTTATAAAGGGAAGAGGCTAATTTTGAACGGCTGCTGCCAAAATAGATTTCTTAATCAAGAAGTCAATTCTTCTATCATAAAAGGAAAACAAAAGGCAAAGGATTGATTCTCTTTGTTCTGAATTATTCAGTGCCAAATTTCAATACGCAATTCTCTTTAAAAGTTTTCATGAGTAATATTAAATTATCAATTAAATTAATACTAACATTCAGGCGGTTGATATTAGTGTGATTTTGATTAATTATTTTCTTTTATAATGAAAAGGGAAAATCAATTATCGATTAATTTTAAATTAAATTAATCAAATTATATTATTTTATTTTCATTTATAAAATCAAATATTTTAATTTAAAAAATTAATTAATTAAAATTAATTTGATTAATTTTTTAATTAATCAAATAATAAAATATATTAAATTAAATTTTTAATTTTTATATTTAAAATAAATTAAATAAATTTTTTAATAAAATATTTAAATATCAAAATGTTATGTTAAAAAATTTAATAATTTTAAATAAAATAAATAAATTTATATATAGAATTTATAATATTTCAATTAAAATTTTAATTAATTTTATTAATTCAATAAAAATAAATTTGTTTATAAATCACCTTTAACAATTAACCAAAATTAATTGAATAATCGAGTAATTAATTAAATAAAATTAATTTGATCAACTAATTTAATTAAAACCGTATTTTGATCATGCTGACGGTAGCAATGACACTCCCAATATTAAAAGGCCGACTATTTTTCTCTTCAAACTCAAACCCCAAACCCAACCAAACCCAAATTCTTTGTTTTTCTTTCATTTCTTTTTCTCTCTTTTCCATTCATAAAAAGTCAAAGGCAGGATCATTGCTTTGTCTTCCCCAATCTCTACCTTCACTTGCTCAGGTATTACGTTGTGATTTTTCTTGGAAGCCAAACGGAGGCTGATGCTTATTGATTTTTGTGTTGTTTTATTGGTGGATTTAGTGTTTCAGTTTTTCAAAATTTAATTTCAAGCGAGCAATCATGGCGAGGAAGATGTTAGTTGATGGAGAATTGAACCAAACGAATCAAGAGCAGGCTCATTATGATTTCGACTTGTTTGTTATCGGTGCCGGAAGCGGTGGCGTTCGCGCTGCCAGGTTCTCCGCTAACTATGGAGCTAAGGTACTCCGATTTCCTTGCTCTTTTAATTTAAGCAAATGCAATTAATTTGAAAAAAATAGCTCTTGGTTAAATTCTTAGCTGGAGAAATCTTATTTTTATTGTACTTTGGTTAATTTGTTGTTTTTTTTTTTTGGTTATTTTGATATCTATTTTTGTTCATTCCTTTGATTTTGATCACTAAACTATTTGTGCATTTTCTGTTTCTGGTGTGATGGATTGTTAGTCATAAATCAATGGATAGCCTTGGTCCTATTGAAAATACTAGTGTAAACGAAGACCAGGGTAGAAATGATACGGATAAAAACATTCATGGTTGTAGTGACAGCTCTAGTTATTACAGCCAGGTTGATCATTTAGTTGGCGTCAAAGACATTCGGAATTTCATTTCTGATGACACCTTTTTAATTAGGGATAGTAATCCAGATAGTTATTCCATATATTTTGATAGTGGAAATAAAATTTTTGAGATTTGTTCAACTGTATTTTCTTGAAGTTCTCAAAATATTCATTTTTGTAGCTTAAAAATTCAGCTTTTATATATCTATCTGTTAATTAAATCAAATTTTACGTTTGAAGGTTGGGATTTGTGAGCTCCCATTTCATCCAATCAGCTCAGAAGTCATTGGAGGCGTTGGTGGGACGTAAGTTATCACTTTTATAACTTAAAAATGATTTTGCCACGTTTCTTTATGCTGCTATGTTTGCTTATAATGCTGTCTCACGTTTTGATTCATAGGTGTGTTATTCGTGGTTGTGTTCCCAAAAAGATTTTGGTCTATGGAGCCGCATTTGGAGGTGAAATTGAGGTGAGACTGTGATCCCTATCAGAATCATATTCTATGCCAAATCTATAACTGAATGATAATTTTATGGAAATTTTTGTTATATGAGAGATTTCTTTATGACTACTATCTTTGCACATCAAGAGATATGCTTATTAATTGTACAAGATTCAAGAATGTAAGGATCTTTCTATAGAAACAGTCTATTCAATAATCTGTTTAGTAACTTCTTATATGATGGTTGGAGCACATTAAGCTTTTTGGCTGCTGTCCCTCCAAAGTCATCAGAATTCTCTTGTACCTTCGAATTTCGCTCTATTTTGAATGCAAACTAGATTTCTTTCAGGCTATGACCTCTCCAATAGGGCATAATATCCATTGTTGCATGAGCCCTCACGAGAATTCCATTCTCCGTCCTGTTATTGCTCTATTTTTCTTTTTGTTTAAAATAAATAAAGATGTGAGTAACAGAGTAGCAAGCAGTTTTCATGATAAAGTGTTGTATTAATCACGAAAATGCTGCTACACTGTCTTTAATATTTCGCATTTAGTGTTTAGTTAATCTCCCCCCCCCCCCCCCTCTTTCCTGTTAGATTCTTTTTTAAACATGTGTTCTGTTGTATTTTGGCGTGAAATTATCTGAGGTTTCTAGTTAGCCAATTAGTTTCAGGGTTTGCTAAATGTATGGTTTTCCCTTTCTAGGATGCCCGAAATTATGGATGGGAGGTGAATGAGAAACTTGATTTCAATTGGAAGAAGCTTCTACATAAAAAGGTACTTTGTAGTATCTTTCTATTCCAAATTTTTATATATTTTGTCTTCTTTTTTATTTGTTATTTATTTTCTTTTTACCTTTTGATCTTGTAGACTGATGAAATACTCAGATTAAATGGAATTTACAAGCGGTTATTGTCAAATGCTGGTGTTAAATTGTTTGAAGGGGAGGGAAAGGTTGTAGGTCTGAATGAAGTTGAGGTGACACAACTAGATGGCACTAAATTGTCCTATTCAGCAAAGCATATACTGATTGCAACTGGAAGCAGGGCACAGCGTCCTCCCATTCCTGGGCAGGTATATACACTGATTTCCTTCTAGAATGGTCAAAAGCTGATTCAACACGATGAATTGGGTACTCTATAATACTTTGTAGCTATATTTTGACGAAATTAGCATCTCATTTTTTGCACCAAGTATTTGTATAAGCAAACCTTTTATAACTGTCATACATGTGATTCATGATTGAAAATTTATTTTAATTGCTTTTAACTTTTAAGCTATAACTTTACCTGGACCCCAATTACATTTGGTGTTACTTTGATAGCAATATATGCCATAGAAGCAATATTCAAACATATGGAGTGGACAGTGGTAGGTTGACAGATATTATGATTTAGAATACTGGAGCGTGCATGTGGACCTAATTATCGAGGATCTTTTTTTTTTAATCAAAACCACCAATTTTATTTATGTAGATTGCAGCCAGGCTGTAGTCGCAAGCCTGCAGGTTTGCTTCATTATACGTATTGTGAGATGTTCTTTTTAAGTGAAAATAAACATTTTTTTTTCAGAGTTATTTATGAACTTTAGTTTCTTGTTTTCACAATCTTTCTATAGTTAAAGGGAATCATATTGTACATAATTTTCCTACAAATTATGGGCTAACCTTTTAGTTTCTCTAGTGGATGCTTCATGCCCTTAATTGTTCAGTCTTGTTACTAGTGCCAGAAATATGACCAAACTTGTTTTGTGGACAAATTGCACTCTAGATTTGATATGTTTTTTAGTAAGATATCACTGTTAACATTCTCATTTCTTGTTTCTTAATTCTCCCTCTTTTGGATGGTTTAGGAGTTGGGCATAACTTCTGATGAAGCATTGAGTTTGGATGACTTACCTAAGCATGCTGTTGTACTTGGCGGAGGGTATGACAAATCTCCTGATTCGCTTGTTTGTTATCTTCATCTGCTTAGTTTGCTAATGCCTTTAGATGATATGTACTCTTGTTGTCCAGGTACATTGCTGTTGAGTTTGCATCAATATGGCGAGGGTTGGGTGCTACCATAGATCTCTTTTTCAGAAAGGAACTTCCTTTGAGGTTATTATTCAGTCTAATTTTATTCATTACTGCCAGATGTCGTAACGGTTTTGGGGACCACTAGATGAATTTGAATAACAAAAGATGGAGTTGCCACCAATATTTTTTAGTTAGGTGTGATTGGCCACCTATTGAAACTTACCTTCTTAATAAAATTTTAAAACTAATTAAAATTTATTAAAAAGATAAATTTTGAGTATGGTCCCCATGTCATTGCCTTATACCATCAAGCCAAAGGAGGCCAAGGATATGGTCGTCACGTCATGGCCTTATGCACCTATATGTTGTCTTGCAACAATCTTAGACTAGTGATCACACATTATGCAAGAAAGAAATAAATTAAAAAAAAATGGAAAATGATAGATTCAAGTAGTATGGGACCCAATGAAGGATGCATCGACATAATGATGACCACATGCAGAAGAAAGACCAAAAAAATGGAAAGATTGAAGCTTTGAGGCTTCTGCAAGAGGCATCACGTGAACAACAAGCTAGAAAAGATGAAAATTTAAATTTTAAACTTTTCTCTTAAAGCTTGTAAGGAAGACATAATATGCATCACATACATGGAAACAACTAGGATGCTTGAGTAAAAAGGTTACCTTTCCTATGTTCATCCTTCATAGGTAGCAACTTTTACTTTTTATGGTTTATGGTTACTCTCAAAAACTCTTTCTTTTGTTTTTTTCTTTTTTTTTTTTTGTCTTTGGTTTTTTCGACACCCCTCTAATTGTTTAAGGCTTGCTATTCAAAACTCTTTTTTGGCTTTCTAAAACTTCTTTTTTTTTTTTTCAAGCTTTTGCTCCCTTTTTTTCTAGCTAGCTTCCAGCCCTTTTTTTTTTGGTTGCTACCCCTAGATTTTCTCTTATCCTTTCTCTTGCTCTTTCTTTTTTTTTTTTTTAGCTTTTCCCCTTCCTCCCTTTTTTTACTTGCTCCACTAGAAGCCTCCCTTTTTTTTCTAGAGAGTTCCTTTTTTCGGCAGACCCTTCTTTGTGAAAAAAAAATTGACTTTGCTTGTTGGTGAATATAGGCCCTTGGATCAAGCAGCATCCAAGGGCCAAAGTTTCTTCCTTTCTTTTCTTCCAAGGAACAAGCTTAAACCATTAGATCAAAATTCAAAGAAAATCCAATGGTTCACATTATTCACTGTAAAAGTTGGATTTTTAGCTTCTAAACCTATGAAAAATATCATTTTACCCATAGTACAAAGTTTTTGATATTTAGGCCATCTTCTTATAAATCAATGTTTCCTTGCTCGTTTTTTGGATTTTAAAACACCAAAAATTATGAAATATTGTAAAATTTAGATTTGAAAGTTTCGTGAAAATCCATGCCCCAAAAAGCCAAATTATGAAAATACTCTTATAAGGGTATTTTGGTAATTTGACACTTTCTGAGGTACTGCTGTGATTTTAAATGTATCAAAAATCATAAAATATTATGAAATTAAGATTTGAAAAGTTTCACAAAATTTCGAGCTCGAAAAGATCAAATTACGAAAATACCTCTATAAGGGTATTTTGATAATTTCACACTTTTCAGGATACTGCTGTGATTTCAAATGCACCAAAATTATGAAATATTATGAAATTAAGATCTGAAAAGTTTCACTAAATTTCGAGCTCGGGAAGGTCAAATTATGAAAATACCCCTTTAAGTATATTGGTAATTTTGCACTTCCTGGGGTGCAATAAAAATTTTATTGTTTTAAAAATCCTCAAATTTAATTTTAAACCACATGATTCCAATTCAGTTTTGAATTTTGAGAATTGACATCGCTTCTATTCATTTTGACTCAGTTTTGTGCAATTTGATTAGAGTTGATTTTAAGGTTTACTCGTTTCATTTATTCTTTTTTTTCATACATCCATGTGAAAATGTATCATCCATATAAATCCCATGTGAAAGAATTTGACATTAACCATATGGGTCTCATTTTTCTTTGTTTATTAGGCCCAAAATTTCGATGCATTTTATGGGCCCTTTAAGGGGCCTTTTTACGGGCTTCAAATGGGCCTGGGTTAACCATGCTAAAATGTACTAGACAAAATTCGGTGTCTACACCAGATTTTTCTAGTATTTCATAAGAATTCCCATATCTGATCTAAGCTAATTTTATAATGTTTGTTATAATTCCTATGGCGACGCTAGTTGTTTTATATGTGTTCTCATGAAGTGTTAAGAAATTTTTTGCTTCAAGACTTAATGTGTACTTCTGATGTTTGTGCTGGTGTTTCATTTGGAAATTTACATTATCCCAATCTATTATTGGTATTTGGTAATTTCTTAAAAAGATTTAATGATGTTCATAAGAAGATTACCTGGCTGTTATCAAAAGGATGAGATAGGCTTTACTTCTAAAACAGAGGAATGTAACCAGGATTGGGATTGACTAAATTTATGCATCTATGTTGCAGAGGGTTTGATGATGAAATGAGGACAGTGGTTGCAAGAAATCTGGAAGGAAGGGGAATTAATTTGCACCCACAGACAAATTTGAAAGAGGTACTCAATTGCCAATTTTATTCTGTTTGCATTTCTTTTGTTTTCCATCAATATTTGTTACTTTCTACTAATTTATGTTCTAATATCTTTGAATTCAGTTAATTAAAACAGAT
Organism: Durio zibethinus; assembly: GCF_002303985.1. Next base: position 14,288,807 of record NW_019168026.1, on the reverse strand, counting down.
AATGGCATAAAAGTTATTACAGATCATGGTGATGAGTTGATAGCAGATGTTGTTCTCTTTGCCACAGGTAATTGCAATCCTTTTCGAGATTCCAAGCATAATCTTTTTCCCACATCCATATCCTTGCTATTCAGTTTATTCTATTTTATTTCTCTCTCCATATTTTGTGGAATTCCATTTTGATGTCTGAAAGGCTTGCTTTTTCTTTTTCTTGGATGAATGGCAATAGCAGTTGCACTGGTTAGTGGTTTGACATCCATGGGTACATTCTAATGCCGTTGCTGCTTACCATCATTTACAGACTGAAAGTCTTCCTGCTTGCTTTATTTATTCAGTTTGTCACAAAATTGCCATTTAGCTCTCTCTCTCTCTCTCCCTTTCTCTTATATGTACGTATTCTCAATGATGAATGCTTATTTTGTGGTCATTCAACTGTTCCTTGATCTGGATGTTGAAACTTACATGCAATAGCAATATTTTATTATCCATTAGATGCTACAAAATATAGAACTCGGCATGCTTGTTTTAATTATTACTCTTTGTTGGATTTGAAAAGTTACCATTGATACCTTGAACCTTACTCTACTGCTCTACTTCTTTTAGAATTTAGTGAATTTTGAATGACTTGCTACTAATTGGTGTAATTTTATATAAGTGCTTAGTCATGCTTTTGTAGGCCTTGGTTAATATTATTTAATGTTTTCTGATATCTGAAAATCTTCTGCATTCAAACTTTGATATATTTTTACAAACTTGGTGTACTGATGGCCTGATATATCATGGAGAACATTCTCCTTTTTTTACAGTTATTTTAATTTTGTCATCAGTTTGTGAGCGTGTGGTGATGTTTTTCTTTTGTTTGTTACAGGTAGGGCACCAAACTCAAAGAGGTTGAATTTGGAAGCTGTAGGTGTTGAACTTGATAAAACAGGAGCTGTGAAGGTTACTTTTTCTGTTGTCTTTTATTCTTGTTTCTTATCATCAAACATTACTAAATTATTTTCTGGTAATAAGTTGGCATCTTCTCTCTGGATTGCCTATGGATAATGTCAATTTGCATGGCTATGATTTCATTATGATTGATCTTACTAACAGCATGCGTTCTGATGTTCTGTTACTTTTCTAGTTTCCTGTTTCTTTTGGGCAAATGATTTTGACTGTTGCCAGATAGGATGTGCAATCTTATTTCTTGTAAATGTTTAAGAAGGCAAGCCAGTGGAAAGAACCATGTCTGTTTTTGGGGATTATATTATGTAAAGCTAAAACGGCCTTCTTTAAGTGACGTTGTCTGTGGTGCATTTCCTTTGTTTGTGCACTTCGTTTAGGCCATATCTTTGATCTATATGAAGATGACTTTAGTATTCCAATTTTTATTTTGAAGGGTTTGTTAGATATTTAGTTGACTTAATTATTTTAATTGCTTTGTGTGTGGTCTCCCACATTGTCTGAAAACAAAAGTTGCATAACCTAGATGAGTTTTTATTTCAGCACTGAGGTCTACCATCTTCATCTTTTCAGGTGGATGAGTACTCACGTACTAATATTCCCAGTATATGGGCTGTTGGTGATGTTACAAATCGAATGAACCTGACTCCAGTGGCCTTAATGGAGGGAACTTGCTTTGCTGTAAGTGTTTTGTCCAAAGCCCTTTTATTTTTCGTGTACCAAACGTGGCTTTTTCTTTCTGCTTCACCTGTCTCATATGGCAGCATATTAAACTTAATGTTTTATCTTTCCCTTTTCTTTTCTCTTTGTTTTCAAAAAATGCTTGCAGAAAACCGTTTTTGGTGGGGAATCTAGCAAACCGGACTATAACAGTGTACCTTGTGCTGTGTTTAGGTAATGATTTCTCTCTTACAACATGCCTCTGGTGGTGGGTGGTGTGTGTATGTAATAATTTAAATTAAAATATGATGCAGTCATGAAAAATAATGTTTAAATCTCTTTCTTCTGGGAACTATAGGGTTTAGAATTCTTGTAGTTATTAGGTTTTTTATCCATTCTTAGAGGATTGTACAATTTTTTTTTTTTTGTTTTTATCTTGGACATAGGTACATATTTTATCTTTGGATCTGCCTAGTATCTAATTCATTGTTATACATTCCTCTTTCTTTTTAGTAAATTAATTGCTATGCTCATTCACTTTTTTTGCAGCATACCACCACTTTCCATTGTTGGTCTCAGTGAAGAGCAGGCAATTGAGCAAGCAAATGGTGATGTTCTGGTTTTCACATCAACCTTCAATCCAATGAAGAATACTATATCTGGGTATGATGATGATTTGGGATGTTATTACAGAAAAATAAAATAAAATCATGCAGCTGTCTTTGTCCCTGTCCCTTCCTTTTTCTGAAAGAGACCATCAATTGAGTCATATCACATGTCTTTATTTCCATCTTTCACTTTTGGGGCTAGGTTATGTGGACTCTGGATTTGGTTTTGGACTTAGAGACATCACGTTTTTCTGCAAGTTTTTTTTTTTTTTTTTTGTTTTTGTTATTTCAAGGATCAAAGCTACATACCCACAAAAATTTAAGCTGTCCAACATGGATAGTTTAGGGTAAATTGAAGAGCCTGTGCAATGTGGTTGTGGTAAGCGATTTTGCATTCTATGTAGATAGTTATTGTTGTGGTTTCATGATATCAATGTAGCCTGTTAGGGTTTAGGGCATGAAGATGATGACTGGAAGGGTTAATATTTTCACAAGACCTAAACATTTTTTTTTTTTGGTTCTGTTATTGATTTGGGATGTGCTTGGTTGGGGTTTTTCAGTTTACTTCTTCAGTCAGTGCCTTCATTGACAGCTAATATGCTTTTCAAAATCCTCTATTTTTATCTAATATAATGTCAATAAAGCATGTAATATGTTCCAATATTCTAGATGTCAATATTTCCACTACCTTGTTCATTTGACCAGCAACCACATGCACAATTCTTTTATATCCCGCTAATATTTTTCTTTCTTTGCAATTCATAAATTTCTCATGTTCTGCTTCTAGACGGCAAGAAAAGACAGTAATGAAGTTAGTTGTTGATGCGGAGACTGATAAAGTACTTGGGGCATCTATGTGTGGGCCAGATGCACCTGAAATTATGCAGGTACTTTATTTGTTGGTTCTTTTGATGTACATACCTATCTCCATGTGTCAGTGTAAAACTATAATGCATGTTGTAGGCCTGATGGCCTTATGCATCGTTTTGTCTTGCAATAAGCTGCTTTTAGGAATAGAGTGAACTACACTGTAGTCATAACTCTGATGTTCTAATTTTGGTTTTCCATTTTAGGGCATTGCCGTTGCTTTAAAGTGTGGAGCAACTAAGGCACAATTCGACAGCACGGTAAGTTGAACTCGTCACTAGATGACTCTTCTCCAATACTATTCTTTGTCAAATTGATTTAACGTTGAGCTGAATTTGGTATTCTTAACCAAATTTTGTTGTGGCATATAAACTGATTGAGGAGGGAGGCTTGTTAAAGGTGTTTCTTTAGCTCCAGTTATTTCCATTTTATCTAGTGGCAATAAGTAACAAATGCTTGAACCCATATACCGTCAACTATGTGTTTGTACGAGCAAAGCTTTGACATCCTTCTCGTTATCATTATTATTTTACCGAACGGATGTTTGGAGGTGGATAGGCATATATGGTTATAGCTATTTGGGTTGTAGGAGACTAATAGTATAAAATCAAAGTGATAACATAATTATAGGCTTCTTTTAAACTGTTTCTTTCTGAGTAGTTTGTATATTCACGGAGGAGATGGCTTTAGATTTTTCTTTCTTCAAGCATTATCTGCCCTTGGCTTTCCACTCGTCCCTTTTTTAGAATTCCTTCGACTCTTTGTTGTAATATGTCAGCGTATCATCTTACCGTGCAAGTCTTTTGAACTCTTTCCTACAGGTTGGCATACATCCTTCTGCTGCGGAGGAGTTTGTGACCATGCGGTCTGTTTCACGGCGTATTACTGCTGGTGGAAAACCAAAGACAAATCTGTAGCAGACATATATGAAGGAAATTTCAAACCTGATAATGTGCAGATAGAAGCAACATTCTCATGGTCATAGATATTTCACAGGAAAAGGTATAGAGGATTTCTAAGGGTTATATTTTGGTTTAACTTTATTCCCAATAAAAGGCTATTCCATCTTTTAACAGTATTTTCTGTCATAGTAATTCAAATTGTGGCGCTTGCAGTGTATTTTTACATTAAGTGGTCAGTTTACCGCATTACTGAATTTGGATTGGTATCTTTGATTTCTGGAGTAATGCAAAATTATTTTCGATAAGCCCCCATTTTAGTATCTGCTGGTGTCCTTCTCATAGGCCTTCTCTTTGCTTATATGCAGTAGCTGCCATTTTAACTTGAATTTGTTTCGAGGTGCTTTTTTTTCGTACTTGAAGTTTGTCAGGATTTGAATCCTATAATCACTAGAATTAATAGTTCAACACTCTAGCAGCAATCCACGTGGCACGCAGCTGTTGGCATTTTAAGGTGCATTTTTGCTAAACTAGTTGGTAGACTATTAGACAGAACTCTGTAGGAAATTGGTGTTAGGAAACTATAATTACCAAGTTTGAAGTGGCTTTTAGCCCCTTCTTTATAGTCTGTCTTAAATGTAAGTGCAACACGAGACAGCCATTGCTTTCAGTATTTTTGAGTTTGGATCAAACTTATCTTGCTTTCCATAAAGATGGATTAACCAACTTGGAAGACCAAATGGATTGTAACTCATAACTATTTGGGAGCATATAGCAGTGCAATTGGAAGAGCTCCCCACTGCATTGCCCCCAAATTTATTAGGGGTCAATTAGACACGATAATTTAAAATACGATAACATGATTTAAAACATGAAAGCATATGAATTAGATTTCCATGTAATATTGCTAGTTTTTTTCCATGCAATATTAGTTTGTTTAATGAATGTTACAATACCTAAAACGCTGCCTTTGCTTGGCATACATCACAAATTGTATACCTAAGGCCGTCACAGTATGTATAGTTGGCTCCCCCGTCCATCCATTCCTAAAAGGCATCACAAAAACTACTCAAATCATCAATATGGCTAGATACGACTCTTTTTTTTTTTTTGGGGGGGGGGGGGGAGGATTTGGATTTAGATCTCTTAATTATATCATATAAAGAACAAGCAAAATCGTTCAACATTTGGTTCACCTGTTCCATCACATTCTACAGTAAAGAAATGTCGAGTAAGAGTAGTTAATTCCGGAAGGAAAACTGTGAAAAGTAGGGCACTGAAAGCTATAATATGCAATCAAAAGCAGTTGTCAACTTTGAAAATGGTCATGTTTGAGCTATGTTGCACAATTGCAGTATATTCATTATAAAAGAAAGAACAGCATGGCTCCTACTTGTGGTATCTTTGTTTTTACTTGTTCATCAGAGTAGACATTCTTTCTCGTTTAGCCACCGTTGCTCTTCTCGGAGCCACCGGGTTTATTTGGTGTCGAAATTTGAGGAATTAGGTGAAGGAGAAGAAGAGACGCAGAGAAAAAGAGTTTGGAAGGAAAGGACTGGCAATGGGTGATGATTTTCAGCTCAATTTTGCAGCTAAAATAAAGCAGTAATAAACACTAAAGAGACTTGGCAAATTAACATCATTGAAATTTCATTGCCATTCATATGATTTGTGTAGTACGCTACAGCACCTGCAATTTTTTCATCTAGGAAAATTCATTGTTTTACATTCCCAACCCAATCAAAATAACAATATACAAGGAATTTTCAGCTAGGAAATTTCATTGTTTTTGCTTCTTTTATTATTTTCACAGATCCAACCTGCAGAAAGTCCTTCAAAATTTGTCAAAGAAATTGGATTTGAACAAAAAGATTTGTTCACGATGCTCATTTTCTACACCAATGTTCCATGATTGATGAGAAATTTTCATTATTCGGAGTTTCAAAATACATATCAGTTTATGAAGTGACATAAACAAACATTGACAACTGAATACACAAGGCAAATCTACTTAAAATCATATGGATAAAGACAAGCTACCCTTGAACACCATATAGATACAATCATAAAGCTCAATCTTCCTCTCTCAATTGCACTCTCTTGGCCAAATGGTACCCGAAAATAGCCTAATTTCTACTTGATGAAGCTACTAATGCCTAAGAAAATAGAGCATTTGGTTCGCCGGATTAACCTATACAATGTCATTGAATAACCAAGGAATGAAACAGCTTCATAGATAATAAGATATCCCTGAATTTCCCACTAATAAAAGATAAATCATACAGGGCCGCTTCCAAGAGTTCAAATATTCATTATTTTTTGCATTATTTCAGCTTAGTCTAGCTTGACATTAGAATATAAAAGTGTGTCCCTTGTCAGTGGCATATTGAGAAGGAAGTAAACCTGCAGTAAGAAAAATAAAACACAAACCAAGAATGGATATCAAATGCCACAGTTCTCGACAAGAAATATCTTCTATTAACAGTCTTACAGGAACAACCAATAAATGAAGAGCATATTGTCATGAGAACTCCTAAATCAGTTAAAGTATAGATAATGTAGATCTATATGGACAATTAAGACATAGACCAAAATCTTTGCCACTTGCAATCTAGAGAGAGAATTTTTTAATCCTTTCCCAAAGGGTCCTATAATTTTCTCTTGGATCCTACTAACTTATTGGCAGTACAATGTCCCAAATTCTTGTTTGAAATCAATCATCGGGCTGCAAGCAGTATGAAAACCAGAATTTGTCTAATCTATACATATCCTAGACAAAGGAAAAACACGGTCTACATTTTGTAATTTTGACTTGAGAATGGAAAGTTTCTGCTTGGCTGTAAGATGGAATAATTGCATTGTTTTCCAAATCTTGGAAGAAAGAAAAAGACAGTTGACACCTCTGACTAAGTGTACATCAGGTCAAAACTTTGTATGAGTTTTTTGATTATTGGAAAAACTGGGATAAAAGAACTTTCAGCTTTTGTCAAAAGGCTTAGGATTGTTTGGTTTTGTGCTATGGGATTCTAGAAAATTCATGGAACTTCAATGTTACATCAGATATTAAAAAAGCACTCTTGGAACTAAGTAAACACTGGCATCTAACTTAATTAATCGTTAAAACAGATCTTACCCCCAAGAGAGTTGCAATGAGAAGAACAACTCCAGTTACCCAAGCAAGGGTCCTTCTAACCAAAACTTGTGCAGCAAGGGTGGTATTAGGTGAGCTTTTTGTTTCTGCCAACCAACGTGGAGATGGCCGAGAGGTAATCACCACATTCATCGATGTTTTTGGTTCTGGCTGAGGTACCCCCTTGAAGACAATGACTCCAACAATTTGACCTGCCCAATCATCAATTAGATTTGTTAAATAAATTGGCAGCTAGGGAATGACGAAAGGGTGAAATAGAAAGACAAATCCTGTCAATATCTCAAGAGATGAAAAGCATTCACTACAAATTTTGAGAATCCTATCACCAGCATAAATGTATACAGAATTTCACATAAATTAGCATGTATGCATGCATGTATGTATGTATGTATACAGAGAACATGTAAAAGGTGGACACAAACTGGAATAACAACATATTTCTCAATCTTAATTGATTAGTAATATGGAGTATTCAACTGTTACCAACCTTCATATGCAGTCTGCAGTGAATCAAATATCTTGGAAAGTGTGGCAAGAAGAAGCCTCATTCCTTGCTTATCAAAACTGACAGTGTAGTCGTGCTCCTGCAAAGCCTGAAAGTTTTTTTTTGTTTTTGGAAACATTAAAAGGATTCGCAAGGGGCTACGTGATGAGGAAGCAAACATAAACAAAAGGCAGTCCAGACATTACAATAGCATGAAAATACATAACTACATAGAAAGATAGAAACATAATTTAACCATTTTCTACTCTTGAGGTCAATAATTAGAGTAGTGTTAATCAATATTGAACAACAAGTAACATTCATGCTTGAACATACAAAGACACATCTTCCTAACACATTCATTTAATACGGAAGAGACATTTTACAAGGCCAAACAAGCATGGCAGGTAAGAATGCCATTTGTCAGTGGGGAACAATGTCGCAATGTCTTAGAAGGGTAGCTACATTTCAGTTTTAACAAAAAGAACTGCAATGCAAACAAACCCTTTCCTTCCTCATTAATGGATTAACAAGGAATTTTAATCATGGACAGTGGGATGAAAAAGATTAAAGAAACCTTGCACTTAAACATGATGATTTCCAAATATAATTTCAGACAAGACATCAATCTATAAAAACAAAGTACTAATAGTAGCCAAATCAAGTCTATATGTTTAGTACCTTAATTCCATCAAAATAACCCATTATTAACTCTGCAGGTCTATGCAAAGTCTGTGACAAATCTTCATGAATCTCTATTGCTTTCCTTATATTGTGAGACAGAGCAAGCAGTTTCAATGCAAATTCCCTGTGGACTTTCTGCAAACAATCGAAACCTAAAGCTATCAATGAGGCAAATGAAAATTCAAGACAAAATACTACTGCTACTACCAGACCAGTGTCAGTCAAAAGAAATTCATAAAACAGCAGATAAAAATTTGCTCCTGAATAAGACCTTTGACATATGAAGATTCACATTGTCACCATTTGCCAAGGGAATTGTCAACACTCCATGCAGAGTTTCTGTAGCATCATTGACATATGATCCACCCAACCAAGATCCCTAAACATAGATATAAAGTATAAACCACTGTCACATGTGTGACCAAATCAAATGGAAGACAAACAACACAGATATTAACTAAAGCCTAGAATAATAAACTAACAAAGTCGTTGATCTCTTCTTCAGTGTAATCCCCAAGAGGCTCGTCCAAAGAAATAACAGATACTTCCTCTTCATCTGCAAGAAAATTCATATAACAAACAAATCCTAATGAATAAATACATTGAGGAAAAATCTAGAAAACAATGAGTTATAACTAAATCCACTAGTTTTACAACTAGACAAAAGGTCAAGTACCTGGAAGCTGAATGTCCGCTTCATTTAAACCAAGATCAACACTACTCTTCAAGGCTTTGCTGAAGAGAGCATTCTTGGGGTCAACAACAAGAGGATCTGAAGACAGAAGAAAATTTATTTAAACAAAATGTAGAGAAGGTAGTGGGGAAGAAGAAAACAAAGAAAATGAACTTTGACATAAAGTGAACGTACCATCAATTCCACTGACTTCAAGCATAAAAACAGCACGAGGTCTATCAAATGGATTAGGAATGAGAACCTCATTTAGCTGCAAAAAAGAATGAATATCTTTCAACAAAAGCTTCTATTAAAAAAAGAAATAGGAAACTAAAAGATTATTGCTCAGGACTGATAACTAGCGAGTGACCTTAGATGAACCAGCAGCTGAAAGCGTAATGGGTGGTGCAAAACCAAGCAAAACTGATACGGCCGCACCAACTTCAGGTAACAACATTGACTCTGACTGTTAATATGGAAAAAAAAAAAAAAAGAAAAAAGAAAAAGGAATTGGAACTGAGGAAGTTGGTACAAAATGAGATTAAAAACTAGATACATGAACAAGACATGATATTTCAATCTCAATTCGCGTCATAAAAAAAAAAAAAAGTTACGCGAAAAATGCTTCCCCTACCATCCAATTTCCATCTAAGAAGACATTAAAAGCACTTTTATCATATAAAAAATACAATAAAATGATAGTAATATCAGTTATCAGTACGATCTTTAACATTAACAACAACAACAACAACAATAACAATAATAATAAGTCGTTATACATAGTAAAACATTTACATACAACTGAATCACTAAATTTAAACCATCAACAATCTTTTGATACTTAAAATCATTATAAATTATAAATCGATTGAAACCTAATTAGAAATTAATGAATTGAATTAGAGGATAAATACATAAATAAATAAAAACCTGAGAGACATCGTCGGAGGATTGAGTGCGAAGAAATTGATGAGTTGAACTATCGATGAAGAAAACGGATCCGGTAGATTCAGCCTACGGAAACAAAATCAGCAACAATCGAATCAATTAAAACAATTTATTAGTGTCACATCTAATTATATCGAATAAATTAATACAGAGAGAAAGAGAGCAAACCCTAGAACATGAGAAGAGGAGTGAGGAAATTAGGAGAAGATATAATATCTTCATTGCAAAAGATTGAATGATTGAGAGAAAAGAGAAGAGTCCGATCTGTGTGGTGGCTTAGCGATCACGAGTCAGGGGAGGAAGGAAGAGGTCGAGCTTCAAGCCATTTTCAGTTTTGATCTTCCGAACCGACGTCGTTTAATTTCTCAGGTTAAGCGGCGTCGTTTTAGTGAGGAAATGATTAAGTTGGGCTTTTGTTGGGCCTTGATTGTAAATATATGTACATATGTGCTACAATATTAAAAATAATCAATGAATTTTTTTTTTTTTAGTAAGCTTTTATATTTAAGTTTTTCCAAATTAGCTCTTCTCATTTGACTTTATCCAAATTGAAAAAAGAAATTCAAAATTTAATTAAAATTTTAGCTTATTTTAATAAATTGACTTTTAAAGATGAATTATTCATATTTATCATTTTTTTCTTTGAAGCGAATGTAATGTAATGAAAAATTGTACATAATATTAATTATAAAAAGGAAATTATACATAATAAAAATCTTCAAGGAGATACCTAAAAGGAAAAGAGTATTGGGATTTACAAAATTAGAAAAGAACTTTACCCTAATCTCAATGAACCTTCATATTTACCCAAAAAATAACAAACGAAAAGTCTTAATAGAAGTTTAAATCCAAGTGAAAAATTTACAAAAATGCAGTTCATGAAAAGTAGATAATAAATTTCAATTATAACATTTTAATTTCATATTATAAAAAACTCTAATTAAGGATAGTAACAAGTCGGGTCAACTGGATTTTTTTCATTTCGAATCTAATCCAACTCTATATCTATAATACTCGAACTCAATCTTATCCGATTTTTTTTTTAACTTTTTATACCCAAACTTGATATTATATAAAATCGTATTCAATCTGATTTAGAATTAATAAAATATTATTTTTTAATGTAAATTAAAATTAAATAAATAAAATATATATAAATATAAAATTAAATAAATAATTAAAAAATAATTATATATATATAAAGTCAAGTTGAAGTAGATTTGTCTAAAACCAGATTTTGATTTTAATCTACAATTACTCGATCCGACTTGAACTCAATTTAAAAAAAAAATGATTTTAAAAGGTTAAATTAAATCGAAATCTATTTGATATAAGTTAAATTATTATCTTTAGTTATAATCAACTTATAAAATATTATTTATTTTGATACGAAATTTTTGTAATTTTATTAAAAAAAATATCTTTAAAATATAAATATAAATTTATACATATGTACAATGGATCCTCAGAATATCTCGTGTGAAACTATGGCCTTACACCATCAAAACAAGGCACTTAAATAAAAACATTGTCATCTCCCATTTTATTGATCTGTCATGTATATTTCAAGACTTCGCAATGCAATGTACAAATCTCATGAAGGGAGAGGTGGATCCCATTTAAGAAAATTTCCAAAGGCAAGAACTATATATAAACCCCACAAAAGAAGAAAAACCCTAAATCCAAATGGGATCACCTAAGAAAGTCTATACCATGTAACTTTTATACTTACAAAATTTATGTTTGGGTCATGGTAAAATGAAGGAAAATCTACGTTCTTTATTGGAAAAAAAAGGAAAAAAAAATTCCAAAAAAAAAAAAAGAGATCAGTCTTCTAGCTGCCGAGAGGAGAGACATATCTTCACCGATCAATGGTACACAAAGTGGCAACCATTATAGCCTGATGGTTCAACAAAATGAATTAACACAAATTAGCAAAAGGGTTAATGTTACGGATAGCTATTAAACTATAGTGAAATATTTAATAAAATATTTAAATTTAAAATTTTTTTAATGTAATATGTAAATTATGAATCTATTAATTAATATGATATTTTAAAAATTATTTATTCATTACGTATTATTATAACTAATCATTTAAAAATAAATATTATATTATATTAATACATTTATAATTTAAAAATATCATTAAAGATTTTTAAAATTTAAATATAATATTTAATATTTTATTATAATTGAATGATACGTATTTGTAATATTAACCCTCTCAATAAAATGCTTTATATTCAAAACCAATTGGCTAGGTAATTATTATTACCTTAAATAAAACAACAGAACATTATAGGGTCAAATTCCAAGTTGATTTAACAAAAGAAAGCAAGGTTAAGAGGAGTGGGATGGTTTTTTATTGCAGGTTTCGTACTTTAAAAGGAAAATTCAATTGGGAAACTCACTTGGGTCAACTGTGACGAGTATGGCTGTGCCTCCAAACTCACATGTGCCACCAGCAACCTTGGTTTTTTGCCAGTAACTATTAAAAGCATAAGAAGCATGTGCAAACAAGGTGTCAGGGTGAAAGCATGAGCCACTGGGCAGAATTGAATCGCAATCTGCTCCAGACCCACATGCATAGTTCATAGCTTCTTGAATAATTGGGTCAGGCACTGATGGCTTAGCCACGCACCATAAGGCTGTGCTTGGAGCCACAAAGGGAGGTGGTGGAACCGTGGGGGGAGGGTACACAATTGGTGGTAGAAACACTGGTGGTATTGGATTAAACCCAAAGGGAGGTGGAACATAGAATGGTGGGCTCACGACAACGGCTGGTGGGATGGGCTCATAAAAAGGTGGGCTTAACAAGGGCCCTGATGGGCTTGGAATATAAATTGTTGGTGTTGGTATTGCTCGTGGTGGTCCTGGAACACCACCAGGTGGGCTTGGAACAATTTGTGGTGGATTCGGGCTGACAGGGAATACGGATGGGCTTGGAACAGTTCCACCTGAGCTTGGTGGTGGGCTTTGGCCTGGAAGAACAGGAGGGACGTTGTAAAAGGGTGATGGTGGGGAGGGTATGGTTCCAATGGGAGTTGGAATGATTGTAGCAGGGGTTGCAGGGGGGTTAACACAATAAGGAGGAGAATTTACAGGGGGGAGAGACTCAAATGGTGGCAAAGAAAATGGTGAGCTCACACCATAAGGTTGAGTATTAGATGAATCAGTAGGTTGTTCAATCACTAAACTCATAAGCTTACTCATTAGTTGCAATTTCTTTGTGTGCTTTATGACTGAACTCCTTGCATGTTTTGGATCTTTGACTAGTCCCATAGATTTTCTTGCATCTGCCCAAAAGCAAAAAACAAAGAGATTTACAGTTAATCATCCCAATGTAATGATTTCTGCCCTCTAGTTCATTTCAACTAAGGTTAATTCCCTCACAGTTCTGTAATGCATTAATTCTAGCATCTTGTTATTCATGGTCTCTTTAATTAAATCTTGTTGATTGAAAAAGATGCAAATTACATAAAGTTGGAACCCTGAGTTTAACTCATTATTTCATGCAGTTACTGGTATTTAATAGGTTTAAGATTCAAATTTCAGTATATGCAATTTCTATCCCTATCCCTAAGCTCCGATCGCTTTGGTACTAAAAAATTTACATGAAGTTGAGATTTGATAAGCTATATTGATTTGAAGCAGAAACTTAGTGGCAAAGCAAACTTAGTATATTCCAAGTAACCTTTTGACTTGTCGTCAGACTCAAGAACTAAAAGTTGATGGCATATCAGCAAACACAATGGATTAAATAAATAAAAGTTGATAGTAACAAAAATCTTCATGTTGAAGGCATCATACATTTCCATGCCATGGTTCATGGAGTAGATTTACACCATGGAATCAAGTTTACATTGAAAACATGGAAATTTTGATGTGTAAACGATTATAGCAAAAGATGATTCTAAAAAATTTGGGTGCAAATCTACTCGATCTAAAAAGGAGAAAAACTACAGAAAAAAAAAAAAAAAAACCAGAGATTTTCAGAATCTGCACAGTTGATCATTTATCCAGTTAAACAGTGCAGAATTGGTTGAAAAAACCCAGAATTTGAGCTGAATTTCACTTAAATGGCATTGATCAATAATGTAGCAGAAAACAGCTTACCGCAATGTATGAACAGAGTGGCTGCCATTGTTGCATAAAGAAGCAGCATGAAAATCCTGTTTTCCATGACTCACTTTCAGCAATGCCAGACAAAACACTCCAGGGCGAACCTGTTTTAACTTGCTAAAACTTCAAACTCCGAACCACTCAAAGACTACTGAGATGGCAGAAGAGTGATGTAGAGACATATATAAAGGCAGGGTCCTGATGGAGAGAACTAGCGAAATGGTGCAAGCAAGGCAAGGAAGGGGGACAAGTGGCTTGGTTGGCCATTAAAGATTTTATTCTTGAGCAGCTCACTTTGCTTTAAGTTAGTTTTTTTTATGCTTGAAATCACCATAATTTAAACTCTAGTAACCGAAACTAAGAATCTAAGACTCTATTAACAGATTACGCGACTGTTGGTTTGGTGTAAGTAAATCACTTTTGCTAAGAAATGTAAATATGAAGAATACTAAAAAGGGATTAAAAGGTGTAACAGAAGGTGTATTTTAAAGGAAGTTGTTCACTGCCCCCTGATCAATACCTCTTTGATCTCACTTTAAAATTATTTTCTTTTGCTGTTGTTGTTCATGCAAATTTGGCATATATGCTTGCTTCACATTGGGAAAAATCAAAGCAAGGTTTTTGGTTGCCCTTTTGTCTTGCTTTCTTTCTACTCAAAGCTCTCACTTTCTCTCTCTTTCCCACAGTCTTTATCCTTTAAATGAATCGTCTTTGTTGGAGTATTTATGCAGGAGGGGGAAAGACTTGAGAGTCATTAAACAAACATAAAGCTGAGATATTGCTATGGAAGTAGGTGTTTAAGCGACCTGCAAAGCATTTTTTTTTTTTTTGGAATTTGGGACATATCATGTTGGGCCCTACACATATAAAGTCTCTTCTCTTCCACTGATTGGAATATTGGAGAGAATTATATATCCAAAGCAGTTTTACAATTGGTACGATCATAAATGTGTCCTTAAATAGCATTTTAGGATCCATGTCGCATACTCATGGAACTATCGTCAGCCAACAAAGGTGATTATTTACTGTCCAATATGGACTTGGGATATACCTAGTATGTGTTCAACATTGGCATGTTGTTATGGCCATACGAAGTTATGAATCTCGTATCGACTTTTGTATAGGGTCGATAAAATAATTAAAAAAATTAAAAATTAATTTGAAATCATAAAATATGGTTTGATTTGAATTTTTTTTATTTGATTCGAATTAAATTTAAATATTAAATTTATATAGTAAGTTTAAATAGAATCGAATTAAATTAAATTATATATTTTTATTTATTTATATATATTTTAAAATTTTTATAAAATAAAAATAATAATTTTATATCAAAATCTTTTTAAATATATTAAAATTTTATATTAAAATAATATAAAAAAATTTTAAATTTCAAAATTTGATAAACTAAACCGAACCAAAATAGTGAAATTCGAATCAGTTCAAATTTGAATTAAATTTTTAAAATTTATAATATTATGTAATATCTAAAAAATCAAATCGAATTTAATCCGATTTGAACAATTATTACCCCTAATTTTGTATTCAAATTTAATTTGAAATATAAATTTTCATACTATTTTTAATTTATGAGGTGTTTTATGTAAAACAAAATTATGAGACTTAATGAAATAAAATGGATAACATCTTACAAATTGATTTAAATTGTAATATTTAATATCAAATCAATTTGAGAGTATTAATGACGTATCATCGAAGATAACAGAACCTCATTAGAATGAGGATGATGTCGTAATCTTAAAAAATAAAAAACTATGAATTCAATTAATCATTATTTTTTTACGAAACAAAGTCATAAAATCAAATAAATTGAGATGAAAAATGCTTTGGAAATTGAGGTAGACCATTACCACGTACTTTTAATAATTTTTTTACATAAACAACATTTTATGCTAATGAGTTTTTAATTATTATTATTATTTTTTATAAAAGGATATTGTGACTCTAATGTAAGATGTTTATCCAAATTTTATTTCATCCTTGGGATTTTCCGCTTGTCTAAATTTTTTTTTTTTTTTAATTTTTGGTTCAAGGAAGACATAACTTTTATAAAAAGAAAAAAAAAATTTTTGATTCGAAACCAAAACTTCTAAATCTTTATAAATCCTTCACCAATAAATTTTGGGTCCCTAAAAAAGGAATTAAATTAAACTACAAGGGTAAATTCGGAGTCTAACAAAATAGTTGATAAACATCCCACATTTAACTTTGAATTAAGCGACAGCGCAAAAAGAGGTTGTCTTCGGGCCAGGCTTGTTAGACAAGTTCAAGTGTTAAGGCAGACCACAAACCATTCTTAGCTCTCGCACAGTAGGCCCATGACCCAGAGTATAAAATTTCTTCAACCAGCCAATCCGGTGAAACAAATTTGAATTGCTTTGTGCAGGCTGGTTTAGTGGTTGATTTTTCGACTTGAATAAATATGGAATTGGATGGAGGATAATTAAAAATAATAATTAATATAAAATTAATTATTATAATGATGAGATAAAATTAACAATGTATAAATATTTGGATGTATAAATTAATAATGGTGAGATAAATTGTGATGAGAAAAAAAAATTATTAAGGAGATTAGATTAAAATTAATACGTAATAAAATTTTAAATTATTTAACATTTATAAAATTATTATTTTTTATGATAAATAATAATTTTGTTAATAGATAATTAAAAATTAATAAAAATAATTTATTATATAATAATAATTTTATTTATCATATTTCATAATTTTAAATAAAAAATAAAAATGAAATAAAAAGAGAAAAGTTAAATTATGAAAACGTTTTTGTCTTTCTAACATAAAATTAAGGGGAAAATGGAATAAAACAAAAAGAGTGAGGTTCACTCTCTCACTAAACAAAAACAACCAGCGGAGAAATGGAGATTCAAGCCTCCAACTGTGCTGCGGCTGCGACATCCTAATGGATGTCTAATACCGTTTTGGCACAAATTTCTCTAACAATCGCGCCTCCACAAGAGGTTTAATAGAATCCAAAAGCAGCTTTAAGTTAATTGATAGCACAAACTAAGTTATAAGGGTTGACACTTTGAAAATCTTGGTTTACTCTCAGAGACTAGCCCGGTTTTTATGTTTATTATTAAAATATTAAAATTTATTTTTTATTTTATTATAATATTATATTTATGATAAAAATTAAATAAAAATATATTAACTTTTTAATTAATAATATATTCGAATTAATCCTTGACTTGAGCCTAAAAATCATGTTCGAAGTCTTGCCTAAGTCATGCCAATCCCACGAGCTTGATGGGTAATTTGACTCTTGAACACTTACTTCTTTTTCATGCAAATTATATTAAGATATTTTTAATTTGTAAGAAATTGAAAATTCCAATCTTAAATCTTAATCTCTTAGTGTGACCTAAGTAAGGTCCCAATTAAAATATGTGAGTTGTTTTGAAACTT
Source organism: Durio zibethinus (assembly GCF_002303985.1). Next base: position 14,271,313 of record NW_019168026.1, on the reverse strand, counting down.
GAATGAATGAATTAACATTATCATAAATAATGTCTAATACCGGCGGATTTTTATCAATAGAATTTTTTCATCGATAATTACGATAAATTACTAACGAAAATACAAATAATGACATAATAATGATAAAATAAAAACACTATAAACGTAATTAATATTTCTTAATGAGAAAAATGTTCTAAATGACATAAGGCAAGAGTCATCCTTACTAAAAATGAAAAGAACAAGCACTAACAAAGTTGATAAACTTTCATTGAAAGACAGAAAAAAAGTAAAAAGATAAATTTGTTAGGAATATATCAACTTTATTCATCATTAATTTAGCATGCACTGTGCCCTTTTCCAATTAACATCTCATTATACAGTAATTAGTTAGTATTAATGTCAACACTTTTTCTAAAAGTTTTCCATTATCTTTTCTTTTGATTTTTCGGCCATAATTTGTCTCATGTTATGTATAAACCAACTAAAATGAAAAGAAAGAGAAAAGAAAAGCATCATAAAATTCATTATTCTTTAATTATATGACTAATTAAGCTGAAAATTGGTGATCATCACAACAAAGAAATTGAATGGATAGATTTAAAAGTGTGAACATTTTAAACTTATTTTTGTCAAGTTCTCAATAAAATTATTGAACAAAAACTATAATTATAAAATACTATACTACCATTCTAAATTAATCTTTCATTTATCTTATATGGAAAAGATTGTCCTACCCACATTACGTTAAATTTCAATGGGTATAAATTTAAGGTGTAATTCAATTAGTTTATGTAATTATTCTTAAAAGATGATATTCGGTATATTTAAAGTTTAAATTTTAGTATCTGCAATCCTTTTATCTATTATCAAGTTACGGATTTCTTTGTACAAAAAAAAAAAATCAATGTGTTTTTTAAATTTTTGAGTATTTTTATGAATTTTTTTGAGTTTTTGTGTATTGAAAATTTTTTGGGATAATGTATGAATTTACTATTTTACTTATGTGAATTGTCTAAATTTACCATTAAACTTTTGCTGATGCAATTATATCACTACACTTTTAATTTTAGAATAAAGAAAATGCCATAATGAAAGAAAAAATGAAAAAAATTCAGATTATATAGTATTATGTTTTAATAAAAAAATGTCAAAAAAAGAAATAAAATAAAAAGAAAATTTTATATTTTAATTTTATGATTTTTTTCCTATAATGTCATTTTCAAAATTATTTTTAATTGTAAAACAGTTTTTAATAGAATATTTTACTGAATATTCTTTAATTGCTTTAAAATTATAAGTATGATAATAAAATTGCTTCAAAATTAAAAGTACGATGTAAAATTGAACCAATTGAAAAATTAATAGTAAATTCATACCATTCATATAAGAACATAAATAAATTTGTACTTTATTTTTATTGTTTTATCTCAACTTCGGGCCCTAATAGAAAATTTTTAACTTTTACCTTGGTATATTTAAAGGATTATTATTCTATACACCAATGGTCGAATTTAATTAATAAACTTCACAAACGAGTTAATTAAAAAAAATTGATACGTTTTAATTTAATAATTTAATTATTCATTTTCGTAAATATATCTAATAGCACACTTTTCAATTTTCTAAGGCTACTTGCTAAGTCTAAATATTCTATTATCAGAATATAAAAACAGCAGAATTTTCCTTGAAAAATCATATATATATATATATGTCATAATAATAATAATGGGATAAATGCATAATACAAAATCTGAATTAGGGATATTGTTAATAGATTTGATAATTTAAAATATGATATAATGATATGAACAAAAAATATGAAGATGATATATATGATTAAAATATACGAAGATAACAATTTAAAATAGTTTAAAATTTTAACAAAAATCATATATGAATTTAATAAAATAAAATTTTTTTTTTACATTGATATGAATTATAATACGTAATTTTTAATATAATACATTATAAATATCTAAATTATCAATATTTTATATCATATCAATACATAAATTATTATATTTAATTTTTAAAAATAAAAAGGCATAAATCAGCGGTGCCAACAAATCCAAAAAGAATAGATATAAAAGCTTGGCTTAATAATTACAATCACTTGTAGTTAGATGTCACATTTCATCAATGTGACAAGATATCATCTCCATCAAAAGACATTCTAACTTTTTTTTTTTTCTCTCTCTCTGTCTTTGCTTTCATGCATTGGTTAATTATTAATAATGTCGTCTTGGTATCTATGTTGATATTCATTGAAAGTGGTTTCAAACTTCGAAATCTGAATCATACACTGCATTAATATTTGAGGCATATATATTAATTATTTATGTACATTGATCAGCTGGCAAGTTGATAAATTTTTTTTTATTTTCATTTTATAATGAAGATGAAGAATTCGAACACAATTATGTGCTTTGTTTTTAGAAGGTTAAATTCTAATTAATTATTAATTCACTTTCTTAATTACATTAATGGGCACATCTATATTTCTTGTTAACTTCAGTTGAAGAAAAAAACATGGCTTTGGTTTTGATTAGTTTAATTATAATCATTATGTATCTATTAGTCAACTTACTATCTAAAAGTAAATGGCATTAAGGAAAGGAAAAAGAAGAAGAAAATAAAGTATTAAATTTTAATTAATTAAGATGTTCATGGGTAAAGGTGTTTATGGATTGGATCGAGTTCATATTTGGTGTTAATAGCCTATATGTTTAGTTAGGTCTAATTTGAACATGATATTTCAGATTTCAAAAAATTTTTAAATCCGACCAAAATTAAAAAAAAAATCAAACCCACTCATTAAACTTAATTTATATAATAAAAAATTTAAAAATATCTTTTTTTGAATAATATATAAAAATAAAAATTTACATATATATATTTATATAATTATAATATTTTAATTATATAATTTATTCGGGCCAGGTTAAGCCTGGTTCAAACTTTAATTCTTTTATACAAGATTTGGCCTAAATTTTAAATAATCCTAAATATTATACCGGAATCCATTGGATAGGTTTTAATTTTTCGTTGAAACCCTTTTAAAACTTAAGCAGACCTTTAAATTTAAATGGATAACTTGACCCTGAAATAAGTCTACTCATGAATATGCATGAAAGCTTTCTTATTATCATTTTAATAAATTTTCTTTAGATAATAAATTTATCACTAACATGAACTTTATGGATAAAAATAATAAACCTATCACAAGAGGGACAGTAAGAAGAAGGTCTACTTTGATATCTTATATTAAGATGGATATTTAAACTCTAAAACCTCATCGAATGGGAACGGAAAGAAGACAAGGTTGGCTACATCAACATCAAACTCAACAGGGCAACATTCATGGCGACTAAATTTGATGACTTCTAACATGTGAAAGCTTTACGTGAAAAACAAATGGTTTCTCCATGCAAATTAATTAATACAAAAAATACAGACTAAATTTCAAAAATATATATATATAAATGGCAAGTAAGGTAGCTTAGCCCACCAACAAAAAAGGCGAGACATGCGCTCTTCTGACGAAATTAGCAACAGATATGAATGTCCTCACTAATTAAAGTCCAGACAAGGATGTTTTAACCAATTAAATTGTTAATTCTTCTCTTAGCTCTCTTTAAATTTAGTTATCAGTTTTGGTTGTTGACAACATGTAAATACAAAACGCAGCCGTGTAGTACACGTTAGTAAAGTGCTTTCATTGATCATAATTTAATTAATTAAAATTTTGGCATTTGAATTTTAGAAAAATGTATAAATTGAAACTTAAAAAAATAAAATATACAATTTACGTCATGAACTTTCAAATTGTATATTATATTAACTCAAACTCTAATATCATTAACCATATCAACTTATATATGCGACGTTTGAGAAATATTATTAAATTATGTGTTTATTCTTTGTACTTTTAATTTTTTTCAATATAAATTAAAAATATATTTTTTTATTTGAATCGTAAAAATTATTTAAGATCGGTCAATTATTTTTTGTTATGTGACATCCACATGAAAGTTTTTATAAAATATTTAACACTTTTATTTAACAAATAACATACATACGACAAAATTATACTGCTTAGATACCACATAATTATAATCTTTATGTATCTATTTGTCAACTTACTATCTAAAAGTAAATGGGATTAAGGAAAAGAAAAGGAAGAAGAAAATAAAGTATTAAATTTTAATTAATTAAAATGCTTGTGGGTAGAAGTATTCATGGATTGGGCCGGGTTAAGTTCATATTTGATATTAATAACTTATATATTTATCTAGAGTTAGTTCAGTTTGATATTTCAGATTTCAAAATTTTTCTAAATCTTACTCAAATTAAAAAAATAAATTTCAAACTCATCCGTTAAATTTAATTTATATAATAAAAATTAAAAAAATCTTTTTGAAAATAAAATATAAAAAATAAATTTACATATATATACTTATATAATTATAATATTTTAATTATATATAGTTTATTTAGACTGAAATAGACTAGACTTGAGTTTTAATTTTTTTTATATAAAGCTTAGTTAAAAATTTAAACGAGCCTAAAAATTATATCTAAACCCGTTTAATGAATTTTAATTTTTCATTCAAACTTTCTTAAAATTTAGGTAGACTCTTAGATTTGGATGAATAATACAACTCTTGAGCAAGTCGATACATGAAGGCTTTCTTGTTATTATTTTAATAATTTCTTTAAATAATAAATTTATCATGTACCATGAACTTTGCGTATAAAAATAATAAACCTATCACAAGAGGGACAATAGGAAGAGGATATACTTTGATATCATATATTAAGATGGATATTTAAACTCTAAAACCTCATCGAATGGGAACGGAAAGAAGACAAGGTTGGCTACATCAACATCAAACTCAACAGGGCGACATTCATGGCGACTAAATTTGATGACTTCTAACATGTGAAAGCTTTACGTGAAAAACAAATGGTTTCGCCATGCAAATTAATTAAAACAAAAAATACAGACTAAATTTTAAAAAGATATATATATATATATATATTTATATAAAAATAGCAAGCAAGGTAGCTTAGCCCACCAACAAAAAAGCGAGACATGCGCTCTTTTGACGAAATTAGCAACAGACATGAATGTCCTCACTAATTAAAGTCCAGACATTGATGTTTTAACCAATTAAATTGTTAATTCTTCTCTTGGCACTCTTTAAATTTAATTATCAGTTTTGGTTGTTGACAACATGCGAATACAAAACGCAGCCGTGTAGTGTATGTTAGTAAAGTTCTTTCATTGATCATAATTTAATTAATTACAATTTTGGCATTTGGATTTTAAAAAAATTGTATAAATCGGTACTTAAAGAAATAAAATATACAATTTATATCATAAACTTTCAAATTATGTATCATATTGATCTAAATTCTAATTTTGTTAACCATATCAGTTTAAATATGCAACATTTGAGAAATATTATTAAGTTATATATTCACCACATATACTTTCAATTTTTTTCAATATAAATTAAAAGTACATATTTTTTATTTGATCCGTAAAAATTGTTTAGGATCAGTTAATTATTTTTTTTCATGTAACATCTACATGAAAGTTTTTACAAAATATTTAACATTTTTATTTAAATAATAATATATATATAACAAAATTATATAGGTTAGATATCACATAGGCGTGTTAAGTTAATAACATTAAAATTAAAATTAAAATGATACTTCATTTGAAAATTTATGATGCAAATTATATATTTTATTTCTTTAAGTATCAATTTATTCATTTTTCCAAAGTTCATGTACTAAAAGTATAATTAGCTCTTGAAAATATATAGATGGAATGATTCTTATTATATTTATGTATTCGATATATGAGATTTATATTAGCATCACTTTAATATAATGAGAGAAATTTTTGGAATTACAACCAATTATAATTGGTTCTAAAAATATTTTTCAAATAAATGATTGATTGATTTTCTATTATCAAAATTTTCTCATAATTCTCTTAAAAAAATTCAACAAAACTCAAAACTTTCCAAATCCTATCCAAGTCTTCAACCCTAATTAAAGCAGATTATACTTATAGTCTAGAAACCAAGTAAACCCTAGCTAATAATGATTTGTTTGGGTCATAAAGGAAAAGAGAAATTAAAGAGGAAAAGAAGAAAAGAAAAAAGCGCAGCTTTTCTTGGTCTGCATGTTGGTTGGTATAGTGTCTCTCTGGAATGAAATGAACCCTAGTCATCATTACTCTATCAATGCAACAATTCCACATTATTCCAGCTATCTAAACTGTAAATTTCTATAATTATGGAATTAATGCTCTCCAAGGAAAAAGAAAAGGTCGATTTCTTTCCTTTACATATCTCAAACACTTTTGCAAATTTTAAGTGTATTGATATAATTTCTGATAAGCTGATTAGAAGAGTCACTGAAGGTTGAAAAGGAGAGTATGTGTAAAGAAAGTCAGGGGGCGCCATTCTACTGTCTGAGCTACTTCCTACTTTTCCTTACTCCTCGGATATCGTATTAACTAATTACGTCTTGGAGTATTATTTCTGACGCTTTTTGATTTTCTTTTTTGTGACAAATTACATGTACTTTCCTCATCAACTTTCAACAACCAAACAAAATTACTTTAAACAAAAACTTACATTACTCAAATGTATATAAAACCATATATATATATATATTAAATTGAAACATCATCCAATCCACCTAATTCAATATTAATATTAATATCAATATCAATATCATATATAATACCAAATCTAATAAAACTTATCGACAACACGCGTAAGAATAACTTTGTCACCTTTGTTTTTTTTCTTCCTTTCATATTAGTGACTTAAGGCTGTTTTGTCGTTTGAAATCAAATTAAACAACGAAATATGCTTTCATATATTTCTGACGTTGATGGGAGGATTATATTAATATATAATCATATTGTCGGTTGATGAATTCTATATCTTGACTACTTTATCTATAGTTGAAAGCAACATTAGATTAAAGAAGAAAATTTCTTTAACCCCATGTTGGTTGCTTGATACTGTTAATAATTGATCTTAAATGTGATGGAGTTAATTAATTTAAAACTAACGTTAATATTTAAATTTGATTGTATATATGTATTTTTTTTTTCATAAAATATCAAAGGATTAAGATATCATGCACCAATTACTAATAAGGTTATAACAATTTTAAAACTAATAATTTATATATCTGTATTATATTTATTGGTGTCAAATATCTATCAAATACGAAAATTATCGTCTCATAATTCATATCAATACATTAAACATAAGACACATTTTTTTCCAAATTTATATATTTTTATGGAAACTTTAGCTCTTTTATTTTTATATTATTTTCATATTGTATAATTATTTATATTATGGATTATTAGATCTAAAAAATATTATATTATAGAACATATATTTTTTTTTCCTCCATTTTCTCGCAAACTTGGTAATGGATTAGCATAGGAATGATGGAAAAGATTTCTACTATTAGTTTTGATTCTTTAGAAATAGAATTTTAAAAAGTGATTCCCAAATATGAGATAGCTTTTCTAGTACTAAAATTATATGGCTATGATAAAATGAGGAAAGAGGCAAAGCTCTCATTCAAGTTCAAACTTAGAATACAAGATTTTCTTTCATAACTTTCTCATGGAAATTGAATAAGGTAATGGATGGCTAGAAAGAAAAGCAAAAAGCAAAAATGTTGGAATATATTTACCAATATGACCTTAACGTATAACATGCATAATATTGCTGAGCCGCGGGCTATAAAGGAAGTGGGGGACCCTTTGTATCAGATCATGGAGACAAGCCCTGGATTTTCACAAGCTCAGAAAAGCGGCAAGCAATTGAGGATATGATGCTTTGCTTTCTCTGTTTTCTTAAATAAAAAAAAAAAATTTTGGATAAAAAGGCAACAAGACACAATACCAACTAAGAGCAGCATGCAGGTTCACCAAGTCAAAGAAGGGATTTCTTGCAGAAGCAGCCAAGAAAGAAAAAGCCACTATCTTTCATATCCGTTCATTCTAATTTCTATCTAGCTAAGCTACATATACCTTGCTTTATCTTTTCCAGGATTGCTTTTTTCCTACTTGACCATATTTGAATATTGTTTTCTCCTCTTGTTTTTTTTTTTCTTTGGCCACATGGCCATAAAGAATTTAATTTGTTTAATCAAAATAAAGCTTACTTTTGGATATACTACTATACTCTTGGGTTATTATAAACACCATATACTAGTTAATTTTTATTTTTTATGATATGTTTCATTTAGTATAATAGCTAGGTTAATTTCATAAATAGATTTATTCTTTACCATTACATAAGTGTATGGGTTATATAATTCATCTTAAGTATTATACACATTTAGATTTCATGTAAAAATTAATCTAACTTAGATGTATACTATTTCACGTAGCATGCATACATATGATGTATTTTACATTTAGTTTTATAATTAGAATATTTAATAATGTATTTTACATTTAAAAGTGAAATCCTTTTACCAACTAGACTAATCCTTGTGAGCAGTCACAAGTTTGATTTATAATTTGTTTTTGATAGAAATTGATTATTATTCCTCTTCATGTAGATTTATTTATTTTTCTTAGATTTATACATAATTAGTAATAATAATTTTGCCCAAAGTGATTGAAATCCGAGATTGGATTTTTTTTTTTCTTTTTTGCAGAGTTTTTCAAATTAATGTGCCAATACCTTTTTTGTTCATAAAAATATATTAAAAAAGAAGGGGAATTGAGAAAGTGAACAAGAGTGTGAAAATGAATGTATTCTTAACCAAATGGCAAATCATTTTATGAGAGTTGGGCATTAAGGGTATTTCACAAACAGGACATAACTTTAAACATCATTATATAAGTTCCTGGAATGCATCAAAACTTTATCTTTCAACTTTCACATACTCCACCATTAATTTCACCGTTACTTCTTGTTTTGTTGCTGTAGAAAACCAGAGTTGGTGGTGCGATTGGTTCATGGATATTGATGCCTTCTGGATTACTGGGGGGTGGTTTTTGATTTGTCATAACAATTTCATGGCAACAACAACAAACAAATCAATCTGTGAAACGCCAACAAAGTCACAATATGCCCTCCTGCTATTCCTTGTTCTTCTCCTGATTTCTCCTCTCCTTGCTCGTCCAGCTTATTTCTCCAAGGTTCCCATTTATTCCTCTTACAGGCAACTTTTCTCACCTTCTTCCCCATCAGCTCAACACTCCACAGCAAATTTGCACCCATTTCCCACCTCTTCAACACCAGCTACTATCCCCAGCAGTGCTGCCGCAGGTCGACAGTTCAAAGCAGCTGCTCACGAGGTGCCTAGTGGCCCAAATCCGGAGTCCAACAAGTAAGCAAAAGCATCATCAAATTTTCACCACTATTACAGGCTTCCATTGTTATCATTCTGAAATCTGTCTTCCTTTTTTTTATGCTGCAAGATTGATGTGTATAAAGACTATATGGCAAGTGGTAGTAGCAGTAGATTTTTCTCCATTTTCACTTTGCATGGATTTGTCACACTGTTACATGCATGGAAATATTGATACCTGTTTTATGATATATTTATATATGTAAGACATTTTTCTAAAAACATATACAAAAATATATCATAGTGTTATTTGGTTTAATATAATAGTTTTTTTTTTTTTTGGCATACTTTATTTTCTTTTAAATTGTTGAGATCAATTAAATTCAAATTAATTACTTTACTTAATTCTTGTAATTAATCGTCTATAATAAAAGTTTTCATAGAAATTAGGGCATGTTTTAAGCATTTCCTGAGAATAAAAGAAGAGAAATATAATAGAATAAAATAAAATAATTATTATGATAATTAAAAATTTGTCCAATTAGCATAGGAACCTTCTTGGATGAATCTGAATATGGATTTTCCAAGTGCAAATCCATCCAGCAGTTGGGTTTTCAAAGCAAGGCTGTGATGAGAGAGATAGGCAAACAAAGCAAAGTAAGTCTGGTCTGAAGCAGACTGGAGTTGAATGGTGACAGATCTGTCTTCTTTTGATCCCTTCTGCTTTTTTAAGCTTTGAGAAAAAAATATTCGATTTAAAATGGGACAATGATTTTTTTTTCTCCTCATTTGTCTTGTCAATACACATTGCCCCAGAAATCTGAACCTGAAACGTTGTGAGAATGATTTGGTTTTGCGTTTTTCCAATTCCAAGCAAGCATCTGCGCCTTCTGTCAAACAATATGTATTATTTAAAATTGGTCGGAAATTAAATTTTAATGTATATTTTTAATTATTTTTATTTGGTATTAAATAGATTTTATAATTTTAAACATAATATATGTTGATATAATAAAAAAATAAAAGTAATACAATTTAAAATTTAAACAAAAATTTATATATATTTGATAAAAATAAAAAATATATATTTTATTTTTAACTTGTTAATATGAATTTGATAAAATAATTTTTATATCTTTTATTTGTTAGACACAATAAATATGATATAAATATATAAATTATCAGATTTAATATTAAAGATTATCGATTAAATCTAACTAGCTAAAAATGTACGCCATTAATTTTTCTTTCATGTTAGTGTGAATTTTAAATAAAATTTTAATAAATCTCATTTAATTTTAAATTATAATTAATTAATTATAAGAAATGTGTTCTAAAAAAATATATAGGTAACTAAAATACAAATGTTAGTAATTTTTTTAATAAATTTTTGAAAGATGTAAAAGATTGCACATACCACAACTTTGATCTTAGCATATATGAATCCTTTGACTTTTGAACCATTTTTTTTTGGATTATTGTTACCTTAAATGAGACCGAGTAATTAAACAATATTTAATTAAATTAATTTCTAGAGATTAAGGTTTGGAAGATTTGAATCTAATTTTTTGAGTAAAGAAAAACAAGGATCAACCTTGCTTTTAAACCAAAGTGTTGGGTTGTAAACAATAATTACTAATTGAATGTATATCAATGAAATCAAAGAAAAATCCCATCCTAATTTGTGGTCAAATTAATCTTCTTCTAACACAATAATCTTAAAAGTTCAAATTCTAGTTTAAGAATTTGTGATGGTAAACTTTTATAAATAAATCACGAAAAACTCGAGTCTATGATAATTTATATATATATATATATATATATGTGTGTGTCGTATTTATTTTGTATGAAATATATATAAAATATAAAAATTATCATATCAAATTCACATTGACATATTAAATATGAAATATATTTTTTTGTTTTTAACAAATTGAAATGTATAATATTTAACAAAATTTTAAACTATATTATTTTTATATAATATTATCATGCTGTATTTAAAAATTATTAAATCTGCTTGAAGTTAAAGCTTTAAAACCAACCCTAACATTTTGGTTGGGGTGGGCCGATGGGCCACTTGGCAGTAATAATGTGCAGTCCTCTCGTTTACTCTCTTCGCTTTTTCATCCGTGTATAAAACATTCAACTTTAAAGCATTAAAAATGCAACAGTTAAATATGACACAAGAGACCTAACAGTAGTAAATGGTCTCAGCTAGCTAGGTTCATACACTAAATGCAATGGCCGTAACCTAGTAAAGGCCATTTATTTTGAGGTACAATTTGTCGGTAGGGTTAGTAATTCTTTTATGTAAAAAAAAAAAATCAACAGATTGCTTGATTTGCTTCATTGGTGAACATTTTTATGCTTAAAAATGATTGTTTTGTTTCATTAATGCCTTGTTTTAAGCTTGTATTTTCGATTTACAGAGTGACATTTTTGACATGGAAGCTGAACCACATTGTAACTGTTAGAAAAAAAAATTCGAATTTAATTTGGAAATTGAGTGAGATGATGCATTTGATGACTGATACTTTGGTTGTTTGATATAGTTGGAAAAGAAATTCAACTTTCCTCTCTCTGTGAACCAAAATTTCACTCTAGAAAAACCAGAAAAACTAAGTACAATTTAATTAATATTAACCAATTAATACTTATGACTACTGAGTGAGATGATGCATTTAATTTTCTGCATCATGCATGCAGGGCCAGGGACATCTATTCACACATCACATGCCATGCCCCTTCTTTATCTTTATCTTCAACATTGCATTTCCACTGGGTTGGTGGCATTTGATTATTTAGTTTATTTTTGGATGCAACTGTACTTTCAATAAGGTGCAATTAAATTTAAATATCAATTTTAATGAAATTCATTAAATATAAATTTTTTATTCAATTCTTTTTAATTACAATTACAATAATTTATTATCATTTTTAATTTCACTGGAATTGATTTCATTTTGAATAATTTTCATATTTTCAATTAATTATCCTCCAAATTATGATTAACATGTAATGATTAGTAAGCAATGTTTAGATATAAAGATACACTGATGATTAATAAAGTTTATTTGAAGATAATAGAGACTACAATCTTACAAAGTGCTTTTCATGTGCATGCATGCATGCATGCATGAAGAAATAAGATAACAGGCTTAAGAAACATAAACCCTAGTAAATATAAGACAGAGTAAGGAGTTTCATTGAGGCAAATAAGCAGAGAAATTAATACCTGATTAACTATTTGATTAAACAAAACCAAAGAAAAAAGACTATGAACAAACAACTATGGATATTTGTAGTGAAAAGATTAGGCCTTTTAGTACTTGGGTTTTGTTCATGCAATG